>BJBW01002968.1:668287-738501 GCA_004320125.1 Scolopax mira | reverse complement strand
GGTGCTCGGGGATATGGATTAGTGTTGGGTGGTGTTTTGCGTGGTGTGGATGTGGTGATGGTGTTTTTTGGTGGGGTGGTTGGTTTTTTGTTTTGTGGTTTGTTTTTTTTTTTGTTTGGACTAGATGATCTGAAAAGGTCCCTTCCAACCTAGGTGATTCTGTGTGTTGTAGGCAGGGGAGTGACTGCTCCCCATGCTCTGGAAGAGTTGTTACTGCTGGGCAGCCCCAGAGGGCAATTTAAATATCTGTCATATAAGGCTGCTTGTGAGAGTTCACTTTTTTGGCCACTTGTGAACCAGGTTAACTATGGAAGGAGCCTAAGAAAACTGTATGGTATTTTAAAAGATGTGGATGTAGTCATAGGATCCTGGACATTGAGGAAGGCAGCTGGTAGGTAGGACCTGTTGGGCAGATGAGGGCTCCCCCAGAACTTAATTACAAAAAACATCAGGGAGCCCAGTATTGTGCCTCAGCCAGTTCGAAGTCATCTAATACGTTTTCCAATATCCTGTGAGCAGGAATAATGTAACTGTAGTGCTTTTTTTTTTTATTCCTGACATTCATCACAAAGACGAAAGCAATGATGTTGTGACTCAGCCAACCTGAACGAGCCTGACAGTTCGTCTCTCTGATGGGTTGGGACTGGGTGACAATACGGAGTCACTTACTCTTAGTTGGCTTTCAAGTAGTAAGGACTTCAGAAATGTCCCTGGTGAGGTAGGGATGAGGGCACTTAGCAAAAGCCAGTTCTTATCTAACTGACAAAAAAAAAAAAAAAAAAAAAAAAAAAAGCTGTGAGAAGCTCCTTATTCCTGCTAGAAACATAACATTGACACAAAGAAGATGGAGTTGGAAAAATGCCTCATTCCAAAGTGTGCTTATCCATGGGAAAGTGCTTCTATAAAAGGCAACTTGGGACTCCATGTTTATTCTCCCTCAATGATTTCTAGACTGGATTTGCTTGATTTTCAAGTCAACAGTGTTGTTGTTGTTTTTGTTGGGGGGTGGGTGGGTTGTTTGGTTTTTTTATGTTTTATGTTTTTGTTTCTTTTTCATACTCCCAACCATATAAACTCAGCTGGGTTCTGGAAATCCAACAGTGCTTTCTCCCTCACGACTGTTGCCTCTAGTAATATCCTGCAATCAGCACATGGGAAACAGCTTTATTGGCAATACGTGAGCCAGTTTAGATACCAGTTCATTCTTCACAGCAGTGACCCCTGTTGTGCTAAGAATAGTAAAAACGAGTCCCTCTAAACAAAATTAGAAGACCTCTTCTGGTGGCATGCCACCTTCAGAAAGAAGGGGCTGCTTTTTACTCTGACATGGTGGTATCTCTGAACTTCTACTGTTTTTTTTTTTCCTGGTTCTTGCATTCATATTTAAAGTTCACCGTAGTGAAAAGCTGACGCTGATGTAGTGGTTTTGAGTTGGAGAAAAAGAAAAACACTTGTATGTATATATTTTCTCTTTTATGGGAGGGTCCTGTGGATTCCTCACTTGTCTGTTACAGATTCTGTAGGTTGGGATGTGTGGTGTCCTGAAGGTAGCAGCTCAGAGATTGACTGGCAAACAGGAGCCTGAAGAGGCGGTGTTAGATTTCCATTTGTATCTTTGGGATTTTGGGTGGAAGTCTGGGCCAGTTTGGGTCTTCAGTTGTGTTATGGGGAGCTTTTCAACTTAGAGCCCACCGGTTCCCCCAGATCTTTTTCCTCAAAGCTGCTCCCTCACCCGTCCTGATGATTTTCAAGTCCCTCATGACTATTTCCAGCACTTGCACCTCCAGACGATCACAGGGGCAAGAACAACAGACCAGGAATCCATCTAGGTGAATATTAGAAAAAAAAGGAATGGAAAAACTTTGTCAAGGGGTATGTCACCGAGGAGCAGAGCAGAGCTGCTCCCTTTTGTTGCTGGAGTGATGTTTTTTTTTCCCTTCTGTAGTGTAGAGCTGCTAAAAAAATTGCACAGAATCAGTTGTAAGAGCAGCGTTACAATTTGCAAACACGCTGCGTTAAGCAGTTCGTGTGAGGCTCCAGGTTGCTCCACTGATTTCGGCTGAATCCTCCTTGACGTCAGACGGTTCTGAGAGACTACGTCCGCATTAAATAGAATCTTTGCTTTTTCTGGGAAAGATCACTTTCCTCGACAGTCTGTTCCCCTGATGTATAGGCACAGCATTTGGAATGGGTTCCTGATATTTAGCCTGCGTTTTATGTTTCATAAATTCCTTGAATTCCTGCTAGTTTTTCTGCCTCAAGTGAAGTGTTTGCATCCTTTTTCCAGGCTGTTATAAAATCCTCACCATAGGTTATATTTAGACAAACTGTATATTTGTTTGTCTGTTTTAATCTTTTCTTGTTAGTTAGTTCTTCTCAACATTGAAATAATTTCTCATGCCTTTCTTTGGATTTCCTTATCTTGTACAATTAGTTTTCCTCCCTTTCCAGGCCAGGGAGTACTATGGAGAAGCAATCACAGAGGCAAGTTTTTCTCCTCTCATTTTCTTTCCTCCAAAAGATTCATGCCAGTTGTATTTCATCAGTGATTTTAGTTTTTAATTTTGCCTTCCCTGATGAAACTGTGAATACAAGAATGGTGCAAGTATGTCAACAATTACCACATTGAACTGTTGACATTGACTTCTGGAACTGAGAGCCCCTCAATAACTTAGGCTGAAATGTAGGAGCAGCACACTGACCACTGCCTTCATATTTCCATCTTGTCCTTGGAAACATGGCTTTTCCCAAGCTCAGGGTGGATAATGACATCAAGGGCCTTCACAGCTACAAGCCCAAATAGAGACTGGCAAGGGGGATGGGGACAGGAGGGTCACAGATTCTCTCTCCCATGGAGCAAGGGGATGCTTAAGGTGTATTTGCTGTAGACTTTTCTAAGCAAGAGGTGTTCAAGGAGCTATGTTTCACTGAGGGATACGAACAGTGCACTCCAGTCCTCAGTGATAATGCTGATGGAGATAGCTGGGATGGGTGCTGAGTGACCAAGGTAGAAGATGTTGAGATTAATTAACTCAGAAGCTGTTCAAAATGCCTGAGGCTCTGAGCGATCCCACAGGAGCTGGTGGAAAAACGTGCCACCAGCTTCAGCCATCGCTGCTGGTCCTTGGGGCAGTGCCTGGGATGCCTTGGCTGGGGATCAGGCCTTTGTGTGCCTGATCCCATGCACAGGTACAACTGGTAGCACCCCAAAAAGACGTTGTTGCTGAGAGCATGTTGCAGGGCCTGATACGGGTTTACTCAGCCCCCTTCTTTCCATTTATTTTCAAGCTGCCAAAATGCAGGGAAATAGATACCTGCCTTTTCAAGCTGAATTTCCAGGGGGAAGAGGATGCTTATTTCTCAAGTGAGAGACGAAGGGGAGAGAAGGCACTTTCACGCTCCCCCCTCCCCTAATTTCACAGCGGAGACAAGGAGACAGAGGCAGCCCGGTTGGGGGGGACAACCGCGGTTCCCGAGCTCCCCCCAGAGGCACGCTGGCGCCCCGCTCCCCGCCAGCCTCGGCAAAGCTTCAAAGCCTCGTGGGTTTTTTTTTTTTTGTTTTTTTTTTTTCTTATTTTCCTCTCTCTTTTCCTTTTATTTCTTTCCCCAAGAAAGCCGTGGATAAGTAAAGCATTTTTAATCTTCAGTACAAATGTGTCCCCGCCCTCTGTTTCCCTTCCCTGCCGGTTGATTTTATGTGTAGAATAAGTGTACATCGCCGCCTGGAAGCTAAAAAAAGACCACAGGCACCCTCTGATCGGTCAATCATTAAGCCTGTTGTGGATAGAAATAAGAAAAAAGAAAGAGGAGAGGAGAGGAAGGGAAGGGAAGGGAAGGGAAGGGAAGGGAAGGGAAAGAAAAAGAAAAAGAAAAAGAAAGAAAAGGAAAAAGGAAAAGGAAAAGAGAAAAGGGGAAAAGAAAAGCAAAAAGAGAAAATTTAACAATTTAATTTAAACTGATTTATTTTTAGCATTAGCTTTTAGGAGAGACTTCAGGTTAAAGGAGATTTGCTGAGATGTGTACAAACAATTCTCATTTAGGCTGTTTGTTTCAGTGTAAGCCATCACTGGGTATAGAAGGCAGGAGGGACGTTTGGGCATAGTCCTCTGAGGGATGTGGTTGTACTTGGGTTTTGCCTGGTGCAGTGTTTGGACCATCCTCATATTGGATGTTGCTGTTGACTCTGGATTCCTGGCCAAATCAAACTCCCACTTTTTGGGAGCACAGTCTCATGTCTCTAGGTAACGCTTGGTTCTGGCTGAGTTGTTAGGACTTCTGCAGGTTTGAGGGATGTGATTTATGAAGCTTGTGTTTTTCTTCTGATTTTGCTGTGGAATTTTGGATCGATTCCTCCTCACATCCCACTCCTCTTCCTTTCCACCCCAAAAGGGTAGGTTATGGCAATAAAGAAAAATGAGTCAGACAGAACAGCAAGGTCGGTTAGAGCGTAGTGTGGGGACTGTTTGGTCATTCTTGTGAGTAGGTGCTGTGGAGGAGAGGGAGGACACAGGCATTAAACCTGTGTTTTGTAGGGGCTTTTCATGGGTTTCATGCAAGGGACTACAGGGGGGGATGCTAAGACTTTGTCAGTACTCATCTCCCAATACCATGTTATGGTGTTTGGTTAACGTTATGGTGACATTTGGATGGTCTCATTAGCCTCTCCGATATGAAGAAAGAGAAGACAGGAATCTTTGCCCTGTCAGGAAGGCCTTGGCCAAGTCCTGGTGAGTCAGTGAACTGAAAGCAGCATGCAGTTGAGGAGCCATGGGGATGCCAATTTATTTGTAGAGAGTTCACATCTCAGGGTGGTGGCTTTTTGACTATCCTTTTTCAGCTTATATTTGTTTCGCTTGACACTTCATAGACACAGTCTTTCCACCTTTTATTATGTACTCAGCTGGGACATGCACAGGCTGATGGATTCCTTACTGGATTTCTTTTTGGCACCTGGGCTGGATTTTTACAATGTACTATGTACTTACTAAGGATTATTTTCTGGTATTTCCCTCTTCATTTTATGCAGTCTGATTGTATCTGTCCGGTTTGAGCACAAGCTTGAAATCACTCAGCCAATGTGATTCAAGTCACCTAACTGCTTGTAATGGGTGGGGAGTAGCATTTGAGGTGGTTTCTTGTTGTGCAGCGAAGAGTTTCTTCACTTTTTTATTCCAGATTTGAAGCAGAGTGGGAACCAATGTAAGACCATTTGGGAAGTCTGAGCTCAAGCCCTGAGTAACCCTCCCAGTGAAAATGTTCTCAGGACACTTGCATGTTTCATGTTGCAAGAAGGTATTTTGTGGTAGAAACTGCTCCAGGCTGTGCGAGTCACCCAAAGTAAATCTCCAAGATGCTGTCAGGAGGTTCTCTGTTAGCATGAGAAGAATGAGTAGGTACGTTTTCAGGTATTATGTTTTTCTAATCAATAGGATTTATGTAGGAATTTTTTTCCCTTTATGGCTTGAGTGATAAAGACTAGAACAAGTTCTTCAACGACTACATATGATTGATGTCAGTTCAGCTCCCCTGAAGAGCCATGACCTCGGGTCACTGCAGCTTCTGGGCAGCAAAATAATAGTGGTGGACATCAGAGAGGCTTTGGCACCTGTTTCAATAAAACATCTGACCTGGCTGGTCTGGCATTTCTTACCAACAAGCTGGCCTTCTTCCCCGTAACCATGAAGCTCAGTGGTGATGGAACTGGAGTGCCTTTCCTTTTTTTCTTTAAACTATAATTTCTAAATTTTTGGTAAATGATAAAAAATTACCAAGCTTTCAGGCAGTGCTGTGTAAACAAGAAATAGCTAGTGGCTAAGTCCTCTGAATGCCATGAGTAGTAACACTGTGTTAGATTAAAAGGAGAAAGATACTGTGTAAAATTATTTCAGCATGTATAGATCTCAATGATAATAAAATATTATATTCAAAATGTGCTGTTTGTTTAGCCAGTATCTAGTTAAATGTGACCTGTTTAGTGACTATGGAACACCTGGAAAATAAAACTCCCTGTACCTCTTCGAATGTGTCAGTATACAAATACAAATCATATTATGTTTGGGCTAATAATTGTTTAATAAAATGAGATAAGCAAATGTTGCTTCTATGCTTTTCATTTAGAAGACTATGAATAGCATAAAAAATTGCAGAAAATACATGTGTTTGGGATAGATGCACTGCTGCTAAGGTTATAGTGCCAGAAGTAATGAGAAAATGTATACCAAAGTTCTTCTTCTAGCTATATAGTCAAAACCACGTTCAGGATGACCAAAGAATTCCATAGGAATGATGCAGAATTAAGTCTATGTTGATATTTTGTGAAGGTAAACTTTTTTTTTTTACTTTACAGACCATAAGGTTTCAATGAAAGAAAGTGAAATTGAAGAACAACAGTGACATTCACATTCAGATGGAATTGACTCAAATAATCAATTCCCTTGTCTGAATCATTCAACTTTTCATCAACAGATTCATTTCTCTTCTTTTTTCCCTTGATTTGACTATTCAGAAGTGCCACTACTTTATCATCATCATAAAAGACCATTTTTAGTATCTTCAGCAAAACGATGTTTGGTGGGAAAAGGAAATGAAACAGTGAATTCTAGCAAAGACAAACAAAGGTGTGGTTTTTTTGTTTTGTTTTCTTTTTTGTTTTCTTTTCCTGACAAAGGTTAAGTGAAAATGAATGAGATGTTTAAAATGGAAACAAACCATGCTGTTTTCTCTTTCTAACAGGAACGAGAGTCAGTCATGATCCGACTTCCACACCAAACCCTCAGGGTTTGGCATCTCTAGGGCCTTGTGGTTCTCCTCTACCACAGTGACCTCTGAGCTTTACAACGGGGAAGCCTGCCAGCTAAAATCCACATAACTCTCATTTAATCCTCATTTGTTGTCCTCTCAGACTTTCCTCTGCTGTAGTATTTATTGAATATTGTCTGTTGACAATTTTCTAGCAGAAGGGAGGGTGAAGTCGTATTTATGGTCCTCTTAGAAGGGGTTTAGGGTTCCTGCTACACCTGAAACTGTGAGATTCAGTTCTGGATGTGAGGAAGGAAGGGTATGCCCACCCCCATGTGTGCTATGAACCGGTCACAAACATGGGATTGGTAGTCCTAGAAGAGCCTGCACTGACATCATTGCTTGTAATGTAAATGTGTGATTAAGTCAGTGCTACCTTACAGTCTTCATTTGTTGGCACCATCTATCTGCCTAGCTCAGGAAGCATCCCAGGTTCCTGCATCCCATCAAGTCCACTCTCAGGTCTGTAGGACCAGAGAAGGGACCTAGGGGCAGCTAGAGCTGCTCTGTGCTTCAGAAAATCTGCCCGTGTCATAACAAGAGCATTTTGTAGCTGCAGCAAAATTAAATTAGTGCTCAAAAATCTGGAAGGAAAAGATTTCTTCCGGAAGCCATGTGAGAAGTCAGAGCTGCCAGAGTTGCCACAGTGGTGTTGTCCTGACTTTATCTTTCTAGAAACATTTAGAGGGACAGGCAAACCTCCCTGAGAGATCAGTCAATCTGGTTCAGTGAGCAGATTTGGGGCAGAGATCCTTTTAGCTTTACTCATTCTCTCCTTTGCTTTACTGAGTCATTTGGAGTGAGGGACTTAAATTTGCTGCCTCGGTTTTCTCTCTGGCTGCCACGGTACCTACCACTGCCTGCCTTCCCGAGTCCTTGCTGAGGATTATGTACCTAATATTGATACAGTTCTGTGGGAGTCAAGAATACCTCCAAACATGCTAATTGGTAACCCAAGTGGTAAAATGCTGTTGTGTACAATAGTTCCTTTTTTTTTTTTTTTTTCCGGATGAATTGCCTAGTAGTGGCAAATTAAGTAGTGTTCAGAACAATTCACTCCAAGGTCCAGCTTAGCTGGGTTCATCAGCCATTGAATTATTAGCCTGCCATATTGTTATGTATTACACAGTGAAGGCATCAAATATGCATCAGTGAAGCCTCTATTAGCAAGACAAGAGGGGTGTAAAGCTGTAAGTTGCAGCCAAGCCCAATTACCACGCGAGAATGCCTCTCCTGTTTCGTGGCTGCCGACCATTTCAATTGCATATTAATGGCATTTATTCCATTTAAGTGGCATTGCCCTCCCCTCCCTGGCCCCCGTTTGTCTGCACAGCACTGCACAGCATGGTCAGAGGTTGATTCAGCTTCAAGGTGGGATTGATTGTCCTTTCAAGACAGGGCTGGGGTTTGGGGGTTGACCATAGTCAGCAGCACCAGTTGCTGCCCCGACCACCTCCATCACTTGCATGGGGTAGGAGAAGTCATCTATGCTCTGTAGCCATCTCTCCTCAAAACTTCCCTCCTATACCCCCATATTCCCCCAGATTTCAGTTTGGTGCTCACTCTGAAGAGCTCCAGCTTGGATTCTGAACAGAGGAACCCGCTCAGTTGGGCTTGTCGGTACCAGTTTTTTCAGGCCAATGTGAGATGACCCATATGACGGGGCTCCCTCCACCTCAGCCCTCCGGCTGCTGGTACAAAAGAGGAATTAGGACCATGTCTGATCCTCCCTGGTAATCCACGGCCAGACACGGTCTTTTCTTTCAAGAACAGTTGCTGAAAAGATTTTAAGGATGTTGTCACAGCTACACTCACGGGCAAATGGAGCAGTTTGGCTGCTTCAGGCTGTGAAGATTTAATTGAGCTCTGAGGGAAGGCTGGAAGCTGAATTGAATCTTTTCCTGACAGAGAGCAAGGTCTGCTGTAAAGAAATTTGCCTGA
Organism: Scolopax mira; assembly: GCA_004320125.1. Classification (NCBI taxonomy): domain Eukaryota; kingdom Metazoa; phylum Chordata; class Aves; order Charadriiformes; family Scolopacidae; genus Scolopax; species Scolopax mira. The sequence continues at coordinate 729,762 of BJBW01002968.1, read as the reverse complement.
TGCTTGCCTTCCCTGCTTGCTGGCCGTACTGATCCACGGAGAGCTCCTGACCCAGTCCAGGACAGAGTTTCTGCTGTTTGCCCTGCTGGACTTACTTCCCACAAGCAAATAAACTACTTTATTCTCTGTTCAGCATGTGAAAACGACATTCAGAGTGACTGAACTGCCATTTTTAAGTTGCTGTTACCCCTTAGCTAGAGATCGTGAGACGATTCTCTGATTCTGTGATTTGCAGGCTCTCAGTCAAAACGTCATGGCAAGATTGTTCCCTATAATCGTGTAAGAAGAAACAACATATGTGGGAGAGATCAGCCAAGAGAGAATAGCTTATCTGCTTTCCTTAGTAATATAAGGATGACATGTGTATTAATTTCAGAGCAGACTGTGGAGATTTATCATAGGACCTCACAGGTTTTACTTCTGAATTTTACTCCAGAATAAATACTCAAACTCTCACACATTTTGAGTCTTGGGCCAGTTGTTCAGCCTCCTGACAACCTGGTTGGTCCATCCCTGTAAGGATTACATTTGGAGATCCTCAGGGGATTAATCTTAAGCTAGTTACTTGGGATCCATTCCACTGGATATCTGCACAGTAAGCATCTCTTAAAATGGCTTTTTAATTGAAACTTCAGCCCTGTGTTGCTGTTAGTAAGTTTGGCAGAGACATCCTCAGCAGCCAGCACTCCACTGCTGGAACATGGGTGTGTGGTATCTTCTGGAGATGGACAAAATGCTTTACCCCTGAGCCTCAGAGAACCAGAGACATCTTTAGGGATCTGTCAAAAAGTGCTTCCATGAAAGGGGATTTTTATGCAAAGTGTCATCAGCTGGACTTTGTCAACAGGAGAATTTATTTTTTTCTGCAAAATACCATGGAGTTTTTTTAATGATGTGTTTGGGGGTTTTTGCATTTTTTTCTCTTTTTTTTTTTTTTTTTTGTGTGTGTCTCTGTGTTAAATAGGGAAAGAAGTATTGAAAATCTCTTACAAACCCCACCTCTCTCTTTTGAGCACTTTGGCAAAACCAAGAAGGCCAGATCTGGGTAATGATCAGAACTGCAGGATACCGGTGTGAATAAAACTTCTCGGAATGTGTAAGGTACCACGTTTTGTTACTTACTACAGAGAGATGCTTGTTGAGAAGATATTTTTGCCATACACAATCTTTCCGTAGATTTAACAAGACTTCAGAGAGGTCTCCTGGTATCAGATCAGCTTGTTAACATACCCCCAAAATTCAAGTCTCCTAAAGACTTTATCTTTATCTTCTGATCTTTTTTCCCAGAGATCTTCTCTTCTTGTAACACATCTGAAAACACTTTCATTCAGATATAACAGACCTGAGACCAACATTAAGGTGTCAGAAGTATTTAAACTAGAGAAGAGTTATTACTGATTTCAACCTCGAACTACCTGGGGTTACAGCAAAGCACAGAATTAGGCATGAATAACAGGCAAATAGATGTGAGGTGATTGATAGGTAGTTTTCTTGAAGTCTTTATGATTCCAGGAAAGAGGAAATGTTAAATGGAAGGTGAGTCAAGATTAGAGCCCTTCAGAGACACTAATAAATCTGGGGGGTGCTGATTAGTGCAAGGCTTGTGAGCAGCTTGCCATCTTTCGTGCAATTGAGGGAGAATTCTTTATAAATCAGTGCATGCTAACCTGGTTCTCGCCTTGAACCATGCTTTACACAGGCACAAAAGGTAACATAAATCACAGAGGTGATCTGTTTAGGTAGTGTTTTACCAACCCTCTGGACAGATGAAAATGAAAGCAAAAGTATAGTCACGGTGACTATACTGGATTTTGCCCTGTGACTGTGAGATTTCATGGCACAGTTCTGGGTCTTAATTCTTTTGTATTTGTTTGATGTGAGAAAATGAAAGGAGTCTAAACCAGATGTAGCCTCATCCATACCAAAACTTGAACCAAATCTAGTGCAAAAATGAACAGGCTGATTCCTGTGACTGAAGCCTGTGGACATCTCACATGTTCTTATGCAGGGATGGCACTGGGAAGGGATTACCTCTCCCACAGGAGATCCAGGATCCTGTTGTGCTGTAATTCTTCCTCGTGGTTTAGGTACTACATCAAATACTGCTTATTGCTGGAGATAAGGCTCTCTGTGACCTTGGTGAGGTTAATCCTCATGTGCGCTAGCGTGAAAACAGAATCCAGTCCATATGTTCAGCCTTGCATGTGGCTCCGGGAAGTGCCATGGATGGGTTCAATATTAGAGTCATATGACTGACTCCTTGGGTAGATGGAAGCTTGCCAGGACTGGAGGGGAGAATGTTAGCTGATATTCATGAAAGCAAGGACATTAATGACTTTTCCTTCTCCCACCCAGCTTAGGCACCTGGAGAACCTGAGTACTAGACTTTTCTGTTATATGAGCGAAGAGGTGTAAAGATTGGTTTTGATTTAAATGTCAGATGACAGAATAATAGCCTTGCCAATGCCTTTAGTGCCCTTTTATTTAGAAGAAGCATCTGCACGAGTGTTGGTACCTGCAACAGAGCCAAAGTCTCAGGTAGCAAAATTAATGTGACTCCAACCAACCAGCAAACACAAAGCGCTAGTATGCCTCAATCTGCTTCAGAAACTTCAACTTCTCTCCAAGCTGCAGGATAGGGGTTACAGATTTTCCTAATCCTCTGACTCACATACCAAATAGTATTGCAAAGCCTGCGAACCACGGTATGTATTATTGTCCCTGGAAGATGAAGGGATGGGAAGATTCAGGAATAGTCTAAAGTGGGAGATGATGTGGTTTCTCAAGGGCAAGGGCCAGTCACTCATTTGGCTCTGCTAGGAAATCTGCTGGGGCTGATCTCAAGAGTCCTGCTACTCTCAGGGGTTTCGTGTCTAGTTCTGCACTCACCAGTACAAGAGAGACATGGACATAATGGAAAGGCTCCAGTGAAGGACCTCAAGGGTGATTAAGGGACTGGAGCGTCCTATGAGGAAAGGCTGAGAAAAATGGAACAGTTTAGAAGGCAGTGGCTCAGGGGTGATGTCATCAATGCATATAAATACCTGAAGGGAGGGTGCAAAGACGATGGAGCCAAGCTCTTTTCAGTGGTGCTTAGTGATAGGACCACAGGAGGGTCTATCTGAACATCAGATATTTTTTTTTTTTACTATGATGGTTATCGAGCACTGGCACAGGTTGCCCAGGGAAGTTGTGAAGTCTCCATCCTTGGGGATGTTCAAAAGCCATCTGGACATGGAGCTGGGCAACTGGCTCTAGGTGGCCCTGCAGGGAGGTAGGCCAGGATGACCTCCAGATGTCCTTTCTCACCTCAACCATTCTGTGATACTTTGTAAAACTGAAGGTTTTCAGTTTACAGAAAGCTGTGGCTCATCTGGCCTTGTTCCTGAAATGTGAGTGGCTCTTTAACTCTTTAGTCTTAGTGCTACTCAAAAGCCAAAGTCTGTCCTTGCTTGTCTTGGGTTAGAAGCAGACGACACCAAAACCCAGTTCTTAGCTATTCCAAATGAGACAGAGAACACCTTTCACACCTGGCAGCCCTTGCAAGGATAGGCCTCACCCTCTGTAGAGAAGGAACTACATCCATCTAACCATAGCTGTATGACCACATACCTTTCTTTGAGAAACTTTTAGTAGAGGGTGTCTCAGTTTTTAGGGCTCCACCTGGAAACATGAAGCTAGCCCAGATCACAGGACAGGAATGTGTGGGCTGGTGCTGAGGTACAGGCTCTGTGAAGCAACGTTTCACTGTACTTTGCTCCCATAAACGGGCTTTGATGGAGGGAGTTCCCCGTGGTGGGAGAACCTGGCAGCACCTCAGGCCTGGGTAGTGGCAGTGTCCTTATCTGAGGGGTGAAGCTAAAAACTCTCAACCTCTGTCCCAGTTGGGCTTGCTGGGAGCTTTGCAGGCCCACCCAAAATAGCAGTATAACGTGACTGACTCAGCTTATGCACCACTGAAACACAGCACAATATTGCAGGTGACCCAGTAGGGGTTAAATAATATCTGCATGCCCACTGATGTCTCCTGGAGAGGTCTGAACTACTGGCACCATGTAGTGCAGTGGAAAAATGGGAAATGAGTTTTGATGGGAGGGAGGGTAACAGTAGAGACAAAAATCCCTTCTAGATCAAGAGGTTAATACGGGTCAGGCCAGTGAAGCGTTGCTGATAGAGGTGCAGATAGGCCATGAAAAATTCACAGGCTAACATCTTCAGGCCCTGTCAGACTGCAAATTGTTGGCTTTAGTCCCCTGAGCTCATGATGCCATTGCCAGGCAGTAGATGCTGTGTCTTTGCAGAAGAGTGAGATCAGGTGCGATGGTCAGTCTGCTTTCCCTGCAGTGTTCTTCTAGGATCTGTGGATCTTTGCATCTCCCATGATGTCATCATGAATATGGCCGGACGTCTGATTTGTTTGCTCTGAAAACTCAGAGCCGAGTCCTCACTGAAGGGTTGGCAGGAAGGTGTGGACTAACTGGTCTCTGTTCTGGACCTGCTGAACTGAGAGCTTCACTGCAAACACATATAATACATCTCACCCTAAAAGGTCCTGAAAAAACCTCACAGTCCATGTCAGACAGGGATCTCTCTGGCATAGCAGTGGATTGTAACTTCTTAACATTTCTTTTTCTTCATTGATGCTTTTGCTTCTTTATAAAAGTGCTGAGCTTGCTTCTCTTTATCTGAAGGAAGGGAAGACCCACTAACTCTACTTAATTAGATGAATACTAATCTATAGTGTTCAAAAGTTGTTGTTCTGAGGCTACAGATTAAAAACCACATGCCTCATCTATGTCCTGATATGGGCTATGGAAAAGTGTGACATGGCCAATGGAAAATTGAGGAATCTCCCAACATCTCAGACCCAAAGAGGAGAGACTGGTTGGAGGACTGGGCTAAACATTAACTCAGCTCTCTTTTCCTCCCAGTTCTGATCCTGACTTGCTATGAAGGTTGTGTAAGCACTCTCCTCCCCCTCCAGAGCAGATAGCTCACTGTCTCGCCTGTGTCAGAAGGTCTGATTGCCTGGTGTTTATAAAAAGTTGGAAATCCTCCAGTGATAGGCTGAGTGCTATTTCATTCCTTTAACAACCCACCATTTTGCGTGAGCTGTAACCCCAGTGACAATGGTATGTCATTCTTCTTTTAGGCCTAATCTGATTTATACTTGCTTATACAAAAGCAGAGAGAGAAAGATGAGGAGAGTTGACCTCATACATACCTACTTAGACTTCCAGTACAAAGACACTGCAAATAAAGAGTAAAATCTGAGCAGGATCTTCAGAGCTTAGCCTCTAGGAAGCCCATTTTTCCCTCAATAAAACAAATGTAGTGGTAATGGAAGTGCCTTACCTCACATGTCTGAGCCCACCCCTTCATGTCCCCTTGGAGACACAAGTAGTTTCTACCTCTTTGAGATGCAGCACTCTCACTGTGCTCTGTGTCACCTGTGCACCATCAAGCTGAGACAGAAAAATCCAGGTGATAGTCCTGGACCAGTCATAGAGTTGGGTTAGAAGGTACCTTAAAGAACATCGAGTTCCAAACCCCTGACCTGGGCAGGGACACCTCCCACTAGATCAGGTGGCTCAAATTCCCAAACAGCCTAGCCTTGAAGACCTTCATCCACAACTTCTCTGGGCAACCTGTTTTAGTGTCTCACCACCCTCACAGTAAAGAATTACTTCCTAGTATCTAATCTAAATCTACTTTCTTTCAATTTAAACCATTACCCTTTATCCTATCACTCCACTCCCTGATAAAAAGTCCCTTCCCATGTCTCCTGTGGCCCCTTTAGATACTGGAAGGGGCTATAAGGTCTCCTCAGAGCCTTCTCCAGGCTGAACAACCCCAACTCTCTCAACCTGTCTTCATGGGATCTTCTGATCATCTTTGGCACTCCTCTGGGCCTGCTCCAACAGGTCCCTTTCATCAGCATTGAAAATGTATTGGTGTCCAACTGTTGTGCAAAGCATTAACACTCCAGATTTTGGCTATGGTGCTTGGCAGAGAGGTAAATAGATGCAAAGGATACAGCCCACTCCAGCTGGGGTCTTATTATCGGTCTCCAACCCTAGTGGCAGTCAGGCAGTTGTTTGTCTTGTGAAAGATGGAGTATCTGCTTGCAGGGTAAATCAAACAGATAGACGTGAGGCATCCAGCTGAAAAGTCTCCTAACACATATTGATTGAGTATTGGCTAATAAAAGCGTGGCTTCCATTGAACTATGTGACCGCAGACCTCAAAGATTTTACTGCTGGTTGTCAGGGGAAAACTTGGGTGCATAAAATGGTGATAAATCAGAGCCTGAAAGGTTTTTTTTTATTTAGTAGGGCAGTGAACAGCATGGAAACAAGACTAAATATATCCTTTTCTTCCATATCTTTTTCTCCCATATCCCTTTCTCCCCTTTTGTCAGCTTTTGTGCTTTGCCATGAGGAAGTACTGAGAGAGGCTGCAGAGCATCACTTTTCCTAAGGTGAAGTCTCCAACTGTTGGTTGTTTTTTCAATTCTGCATACACAAAATTTACTCTGACAATAAATTGATGGTAGTAATATGGTCCCCAATTTATTGTTGAATTAATGTACAAAAATGAATGTGAAATACAGTATTCATACTGCTGACCTATAGTTGTGTAGAAAGGCAGCCAGAAATCATAGCTGTCTTTTCCATAAAGGTGAGGACCCCTCCTACTGGCTTCATTCATGTGGACATGACAAGGCTTCTCATAAAGCTTTTTGGGCTTCCAAGTGACGCATCATTTTCAAATTCATTTCCTGCTTGGGTTAATAAACAGTTGATTCATCTCCTTCCTAGTTACAAGCTAGTTGCAATGACTCTGAACACTAGATCGTCAAGGTGAAAGGGAGGCAATCACGGGCAATAAACAGACTGCAAAGGAGTTCAATTACTTGTTTGCATCAATATCTCCACTCCAAAGCTGTGTTCATATTGAATTGGAAAGGGTTTGGGCAGCAGGGTGAGAAGTGATGTGTGGGAGGGAATCCCTTTCCTCTTCTGAGTTTTAATTTCTGAGTACCATTGAAGTGTTCCCACAAGCAAAGCTCTCTGAGACAGAATATTTCTCACATAATGTCTCTCCTGTGAGTGCATATCGAAGCTGATAAAAGACTGCTCAGACACTGGGGTTGCAGGTAATCCAGGATCCCAGTTCAGAGAGTTTTTCCTTCTTTGCTCATGCTTTGCCAATAGAATAATTTGGGAAGGGAGAGCAATGCAGAGGCTGAGAGAGTGCATCAAAATCTACATGGCATGGGAACAAATGGGTATCTCAAGGCTGCAGCATGATAAGGAGCACATCATGGGCACACCTCTGTTGTACCCTGCTGAAGCTGACTGGGTGCAGGATATTGTTCCTAGGGATCAGGTCCCAGAAGAGAGGCACAGGTCAGGACAGTGGGAAAAATCAAGGTGTCTTGAAAGAGCTAAGCAATTCAGTGTTAGATGAGAGAAGCATAACCTTGCTGTTCAGCATCAAAACCACCTAGAGAAATGGAATAATAAAGAAATCAAAATAGAGGGTTGTTTTGGGGTTTTTTTTTTTGGTGACTCAGCTCTTGACCTCACTTTGCTTTGCTTAGCTCACTTCATGGTGTTTGTGAGTATACTGAGAGTCCCAAAAAATTTGGGAAAGCGTCTTCCATTCTCCAAAGTCCAGTGTTGGTAAATCAATTTATCATTGATCAATGATTTTCCAGTGCAATATGTGGCTTCTTACCTTCTCTTCTAAAGCAGTTGAAAAAGATCAGGGACATGGGGAACCTATTGGGAACCAACCATTAAAAGTAAAGTCAAAGAAAATTGTTTGCAAATAACTTAACGTTGGTTTGCCAAGTGCTTATAAACAATCAATATATTTAAAGAAAATCAGGATGGTTCCCAAGCATTTTGCTAACCAAAATGGGGCTTTATTCATAATAAATACTATTTATGATGAATAATTTGACTAGGGAGGACTGGAGAGAGGCCAATGTATCCATCTATTTAATAGGAACTATGGGTGATCCAAAGAATTATAGACTTCTCAGTCTTATTTCAGTTGCTGAAAGAACAACTGAGAAATTAATTAAAGAACAGGCAGTAAAACACAGTAATAAGTTGAAAGTAGCAAAACTCCATGGATTTTAAGGGTAAAATTCTGCATGCTTTCATTCATATTTTCTAGAGTTAAGAACTGGTCCTTTCACAGGCATTTCTGTGTCTGCTGAGATTGTGGACAAACAGGGAAAGGGACTTTCACTTGCTGTAGACAGTTTAGTGTGTTGCCACCTAATCTTAGCTGATGTCTTTGAATGCTGCTGCACTTGAATATAAATACTAAGTTATGTCTCTAATGGTAATAACCCCTCAATTTCTTTATAAAGATTAAGAGCAGAGCAGATAAAGGATGACTGGTAAATCCAGTTAATTTAGATTTTCAAGATGTTTTTGAAGAAGCGCTTTACAAGAAACTATTAATGGGATTTGGTGACTATAGAGGGAGAAGGAAGGCAGAGACATCTTCAGCATCGGTGAAGAGGAGGGGCAGAAAGAGGAGGGCCAAGAGTTCAATTCTCAGCATGGGAAGAGGTTAATAACAAGGTCCACCCAGAATCAGGTTCGTGAAGACTAGCAAGGAATAAAAGCAACTCCATAAAGGGCCTAATAAACCTCAAAAATTGCCAACATGAATTTCAATATAGCCAAGCACAAGGCAATGCTGCTTGAAAGGACTGATTTAAATTCTTTGTACATGCTGATGGTTTCTGCATTTGTTTTAAGGCCCCAGACCTTGGGACATCATTGCCACCAGCTGAAAGAAGGGATTCATGCTGCACACAGCGGGGGCTTGCAGCGGTGAAAGGACCGCTCAGCTGAGTTAAGGAATGGGTGGAGGAAGCTGTGCCTAATAATAATGATGCAGCTAGTAACAATCTGATGAACTAATGCTTCATCTGTACCACCTGCTGTATTCAGTCCCGATCGCCCTTTTGTTGAGAAGAGGAATGGTAGTGCAAATGGGAAAAAACATGAGAGTGATCAGCAGCATGTGGTTCCTCTTTGCAGTGAGACGGGAAAGTGATGGGGCTTAATCTGCAGAGAAAGAAAATGAGTAAGTTAGAACTGACGTATTTTACAGGGTTAATACTCACAGGGAAGAACTCATCTGCCAGTCTCTGGTTTTGCTTTTTGTTTTTTAATCATTTTTATGGAGTGATGAGTCCAGAGAAGAACAAAGAAAGCTAAAGGCAGTTTGTTTCAGAGAGGAGAATTATTCAGAGGCTGCATGACAACTATTTTCAGCTTGTGGACCTTAGGGGGGAAGTATTTCTTGGAGGTAGCTGTATAGATTTGTAATACATGCATATATATATATACATATATATATAATTTTTATTAAGGATCTAGTACTTTAGTACTCTAATGGAAAGAAAATATTCTGGGCTGTGAACATTCAAGGTGTATACTGATTTCAGACTGGGAATGGAAAGGGATATCCCACTGTGGAAATGTCACCTTGTTCACCAGAGCTGCTATGCACAAATCCCTTGCACACAGAGGTGATCCCTTGCAATGTGGGTTACCTCCTTCCAAACTGCTCATGGTTCAGATTTGATGGCAGTTTGGGCTCTAGGTCAGGCTATCTAGAAGTTGCCAGTGGCTAGTGTGTGGTGTCCCAGACCAGTCTAAAATTACTTGTGCAGGGGTGGGAGACTTTTCCTGTGTGTGACTGCAGCTGGCAGACACCCAGCACTTTGAATTCAGTCTCAGGCTTAGTGTTTGAGCTCATTTGAACCCCAGGAATGAAACACGGGCAGGTCTGTTCAGCCCAGCTCTTGGGCAGCAAAACGCCAAATCATTTTCCCTGGAAAAGTGCAAAGTGAAATCCACCCAAAGCTGAAGACTGCCTTGAGAAATTGCCTGTGACCTGTGAATTGCTGACATAGGCTGGGACACTGCTGCTGTGCATGACTCTGCTGGCGTGGGAGCACAGCAAGCTTCAGGCAGCTACGAGATGCTTGCTGATGGATAGGACTTCTGCTGTGAGCGAGATGTCAGTCCCCCATGCCATTGATGGGGTTGGTGAACAAGTGCTGTCTATTCTTCTCTTTTTTTCCTGAAGCCACTTGTTAAGATATGACCACCTGAGGTACCTGATACATCTGTTTCACCCATAATGGTGTTTGCTCACCCAGCCTTATGCTAACTGGAGTCCTCCAGCTGGTGCTGAGAAGTCATCTGCCCTCATCCTGCCCCACCTCCTTTCCCCGCAGTACTGTTGCTATTGCTGTTAACTGCAAAGGTAGCAAATAGGGTAAGGAAGGTCTAGCTGTATGCTAAATAAGCGCTTAAGACACTGATCAAATGTGACAGAGGGATCACATTCTCCCCTTTGCTTGAGAAAGCAGGGAAGTGCTCCATTCTTCAATTATCACCGGAGAGCTGAGGCACAGAAAATGTCCTGGCTGTACCATAAAGAGATTCAGTGCCAGCAACTGACTCTGGTTTTCCTGGAAGCCAGCCCTGGGTGTAAAGCAGAAGCTTGTTTCTTCATCAAGGCTGCCTTCTCCCCTTCTACCTGTTTGTCACTGTGTCTCATTGCATCGTGCTATGGACAGGTCAGGCTTTCCTGGGGTGCTCTGTGGGGAATGAGCCCTGCTTCAGGGCTGGTATGTAGATTCATAACAATGATCCAGAAATAGTAATTCTTAATCATGGGTAATTGCTAAAATGAATCAAACACATCCTTTCCTTTCCAATGAATAATTCTCTTAGTGCTAAGCATTAGTAATGATAAGGGGTTTTTAATGTCCCTACAATATGTTTTAAAAAGTCATCGGTCTCTCCTTTTAATAAATCCCCTTTGGAAATGTTCTGTTTAATTTGAAAACCTTAGAAAAACAGAAGGGTCTGGTTGAAAGCAGTCACTGCTGTTCAGCCTTAATCACATCAAGATGGTTTTCCTGTGCAGATGTAACGTGTGTGAGTGGATGTGTGGCTCAGACCCTTCCTTAGGCATGCACTTGATAAGCCTTAATAGCCATGGCAGTGATCCACAGATGATAGGTCATCAGGAGATGGGGCATTTTGAAACTGCACCTTTCAATCCATGCTGCTGTGCCTTTGGGGGGTTCTGAGGCAGCCACAGGAACCAGCCAAGCAGCAGTGATTTTGTGTCCATCTCGGAGCACCCTAAAAACACCTTGGGCAGTGACTTTCATCATACCCCTGGCCTTTGAACAGCTCTGAAGAACAACTCTAAACTGCAGGAAGTTGAGGAAAAACAGAAAGCTGGGAGAAGTACTGAACCACATTGCACTGGTATTGCTTTGCTAATTAGGGATAAAGCCACTATGGACTTGCTAGATAAACCTAGAAGTAAATGCATGAGCATAGTCTGATCTGGATGCCAGGTCAGTGGAGGGATGCCAGGAGACATCTGGCTGGAGGTGTTTGCCCTGAAGTGCTTGGACTCTAAGGGGGGATGTAACTGAGGCAGGCTGGAGAGACACGGGCATCACACGTGCACATGCCCTCACTGTCAAGAATGTAATGCTTTCAACTAATATTGATCTTTCCTTACTGCCCTTCTACTCTTTCCTCCTGCCAGTCTAGACAGAAAAAGAACAGACTGTTTCCTTAGAGCTGCAACAAGGAATAGACCAAGGGAGAAAAGTTTAACAGATCATCATTGGGGCTTGAAATGCAGAAGGGCTGTCGAGGAAAGACACAGATGCTTGTGGCTCTGCAGATAACTGTAACTGTGGTAACTGTGTGTTCAAAATACCTGTGCCCATCAATGTGCCAGCTGTCCTGCTGCATGGGAAGCAAACATCCAAACCAAGAGCTGAATATAGAAACAAACAGCCCATTTTAGCCTGTCCAGTATTGGTTAGACATTGGTCTCAATGCTTGGGTCACTGGAACAGGTAGCCTTTCATAAATAAACTATAGGAAAGTGGTAACTAGCTTAAAAAAATCATATCTCTGTGTTTAACGGTGAGGAAAAGGTAAGTAGCTTATGGTGTGCTCTTGATGCTCTTGGGTTTTTTTGAATGTATTTGTTTACTTGTATTTCTAAAAGTGAGAGTGCTAGACTATGTCATCAGGAAAAGGGATGGATGAAGGCAGGCAGGCAGAAATGTATGGTTTGGGGCACAGGAATCTTTTAAACTGTATTTGCCACTGGAGATGTTGTCATATGAACTTGCCCCCTTCAGAATCAGTGTATCAGGATGGTCATTCTCCTTCCCCATACCCTTTGGGATAAACCAGCTGATTTCACAATAGGTTGCTGCAGTTAAACAGCAGCTGTTTCTTGGTTTTCCATTTGCTGCTTTGTGCTGCACAGAGCATGTGGATTGTGGGACAGGCCATTCCTGAGCAGTGTTCTGATCTTCTCTCAGTCCTTTCACAGCTCTGTTCCCCCTGCCTGGGACAGCAACCTCTGGGATTCATTTGGATTCTCCACCTCGGTCTGCTCCTTTCCTGCTCTCACCATATCCATGAGGAAGAGAACTTCTAACTATACAGAGTTAGTGGGATAATGTGACTGAAAATTATCCTCTACATTGTTTGAAAGTCATGCAAGACCCAAAATGGCCCTGTAGGATGCAATAGACAATTACACTCTTTGTGGGAGTCATTGGTTAAGTAACGCATGGGGGCTTAGAATTGCAGAAAGCAAAAATCTACTGATAAATTCTTCCAATCCCATCCTCTAACATTTGTTCTGTACATGGTCTCTTACAGAGAAACTGTTCTGTAAACATTATAAAGAGCTGTAATGTATTAAAATTAGCATCCTCCCACCTGGAAATCCAGGTGCTTTACTTATCATGAGCTGAGCTCTTCAGAGCTTGGAGACAACCATAAAGCTTCTGTGAACATCCTTAAATAGCTGTTCAATACAGATAAATGCTGATCCTTTGAAATCAACTACCTAATTTCCAGAGCAAGTGATATGTACTGCTGTGTGTAACTCTCTCCTTCCCTGGGTATGAATAGCCCTATTTTTCTGCTGAAGAGCATGGACCAGGGCCCAGAGTGGCAGTTCTTGTATTACATACTTCTGTCTGGTTGAATTTTCCTTCTTCATTTAGTGGAGGGTGCACGTGAGCAAGGGAGGAGAAATACTGTGTTGGAGAAAAAAAAAAACAAGAAAGAAGGAAACAGTGTATGGAAGATGTAAAAAAAAAAATAATCAGTGGAAGTCATTTGGAGGTGTCCAGATAAGATGGTGGAGGGATAGCATCACAAGGTATCAGTGTTCTTGTAGTCATCAGTGTTATCCTAATGATTTTGCAGCTCAGTCCACATTTCCCCAGGTGTGGACTTTATCAATTATTTTTACACTGAAATCTAAGCTGTGTCTTCAGCTTGCATGGATGGCATAACTACAGGAGCTCCAAAGAGCTCTGTGGATTTATGCCAGCTGAAGTTCTGGTTTATTGTCCGATTGCCATGAAATGCCCCACACATGGGTTCGAGGTGGTGTGTAGAAAGTGCTGCATCCAAGGGAAACTTTAGGGGAAGCAGAAATAACACAAAACTTGCTCGCCGCAGCTGCCAACCTGCTGGGATGTGGGGATTAACTGGGGAATTCTTATAAAGAGCGTGTCTGGCCCTGGCTTTAGCTTTCTCCTTAATCTACACGGCGCAGTTCCCCCTGAGCAGCCTCCTGAGCCTTGGGGTCAATACTGCTTCTAGGGAAGAAAAGCTCCTGATGAGGGGGCTGTCTGCCTGGTGTGCCCTTCTTCTGGTTTATGTGTTGGGAGGTTAATAGCGGAAAGTGCCCAGCTTGGGGGAAAAAAAGGCAGAAAGAGAAATGGGGGAAGGATGATTGGATTTTGCTGTCAGCCTGAGGAGGTAAATAGTTGGAACATGGAGTTTCTTGTGAAATGGAGGCCTAACCCAGCAGCCTTTGAAATGAATAGAAAGCTTCCAACTGGCTCCAGTGTCTCTTTGTTCTAAGTGAGGGGAAGATCATGCAAACAGGAAAATAAAATAATAACACGCTTTAGCCTATGGAATGCACCCTTGTCCTGGGGTCTACAGAGATGCAATTACTTGTCTAGGCTCATGGAGAGACAAATTAGTGATGTTTGCCTTAAAGAAAATTATTTAAAACAAAACAAAACAAAACTAATAATTCATTCTGGGCAATTAGATGGAGATGTCTGCAAAGGACAAGGATTAAAGGCTGGGTTCTGCCTGTTGCACTCCTGATCAAACCTGAGTTTAGAGGTAATGTAATTCAATATAAAAGGAGCAGAAGAGCTCCTTGTAAAAAGTTTTACAAAGAGATGGTGGGTCTCATTAGCCAAAAGATAAAGGAGGCTAAATAAACATCCAATAGCTTCCTATTGTAGAGTCAAAGAACTGAAAAGATCTGTTAGAGACTATAGAGGAGGGAGCAAACCCAAGTTGGCAATCAATTGAGGACAGACAGGTTGTTCTGGGAGTCTTCAGTCTACTTGGTTGTCTGTGGATATATCATCCATCTTTTACATGGGGCCTCCTATAACTACAATAGAAAACCAGAATAGTCCATAACATACCCTGAGGGTGTTGCTGTGCATATGCATACCTGAAAAATGCCTGGTTGCTATGGCAATAGGCACTATAGAAAGCATTTACATGGATTCCTTGACAATTTCTTATTTAAACATGTATCTGCTGTTAAACAGCTAAATCCATTATGTAGGTGATATTAATACCCTTGAATAGCCAATGAACTGGGGTGAGACTCATGGAATCACAGAGTCATGGTGGTCTGAAGGCATCTCTTGAAGGGACAGGAGATCATCCCATCCCTAGCTCAAACAAGGTCATCTAGAGTGGGGTTGCTGAGAGCCACATCCAACTGGGAGTTGAATATCTCCAAGGAAAGACACTCCACAACCTCTTTGAGTAACCTGTTCTGGTGTTTGTCCGCTCTCACACTGAATGAGTTCCTTATATTTAAATGGCATTTCCTGTATGCCATTATGTGTGCTCATTATCCTGTCAGTGGGCACCAGTGAGAAGAGTCTGGCTCCATCTTCTTTACATTCTCCAGTCAGATATTTATACACATTGATAAGATCCCCCTGAGCCTTCTCTTCTCCAGGCTGAACAGTCCCAGCTCTATCAGCTTCTTCTTGTGTGAACAGGTGCTCCCATCCCTTAATCATCTTCATGGACTGTTGCTGGACTTGCTCCAGCGTGTCCATGTCTCTCCTGTACTGGAGAGGCCAGCACTAGATGCCTTGGCTATAAAGACTGTCCTTTGGAGAGCTATCACGTTGTCCATCAGAAAATGATCAAGTGAGGCAGGATCTGGACCCATGTGTCCCAAATCCCTGCCCTGACAGTGAGGCCACCTTTTTCTAACCAGGCTAGGAGATGATTCTCTTCTCCAGCTTCTCTTCCTTGCTGTAATGAAAACCTGATTGGACTGATTATCAGAAGTGGAGAAGTTGATGAGTCACTGTCTTGATGAGCAGCGTAATTTTGTATGGAGCGCTGCACTGATCTGCCTACCTATCTCAGGCAAAGATTTATTTATGGTCCTCTCTGAAGAGATACTGTAATATCCTTTTCTAGCCCACATTCCCTCTGGTGCCTGCTCACTACGAGATTTCTTTTTTCTTTTTTTTTTTTTTTCCCCCAATGAGTTAAATAAGATTGTAGCATATTGAGGTTGAAGGGAGCAGGATATTGTTAGGATTTTTATCATCAAATTACTGCTTTAAGCAAAATGGAAGTCTCTGATCAATCATGTAGAGCATAGTGTACTGCTCCTGGCCTTGACATCCTTTGTCCTCTCAAAGCCCCAGCAAGATTCAGTGAGGATCCAGAGGTTACCCGAGGTAAAGGCGGAAAACATATTGGTGTGAACAGCTGCTCCTGGTGCTGGCTCCTTCACTCAGGGAGAGTTCAGAGGCAATAGATTTGTCTCAGTGAAACATTTCTCCTGCTTGCTAAGTTGTGCTTCACTAATATACTCATCTACCAGGGGGCTATCTTCTGTTTATGCCCATTCCAACATGAAAATCACATCTCTCCACTCCTTCCCAGCCTCCTTGTTTCTGGGAGGGTTCGAGGGGCTGGTGGAGGCATCTGGTGCCTGCAGGGAAATGTGGGTGCTTTGCCATCTCCTTCTTCTTCCATGCGCTGTGAGAAAAATGATACACTCTTGAAGGTGTCTGGGCAGGCAGAGCTGGCCGGCCACTAGTTTCTCCTCTTCTGTTGCAAGCATATAGGTGGTCCAGTCACATTTAATTTTGATATAAAACTAGGATACATTTAGAGGCAAATTCTGTGTGTTTACTGGCAAGGGACCTGCATTGCTTTCAGCACTGCTAAGTTCAGATTGCTAAGTGCAAGTGAGAAATACCTTCCCTGCTTCAGAAGAAGTCCAATGTCTCTGTTTCTACAGTGGGCTGGTGGATGCATGGGGATAATGTTATTTTCACCTCTTGAAATACTAATTTTGCCTTATTTTGACTCGTGCCATCCTTCAGTCAGTATACAGAGGCTATTCAGTCTAATACCCAAAAAGTTAACCCAGAGGGGCAGCAGTGAAATGGTTAACAGAAAGGGCATGGGAGCGCAGAGGGGTGGAGATGAAAGGGAGATGAAATGGGATTATCCAGGACAAGTTGTTTCAGTTTGCTGCAGGGGGATGAGTCACTGGTGATGGTGGCTAATGTAGATTGCGAGAGATGTGCGTCTTTTCTTCTGAGTGAGATTTTCAATGGAAAATACGGTTTAAATGTGGCCTGATGTCAAACGATGTAATGGGGACAGTAAAGTGCATATGTTAAATGGAACAGCTCTGCAGCTGGCCACCTGGTGAAAGGATTGATGGGTTATTTATTGCAGATTATAGGACAAGGGAAGAAATCTGGCTCATCAGGGGCTAGGGAAATTAAATGTTATTCTCCTGTCACGGTAGGTGCTGAAATCAGTCTGTTACCTCCTGTTACCTGTTTTGATGAGATTGCAAAGCAGCCTGTTGCTCAGTGGATGAGCCAAACTTTTTAGAGTTGTAGCTCCCTAATTTTGAGGGCAGCAATAACATTTCTGGTTATGAATTTCAGGGCATAAAATGTTTTCTGCATAGGTTAAGAAAGATGACATCCCTGCCAGATAAAATTTTGATTACCCATTATAGAAATGTTTTTACATAAAGACAGCTTCTTTGAACCATCAAATAATGGTGCTACTGGGAGTATGATACTGAAGCAGACCTGTCTTTTTTTCCCTGATTCATGACAATTTTGACTTCCATATGTTTCAGGAGAGATCACACAGTTTACACCCCTATAGAGCTTGACCCTATTTCGTGCCACTTAATTCTGTGCAATTATGTGAACACTGTGTCTCTACTTCCCTATGGACATGTAACAAGATTTATCAAAGTTCAAGAACATGTGTTGGGAATGCGTCAGTCAGGGTAAAATTAGTGCTGTGCTTAGCATCCAGTCAGAGATATTGCTCCCCAAACCTTCTTAGATCTTTAAGCCTGGCTGTGGTAAGGGTCCTGCACACACAGATAGTGCCCCTGGTGACTGATTTAGTTGGCCCAACTTCTCCTAAAGCAGGAAAAGATATTTCCTGCTTTGGAAACAGTAGTCACTTCTTTGCTCATCTGCTGACAGCTGTTGGTGTGTGCCAGCCACAATTTATATGTCTTAATCCAAAGTATACGGTGCTCTAACACCTACCAAAGGGTCCAAACACCTACCCAGGTCCAAAGGGACTTGGCTCATGCCCGTGGCCTTTGGGCATATACAAATGATTAATAGTGATAGCATATATGCCGTGGCCCTCCATGGCTGTTAATACCAACATCTGGCAGTGCTGAGAGCTGAGAGTTCCATTATAGACATCCCTGATGCATTATGTGGTGCAGATAAGTGCTAAAAAGTACCTAGTAGAGCTGGAGATGGGACTTATGCTTTTCCAGTGGAGGGACAGACTACAAATCTAAATCTATCCCATCCTAATATATAGCTCAGTTTTTACGGGATTCTCTGTGCAGACTGATTGCTTTTTACTGGAGACACACTTCTACCATAAAAAACCTGGTGGCTAGTACTTGACAATAGGGTTCATTGCATTAGGCTTATAAAAATATTATTTATATATCAGCAAAGATTAAGGACCTGAGTCTGTTCCTACTGAGATGGCTGCGAGGTTACCAAGCACTCAGCATTACGAAGCAATTTGGTAAATCTGAATGAGATCAGCAGTTGTTGCTGAGAGCAGCCTGAAAAACACCCCAGACAAGGCAATCTAAATGCAAGCTGAATAGATGGGACATGCTGCTTTATGCAAGAGACAGTCGTATGGAGTCAGGACACGGGC
Source organism: Scolopax mira (assembly GCA_004320125.1). Lineage (NCBI taxonomy): Eukaryota > Metazoa > Chordata > Aves > Charadriiformes > Scolopacidae > Scolopax > Scolopax mira. The sequence continues at coordinate 711,400 of BJBW01002968.1, read as the reverse complement.
AGAAAGCAAGGCTAACCAGCTTAGGAGACAATTAGGCTGTGGCTGAGCGGAAGGATAGTCGTGTGATTTAAATACTGACAGAGCTGTTGGATCAGGGTTCTGCTCCCAGCTCTGCTGCAGGCTCCTTCGGTTGCTATTGATGCTCTCCCCTGCACAGCTGACAAAGTACAGGGGTTGCCATCTGGGGAGCAAAATGTTTTGCTAAAGAGTTTGAGCTCATTACACAAACAGTCAGGTCTTCTTTGAAAGAGGGGTGCTGGCAGTAAGGCTGGCTTCTGCAATATCTAGAGCTATGTATGAATATATATTTGTGTATATATGTAGGTATATAGCTAGGTATGTAAGTATAGCTGTAAGGCTGCTGTAATTCTTGCCTCTGCCTGTCTCAGACTTGGAGGTGCTTTTGCAGAGGTGATAAGGGTGGTAGGAGTGTAGCTGTACCCTACCCTTCTCCACCCTGATCTCTTCTGATGTCTCTGGCTGGCCACAGAGAAAAGATGAGGGAACTGCACCAAGGGCTGCAGCAGGGTAAAGAAAGAGCTGAGACTCTGTCTGCTCTAGAGCAAAAAGTATTGTAAAACAAAATTGTTGGTGGCCTCTTGGGTAGAGCAATTTTCTCATTGTGATTGTCTAGCAGAATGGTGGCCGTTTTGAAACACCCCTGCTATGTGGCAGACCCATAGGGGGAAAATAGATCAGTTGCCTGCTCAAAAAGTAATATTTGCCAGCAGGTTTTATGCCAAAGTGTTCTGCATGTGGGGAGCTTCTGGGTTTTCTGACGCAGCTTCAGTGGCTGGTAAAGCCCAGCAGTGCAGAAGACAGCACTGGTCTTTGGAGGTGACTATCTTCCTGCCACCGCTCACCAGCACCATGGAAGGGCTGAAATCTTTCACACAGTGACTGCAGGAAGCTCAAAAATCACTCATGCGTGTCTTGTGCACACGGAAAGCTATCTACGGGCATAGAGTTTGCTGTGGAAAGGGGAAGGGAAAGGGGGGGACAGATGGGAAAGAAAGTGGCAGGTGAGAGAAGAGAAATTGGGAAAGTGCAGGAGAGACTTGGAGCCAATGGTGGCCAAACCTGCTAGCAAGAACAAGCCAGCAGGAAGCAGAGATCATGATCAGCCACTAAATACCCCTGGTATCCCTTGCCAGTCATTTCTCCTTGGAAAGACAAAACAAATAGGAGGCAAACTGACTTCATGTCATCCCAGGAGCCTCCAGCACAGCGTCATCAGGCATAGGTTGCCATAGGCTGACCTTCTCTACCCTGAATCAGAGACTTTGTCCTCTCTTGTTTTGGAGCCCTTCTCTCAGATGGGCCAGAGAAGATCAGACTGCCAGGAGCCAGAGTGTGAAGGGTTCGACAGGCCATGACGACCACATCCCACATGGCCAGGAGCAAAAATTAATGTAACATGGCTCTCCAGCTGAAACACAAGAAAATACAAGGAGCACTGTCCCTAATTTGTCAGACAGGCAGAGCTTTAGTGACATGAGGAATGGGAGGTGACACCCTGTGGCACAGCCACCATTAGGGAGGAGGATGGTGTGTGCATGTGTTCAGCCCTGCACCGCATCAGCCAGGCAGTTATTTTCTACTGATCCCCCCTCCAACAGATGTACCAGAAAATATCTGCCAAATAAGCTGAATTATCTGTTTAACTGCAAAAGCCAGTGAAATAGTAATTTTGGCAAAGAACAAGTTTTCTGAAAATCAATTACCTAAAATTCAACCTTTGGCTGGGTAGTGTCCTGCAGATTCTAGTATAGCATTTGCGTTGTCTGATGGATTTCTTGTGTTGGGGATTGCTCTCTCCTTTTATTCATTATGCCATTTTCAGCAAATGCAGCAAGGAACACCTTAAAACCAAGTCCGGCATCTCTTCCCCATGCACCCTTCAAATACAGGCAATGAGACCATTGATCTTGCCATCTTGTTACATCCAGAGATCATAAAATGAGCCTTGTGCTTAAATGGATTATCTAGTTTTGCTCACATGGAGAGTGGAGACTGTGAGCCAAGTTTTCTGGTGCCCTGTGCTGCCTGTTGGCAGTGACTGAGTTCTTCCACAGCATGTGTCATGGCCACCTGTCTCATTATTTGGTAAAAAGCTGGGGCTTCCTTCATATACACCTTCCTCAGGACCTTTCCTGGTTCCCTCCCACAGAGCTGAATTTTTTCCCTGTTTGTCCCTTTCCTGTTTTCTTTATATGCCTTAGTCTTTAACTCTGCAGAATGCAACTGGGAAGATGGTACATAGACAAGCTTAGAGATTGTAGTTCTTGTGTGAATCCTCCTGGAGTCTTGGCATGATGTCTAGATACGCTGTAGGTGCTAGGACATGAATAGATGGCTTCATGCCACAATATGAAATGTGCAACGCTTCCTACAAGCACAAGCAGAGTGGGGAGAAGCAATCACCAGTACAGCCACTGGTGGGAAGAAAAACGAAGAGTCTGAAGGTGTTGTACCCTATTAAAAGAGAGGAGTCCCCCACTCATAGCTTCAGTAAGGGCAGGTATTCAGACCTTGTTATGCTATTACCAAAAAAAAAAAAAAAAAGAAAAGGAAATGCACAAAAAGCAGTGGGAAGGCAATGCAAAATACTAGGGGAGGGTCAAATCTGGGGATCTCGTCCAAGAGAAGAGTAAAAAGGCTTGTGCTACCTAGCTACAAAAATTTAATGGATGTAAAAACTGAAGAAGGAGGGGAATGATTTGGCTTAGTCAAAGGGCATAGCACTTAGCAGTAATGGGGGGAAATTATGGAAGGTTAAAATCCAGGTTGAGCACAGTGCAAATTTACAGTCAGATGTGTTAGTTTAGAGAATAACCTCCCGTGGAGATGTGTGGCACTTAGTTGGCATTTTGTAGCTAGGTAAGTGCACAGAAAGGATAAGGGCATCTGGAGAAAGGAATGGTTTAATGGTGTATGAGGCAGCAGGTATGTTGAGCTATGAATGCCTGTGTTGCAAGCTGTGTTGAGGACCCATGAGTATTTTGCCCACAAATAATATGAATGGAAAAACTGAGAGAAACCAGCGGGATGGCTTCCCAAACAGCTATCTCAAGGAAGACTCTTATGGGAAAAAAATCACAAATCAGCAGGGTTTATTGGAGCATTTTTATGTCCTGTGCTTGCTGTTCAGAGAGCTCACAACCATTTTTGCTTATTGATGGACAGGTACTACTATTCCCAAATTGTGGAGGCTGTAAAAGGAGGACTTGGAAGTCCAAGACTCTCTGTAGAGGGATGTTTGAGGTCCTTTCAGGAATCACACTGGCAATTTTGTCCAGGAAACAGCAGCTTTTTGACTTCCTGTTGTACCTGTTGTTGTGCCCAATGTGAAGGAGCTGCTACATTCAAAATTTACAGGAAGCCACAAGTTCAAATGTTCATTCATTTATTTTTCATCCATGCAGTGAGCAGAAGGCTGCCAACAGCTGCTGCACCGGGATCCAGGGAAGGAGGGAATGGCAGAAAATCAAGGGTGACAAATAAGTCTCTCCTCTGGTTGGAAGCGTAGCACAGTTACCAGGTGAACAAGTCAGAGACAGAGACATCTGTAATTGCTAAGGAGCATAGATAAGAAATTGGCCTAGTGAAGAATCAATCTGGAGCTCCGAAGAAATGTCCAGATAACCATAACCTTTTTAAGTCTGCAAATTTTGGAGCAATTGTGAATTTATCCTGAGACAGGAAAGTCCAGTGATAACAAGAAACCTTACATTTTTGTTTCTTTCCTTGTTTATTTAATTTGCCTGTTTATTCTTAGCATCACATACAAGACACCGTCATTTCCCCAATCTCTTTAAAGCCATAGGATCCAGTTCTGCTCATTCTTCAATCTGTATTTATTTAATATGTGTAAGCAGAAGCTTTTTGATAACACATACTGCTGAACTGAATGAGGCCATCACAGGAGAAAATGGGTTTATTTTTCTCCTTAATGACAATTCAGATAAGTAGGCAATGACTCCTGGAGGATTTTGTTATGAGATTATTGAGTCACTGGCATCTCTCCTTCCACAGTTCCCCTCAAAACCTCAGTTTTAGTCCAAAATGTCATGTTCATATGCTCTGACCTGTTGGTACTCATGATGTTACACAGTGAGATGCCTTTGGGACTTGGAACAGAGCAGCCAGGAAGCACTTGGTGTTCAGAGATCCCATGTTGATTATCAGACCCACAAACAACAGTAAAAAAGTACTGCCCAAGACCCACATCTCTAAACCTGAACAAAACCATGGAGCCATGTCCTCTTTCTTCATCTGTGCACAGTGTTGATTATGACAATGAAGGGGACAGTGTCTCTCCTACCTGTCTCCAAGCCCATGTTTGAGCACAGTGGTCTCCAGATTAGTGTCAGGAGAGGCAGTTCCTCCAAGTCCATGAGCATACAAAGGCACTAGAGTGATGTTGGTGTGAAGACAGGCTTTGACATACACATAGCCTGCAGCCCAGGTACCCACTGCAGCGTGATGGTTGGTGGTTGGTCATGGTTAACACACCAGAAGTTTAACCAGCTACACAAGATTAGGTTAAAGAAAAGCTATGCAGTGGTAAGACTCCCAAGCCTGGCCATTGAAGAGGATATATAACACGCAGTGGTATGTCCCCAGATCTGTATATGACTATATCTGATACCCTTTACTGCTTAACTTACAGGCTTCGTAGGAGCAAATATCTTAGGCATGCAAATAGCAAGATCTCCTTCCTGTCTGAAATGGGATTTTTTTTCTAAATTGGTTAACGCCAATTGCCTGTGCTCCCTAATAAGCTAAATAACTGCAGTTGGGATCATCTTCATGGAAATTTCCATATGCCCCTTGCAGCGAAGCCAATAACCAGCTGTCAGGCAATGAACCTCAGCCCAAACACCCGAGCAGGATGGCTGCTAAATGGGTATGGAGGGAGTGATGACTCCACATCCATATCTGACTCTCGCCTCTGTGCGACAACAGGGTTGCAGGGTTGCATGACTGCTTGCACAGTGGGCTTGGCCTGCAGCAGAGTGGCTGTCCCAGGTATGTAAGAACCTCCCAGGTGGAGATATGGGAACTGTTGAAGTTGGGCTGCCCATAAATTCAGCCCAATTAGGGATGGATAGGATGTCTTTGTTTGGTCCCCATCCCTTTTTCATTGCAAGGTTATAATGAAATGCTGTCATCACCAGTGCTAGATTGTTGTAGCTCTTCCTTGCCAGCAGTTTTTAAAGGTGGTCTTACTTCCTCGAGCCCCTACAGAGCTCCCACCATTAATAGCAGGGTGAACTTTGCTTTTGTCACTTGTCAGCTCTGCAGCAATGCGGTTTTTATTGCAGCTTTGTTCTTTGTTTCCTTGAAGGGTAGGCTAGTGTCTCCTATTTCCCTTATGCTACTCCAGGAGTAGGAGAGATGGTGTCTTTGGAGTATTTAGAGTAGAAGTTTACAGTTATCTAATCTGCAGCTTGAGAGAAGTAATATATGTTGTTCAGGAGTACAGAGAGTTGTTTTGTTATTATTTTATTAAAAGTGCATTTTTTGGTAAAAGGGATCCTTAGCCAATAATCAAATAAGAGAAGCTGCAGATCATTAGGAAAACAATAAAGGATCAGACTAATGACTCTTAGGGCCTCATTTGCTCTCCAGTTAATTAAACAGACAACACAGATGCTGCTGCTGTTAATAATATCATTCAATTACTGTGCTGCTAAGTATTATGGTCCCTAGGAAACCATTACCCAGTGCTGATTGAGAAGGGGAACTGTGAAGGGCTACTTAGGGGACAATAAACCATGTCTCTGTTGAGAAGGGGGCTGAAAGCAGTTTTTCCTGGAGACACTGGGTGCTCTAGTACAAGTAGGTGCAAGGTTGTTTGAGGTGATGGAGGAGCTGAAGGGCTAACCTGAAAAGCTATGCTCCTACCCCAAGTGTGATAATGAAGCTCAGAGCAGCTGGTCAGGGGTCATTGGGAGGCATTTTTTGTGAAGAAGGGGCTGGAGAGGAAGGCTGCTTGCTTGTGGAAAGAAGAGAGCATGTGTGTATAGCAGCCAGGATGGATGGTGAATAAAAAGGAATTGGGAAGGGAAATGAATCTATCTCAACACCCAGGAGTACACTAAGAATCTCTCTGAGGGGGACAAGGAATATCATAAAAGCCTCATTGAACAGTGCAGGTAATAGATTTACTTGTCTGATATTTCCACTCTCCTAGTTTAAGGGAGAGTGTAAAATTCAAGGCTAGCAGTAGAAGACCTCATCTCAGCCCTTGCAACTTTATCAAACTCAGCTTTCTCGTCCAAGCAGGAAGTCCCCAGGCACAGGGACTATTGAAAGAGCTCAGCACAGTGTTGTCCCAGGTGGCTTCTGTTCACAGCACAAACCCACTTCCCCCAACATCCCAGGAGTGTGGCACACAAGGGTGCAAGAGGGCAGCGAATAGGTGTTGAGAAGAAACCTGGACCTTCCCCAGACTCCTGATGTCTCCCTGAACCTTTTCCTCTGTCCCAATATGTTTGGTATCTCTCATTTCCCCCACGAGGGCCAGAGAGTGCTCATTTTAATTCCTGTTTCTCTCCTTTTCTCTGTGTTTGCTTATCCAAAAGGAGATTTTGTAGTATTTATCTGTACTGTGGTAGCAGCTGGAGATCCTGACCAGGAATGTAGGGGGACTTGTATACCACAATGCTCAAGCTGGCAGTTAACAACAGTCTGGGGTTAATGGTCTGTGTGCTTGGTACTTTCAGCTGTTCTCTGGTCCTCAGGTAATGCTCTGGGTCATGGTCATAATAGCTTAAGTAATATGAAGAAATGTGTTGGAAAAAGCTTGACAGTAGATCCATATAAGAAAATGGCTCCTGCTTGGCTGCACTGACATTTTGAGCACAAAGCCGAGGAGTTTGCTTCTGTATCAGGCTAACACTTAGTGGCTTCTCGGGTAAGTGAGTGAATATGGAGGGTTTGGGATGCTGATGCTGAGTCCATACAGAGGTATGGCAGTGTCAGGGGCTGCATTGCCGTGTGGTGACACCAACTGCATTATAACTGGTTTTGCTAGTAGCAGAGGGATCCTTTACTGTCCTCTCCTGGAGCACTGCACCCAGGTCAGGGTTTCTGGTTGTGTGTTAGAGGGCTAAAAAGACATATGATTGTGTGTGGATTTACCCGGGATACAAAATGACAGAACCCCAAACCAATAAGAAGGGAAGTTCATTCACTTCTGAAAGATGCTCTGTGGAAAGTGGTCCATTTTCTTTAAACCTGCATTTAAAAAAAACGAGCCTGTATATTGTTTGTTGTTGTTTTTTTTTTTTCCCCAAATTTTCATTCATTCATTCATTCATTCATTCAGATTCTCCTTTGTCATTATCTTAATATACTATGCCAGAATAATTTCAAATGGTTTTAATCCCACAGATACCTATGACCTCACTGAATTATTGTCTGAGCAGCTCAAATCCAGAATGCAGAGACTATTCTGGCCCCTCTGGAACTTGTAGCGTGATCTGGCAATTAGCATCAATTTGCTCTTCAACCATGAGCAAGGTATGGACTTGGGAACAGGCTGGGATCTGAGACCCAGCACGCACCAGCCCTTGGGCTGTAAGAAGGCCATGAAAGACCAAGGCCAACACAGATCTGGTGGTGTTGCCAGAGGGTGGACCTGCTACTTAATCCTCAGACTGGTACCATCCAGATGTTTTCAGCAGCTTCAGCTCTCTGGGGCTTGTAACACCTTTTTCTGGGGAGAGGGGCAGTGTCTTGATGGCCAAGACACAGCATGTTTCTTGGCCCAAGGCAGTGGCCAAGGACAGGATAGTACAAGACAATCTCTCAGGATGTGTCCTAGCATCATGGCAAACTTGAGAAGAGTTTAAATAGCAGGATACAGTGAAGCAGTAGCAAAGGAAATTTGGACTCAGTTCTGTGCTTATACCACACTAATCAGGGGAATTAAATACAAGAACAGCCCATCCCCTTGCAATCACCACTGTTGAGAAAGGAGATTTATTGTGAATGAAATCATTCTCCGAAGTGCTTCGGTGTTTCCTCCTTTCCGTACAGTTTGTCTCTGTTGGCACTGACCTGGTGAAAGGCAGCTCCGAATCTCCTTCATGTTGGAAAGATGGGGATGGATCTTGCAAGGTGGGAAGGGGCTGGGGTGGTGTGGGTGAGTGGGACCAGGTCTCTGCTCTGTGTCTAGGGAGGTGGAAACCTTTCCAGGATACCATTTTCCTTGCATTTCAGCTCTTTCCAGTCCCCTGGAAAGGGGCTGGCAGCCTGTGCTGACAAAGACACTCACATCTTATTTTATCAGGGATGCTCTGTGTGAACCTTCCCAATTGGTGGTATCAGCTACAGACTGTCTTTTATTACACACGGAACGGGGAAAGACTTTTTAGCACGGCCTGATGTAATAGCATAAGGGATAATGGTTTTAAACTAAAAGAGCAGAGAATCAGACTAGATTTAAGGAAGAAATGTTTTATGATGAGGGTGGAGAAACACTGATCCAGGTTACCAGCAAGGTCGTAGATGCCTCATCCCTGGAAACATTCAAGGTAAGGCTGGATGGGGCTCTAAGCAACCTGATCTAGTTGAAGATGTCCCTGACTCATTGCAGGGTGGTTGGACTAAATAGCCTTTAAAAGTCCCTTCCAAACCAAACTGTTTTATGATTCTGTGTGTTTGTGGCTTGTTAGCTGGCTTATCTCATCTCATCCCTGGCATCCCGCTTCTGTGCCAGGAATGGAAATACTAATTAAGATCAACCCCATTGTGAGGAGCTCCATGTGTGCTTGCAGGGATGGGGTGGTGCCTCTGCCAGTTGCCCAGCCATCATCTTGTGTCTGCAGCCTGCTGAGGTCTGTGGATCTCTGCCCCTGCCCCTTCCTTGGACATTTCTTCACTTACCCATCATTGTACTAAAGGCTTGTCTCCCTCATAAGCTGCCACAGACATCTCTTTAACCACAGTGATAGAGCACAGCCACAGATAGAACTCTTAGACCAATCCTCTCCCGTCCCACACAACATGTTGACGTTTCTTATTTAAACATTCAGTGTTCCTCATTTAGAGGAGGGATTCCCTGTGGGGCATCTTAATTAATCTCTCTGGAGTGCAACAAGAAACACACCTGTATCTTTTTATTATCTATTTATTTATTTAATTCTGATATAGCAATACTTGGTTTCTACTTTTGTTCAGGACTTCTTACAAGTTCTCTATCCCAGTTACTGGTCTTCACTTGGATTTTGCCGAAGCATTAAGTAATCTCCTTTCTTCTGAACACCAAAGCAACGTATTCTTGTAATGTACAGCTCATGCTCCCTTTGTTCCCTAGCTGCCTTCTTTCCTTACACATCCAAAGAACCCTCTTCTATTTTTTTTAGTGCTCATTTATGCAGTTCTCGTTTTACCCCTGCAAATGGAAACTTAGCAGACATGGATTTCTTGTTCATCCTTTTCCTACCCCTTTTAACTCTCCCTGACAATTCTTCCCATGCAATAAGTATTGCTGTAATCTTGCAATAAGTTGTGATATCTATTTCAATGACCCTTATTGCAATATAATCCTGGCATTTGTGCATTTGTCATGGAGAAATCTCAAACTGCTTTTTTGTCATCTCTGCGTTCTTCGTACCAAGCTGCTAATCCCTTTAATTTTTCACCGTTGCACTTTGGATATTAAAGAGTTGGATACCTGCTTTTGTTTATCCTTCTTTTTAATTTAAAGAATAGTAGTGAACATTTGATGAAACACTTTTCCATACTGTCTTCACTGTTAATCTAACCAAGTATAAAATAGAATTGCTCTTTGTTGGCTCTGATGCTATTTTTTGGGAGGGGGTTGAAATCTATTGCCTCTTTCATCCAGAAAGGACTGAGCTCAGGTATCGCTAGTAACAGTAATTCTCTACTTGCCATCTAGAAAATTGCAAAATGACGCATTTGCCATTATTATTTATCTTTCTATTAATTTCCCAGAGATCTCTTGTCATGTCTGGATCTAATGGCAGAGATCTATAAAAGCTTCCCAGAAAATGAATTGTATATGTTATCTTGTTATATGCATGATCTCGTTTTTTAAATCCTTATGAGCTACCATATTATTCACCTGCACTGCAGTTGTGCCATTACAGCTTTTATTTCTCTCTCAGATCGTATCCCCCAGTACTGTCCCGATCATATCATGTTCCTGTTATCACAGAAATTCTCTTTTTCACATCTGGCAGAAGGAGTTCTTGTTGTTCCAGGCATTCACATTGTGTATCTGCCATTTTTCATGGGCAAGTTTTCCTCGTCTTTTTATTTCCTTCTCACTTTTTCTTTTTCTCTCTACTTGCTCTTTCTTCATATCTTCCTTTATCTTTTTGACCTCTTCGTTCTGCTCATCTAATCTCTTTTTTCCATACTCTTTCCCATCTTGTCTTATTTTGCTCTTTTTCCCCCCCTTTTCTGTTCTTGCTGTGAAATACTTCCTGTGTCCTTATAAATCCATTTGCACTTCTCTCACTGCTTTAAGTTTGCCTGCAAAGGAGTTGCAGGGAAACATAAATGCCTCTAAAGGCTTAGTCTATAAAATATGGAGTATGCGCAAACACAGTGCATCTGTCTCAGCTAATGTCCTGGTATGTCAGCGAGAGTTAAACAATGAAGGTCAATCCAGTTCAGGGCTTGTGTGGACACTGGATTACTCAAAGCCCTGCACGTAATGACACTTGTTACTTCTGATGGCCACGTTTAATTATTTTGGTTGTTTTTCCATGAACTGATGATTTTTAGACTGAACTGCCTGCTCCAGGCTACAAGTGGAGAAGGGAGAGGATGGGTCCAGTTTGGGAAATGGGGGAGAGAGTGTAAGAGCTAAGGAATGACGAGGAGGGGAATGTGAGGGAAGGTATTGAAGGTGGAGAGGGGTAATGAGGGGGGAAAGCTGAGAAGGTTTGGAGGGAACCGTGGTGGTCAGGATGGGTAAGAAGGACCACTGGGGCACCTGAATGATGCTGGAGATAGTACACTGGCCAAGAAGAGCTCTAGATCTGTGTTGTTACTGCATTTCTGCAAGGGGAGGGAAGGAAGAGGGGCCACAAAATGAAGAGGAGCAGATGCATGAAGAGAAAGGCACGGAAAGGAAATGAGAGTTATAAAAATGTAGAGAGTGGGCTGGCGGTGAAGAGGGGCACCCCTGATCACCCACACATGTCTCTCTCACAGTGGGGAGTTTCTGTTCTCCCCAGTCCCACTTGGTGTTGGGGGATGCTGGCATCACCTGGATGTTATCTTCCTGCTGCACTCGACAATCGCTGCCCGACCAGGGCTTCGGTGCTCCCTCCTTGGATCAGCATCGGCAGTGCCGGCAACAGCGGCAAAGTGACACGGTCAACCGCTGGCAAACTGCTACAGTTAAAAAACAACAACAAAAAAATTATATACATAAGAAGAGGAAAATGAAGCAATGATGGGTTGGGCAATTAAGCTAAAAGCATTTGAGAGTGTAATCCAGCTCTCTCTATCAATAATTCAGGAGTCCAAGATCAGTCTAATTGATTGAACACCTTCCACAGTAGTCAGCCACTAATAAGACAAATGAAATGTCTTTTTTATTGTCAAATCTCCATCTCACATTTGTGCAGGCAAAATCCTGCAGGGCTTTTCATTTGAGGAGCTCACGTATTTTTTCTCTTGATGGAGATAAATTGAGGGCCAGCGTCTGTTTCTAAACAGCAGTAAATTAAGCCAGTCTGCTCTTTTGGCTGCGGGAGGATGGAGAAACAAAGCTTTGCTGAACAGGATTCACATGTAAAACTTGTGTGGGTCATCAAAAGTTCAACTCAGTTCCCAGAGGACGTGTTATCACTGTGTAATGATTTGAGTGCCTGGGACACTTGGCCTCAACAGACTCCAAGGGACTACAGATTTTACCCAGTGTTTCTTATCTTCCTTCCTCTAAAGAACAGCGCTGGGATCCTTATTTTCCTATCAGTGGTATGGAAGCTTACCTTTTGACAAGGCATAGATGTTTAAAAGGGGCTGGAAAAATATTCTATTTTTCCAATTTACATGAATGTAAATTTACAATTTACAAGCCACATTGCAGATTCTGAAAAAAAAAAAAAAGGTGGATGGAAACTGTTCTGAGTTTTATAGCTTTCTTTCAAAATCATGCCAACTTCAGTGATTTGGAGGACCTCTGTGATGATAAAGTAGGGTATGCTCAGCAAATTTGCTTGATTTTATTTTGTCTGTACCGTATCCAAAAGTGTGTGTGGGGGGGGGGGGCGGAAAGAGGGGGGAGGAGATAGCCCCAACAGGATGGAGCTTGTGGACACCAGCTCCTCAGCATTGCCCATCACTAATCAAATGGAGAAGAAGTGAGGCTTGAATTGCTACTGATGTACACACAAGTGCCTATCTGTGTGGTGTAAATCTATGTGTGGGCAAGGGTTCTTTAAGCCCAGATACTCACCAGTATGCTAACATTGTCTGGTATGCACAGAGGCTCTGGGAATGGAGTTTTAGCCAACATAAATCAAAGTAGCTCCTCTGGGGCATTCTCATGACTTTTATGAGCCGAAGATCCAGCCCTGGGTTGAGGGAGCAGCCCTGATTATGATGTATGCCTATGTGTTTAATTAGGAAAGACCGCCATCTGTGTGCACGCTCAGGAGTCCCCGCCGAATTAACCTTTACGCTGGTGTGGCACGAGTTACCTTCTGAGCAAACCCAAAATCTGGAGATCTGGTAGCAACTTTCCTCATTTACTGTTATTCCTTGCACTTCACTGTGGCTTGCTGGGTTGGGAGGGAAGGAGGGAAGCAGTTTCATTTTGATTATATTACCATTATATGATGGTATACATTATATGATATGTCCGAATGCTTGATCTAACCAAAGAATAGTTGGTTTACTTTCTAATCTAACAAACTTTATGATGTCTCTTAGCTTCCTCTAGCTTCACTGTGCAAATGCCATTTAATTGTGTTCTTGTGAAAACTAAAGGGCAGTAGCTTTGCCAAGGATGGCTAATTTTATAATGTGCCATGCCAGAATTAATCTGACTGCAAAGATAAGGCTGATGGTTTATAGTTGGCAGTTATGGTCATAGAGCAACTGTTGTATAGGGTGATTTTAGGCTATGAAGTTCTTTTAACTATTGTGCATTGCTTAAGGGGGCAGGTGTTTGCCATATTAAAGTCAGAGGAGAATGAAGAAGGGGTAGATGGAAATGAAAGTAGGCAAGACAGACAAGGGAAATAGGAGAACAAAGGAAGAGGACAACAGCAAATGAAAACAAGTAGAGTGAAGGCATGAGAATGGCATGGGAGTAAGAGTAATAGAGTGGCTTGGTGGGCACCTGGCAGCCAGCCAAAGTCAACCCACCACATGATTATATATGTTGACTCCTTGAAACATGTGGTGGAGGTAACTTGGCCTCCACAAAACTGTGTAAGATCCTTACTGACATTCCAAATGTTTAGCATTTGTCTGCAACTCCAGTTCCAAGATGGAACCAAGATACTTGGAGTATGAGATGATACTGCACTGGAAGTACAGGGAATGCATGGGAGGGGTAGTACAATGAAGGGTCGTTATGTTATATAGACAGGAACTCCAGTGGACTGTCAGTGGTGCTGCTTCTTATTTATATAAGCTTCAGACCTGGATAGTGAAGCTTATACAAAGAGAATGAAGAGACTTAAATCACTCCAGGAATAGTTCTGGAGGATGTTACCCAGGATTTTGGACAAAACGGTTTCAAATAATCATCCCGGTGAGTTTTCTCCCTTGTTGAACAGACTAATAATTTTCCTCATAACATTGCCTTTGTTGAGGGGTGTTTGTTAGATTCTTGGTTTTACCTGTATTCTTCGTGACTAGGTCCTCTGGTATCCATATGTGGAAAGGGAAGATGGTAGTTCCCAGTGTCAGGGGAGAACTGTAAATAGTCAAAGACCATCTAATGTGCTCTGTGTCATTTGTATAGTCCTACCACTCTGGGTCTTGGACCACAGAATGATAGAATCATAGGATCATTTGAGTTGGAAGGGACCTTAAAGATCATTGAGTTCTAACCCCCCTGCCATGGGCAGGGACACCTCCCACTAGAGCAGGTTACTCAAAGCCCCATCCAGCCTGGCCTTGAACCCCTCCAGGGATGGGGCATCCACGACTTCTCCGGGCAACCTGTTCCAGTGTCTCACCACCCTCACAGGAAAGAATTTCTTTCTGGTGTCTAAATGGAGAATGGAGGTTCTCAGGTACAAAACCCATGCAAATGGTGGTTATGACTTGACTTGTCAGAAATGTCACATGAAGTATTTTGTCAGTTTGATTTCTTTAGCTACCTTGAGTTCAGTTATGAAATAAAGTGAAAAATACTTGATTATGATACTAAAATAATATGGTAGGACACTGTTTTCCACCCAGCAGAAGAGAAATGGTGATGAGAAGAGGTTTGAAGAAGTTTTGGTAAGTGGCTTCCCACTCAGTTTGACTGTTCCTGATGGCTAGGAATAGAAAACTGAAGTGATGGATTGCTCTGATTATGCCTAGTCAGGTGCATTAAATGGTGTCTCACTCTACTGCCTTCTGCAATCTTGCTGCTTGGTGTGCTTATCAGGGCTGACGTGGAAAAGGTAGATGCCTGTAAACAGTGAAGAAACAAAAGGGGAGGTGAAAGATCTCAGATTGGTCTCAGCAAAGGGATTTGTTTGGAACTAGAAACATGTTTAGGAGATTAAACCAAGCCACTTTTAGAATAACTAATTGGGCTATGCCTGTCAGCTTCAAGACCCAGTAGCACACACGACCCCCATCCTGCATTTCATGGGTCATTTGTTGGAGAGGTGCTGGTAGTATATGGAAAGTTTCTTTTTAGCATCCATCTGTTTAATGCTAATGTGGAGCTTAACTCAAATACTTGTCTGTAGTTAAGCCATGAACTCATGTCTACTTGAGTTATAGTGCTGTGAGTTCAGTCACCAAAAAATATTACTCTATTTTCATCAGTGTGAGACAAAATAAGATCCCATGGATTTTTAGTACTGTGAAGCAAAGACAGGTAGGTTTGAAATGCAGTACTTCTTTTCAAGTTTTGTCATTACAAGATCTGTCTAAAATTGTATGAAATACTATTCAAAGGCTGTACAAATGGAGCACTGAATTTCTGTGTTTCTGCATCTAAATTTGGGTTGTTGATGTACAAGAAAATGGAATTCAAGCTGGAAAGGTGCAAAATGCTATGAAAATGAAACTGTCTAATGCAACAGACTAGCAGTGGCTGGATTATTCATCCTAAGGAAAGAAAAAAACCAGGCTGGTGAGATATGGCTGATCTTTACTAATCTATGGGAGCAAGGAAGACAATCAGGCAGGACTGCTGTTTGAGCTAAGGACTTCACTTTTATCAGAACAAACAGACCATGAAGAGATTTGGATTGAAAATGGGAAGACTTTTAGCTGTGAGAACAGTGAGCTTAAGGATACCCTTACAGCATGATTAGTGGAGATAGAAGCCCTAACAGAGGTGGAGCTCCATTTTTTGAAAAGGGAATTTTCACTGCGTGTGAAAGCAAGTTCTGAGTTAATATCTGTTGGGACCAAGTTCCTAAAACACCTGACTTACATGGACAGTTTCTGCTGGCTGGAACAGCATCCCATAAGAAATGCCACTGGTTTTGACTTGGTGGGGAAAGATACTGGCAATCTCTACGCTCCTGGTGTGTGCTTGCTTCTTTGAGATAAAAGTTGCTGTCAGAGAAAAAGGATGAGGTGGCTTCATATGAAAGTGTCAATGCAATGAGTTAGACCAGTCTAGCTCTAGTGGTGTAATTACCCTCATACAGCAGTTCCAGCAAATCTTTCCATAGACAGTCCTGAATAATGTTGCAAAACTTTGACCTTCACATTTTAGCTCAGCTCTTCTGTCTTCAAAGTGCAAGGATAAATGTACCTCAAAATTAGCAGTGGCTCAATGGAAAACAGAAGTGGAGTTGGGCAATATATTTCCATTAACTTTCTTGGTTTCAGTTTCCAAAAGTGCTTTCTCAATTGTAATTGAACTTCTTCCTTCAGAGAAGTTTTGATTGAATTATTTCAGTTTTTCAAAGACAATTGACAGAACACGTGTAAAATTTATAAATGAAAATTGAGAAATTTATTTTTGCTTGTATTTTCAAGCATAAGTCTGTTTTGGGAATAAGAGCAATAGAAATAAAAAATTGTACATTGGGAAGATGTCAAAGCATTTGAACAAAAAGTTTAGGGTTTTTTTTCCTTTTTTTTTCTTTTTAATGAAATATATGTACCTCTGATGAAATCTATCTATAAATCCAGTTGAATCACTACTCAGTCTATAGGTGATGTAATGGAGGAAGTTATGATGGACTCCCCTTGCTTTGGCTGTTAGATCACCGAAGCCAAATTTCAGCTAATAAAGCTGCTGGAAAATTAGAGTGTCTGCAGGGAAAATACCCTTGGCCAAAACTGCAGCCAGCCAGATTCAGAAGATGTGTTTGGGAGTGCTTTTTTCAGAGAAGGGTACAATAAATTCTGTAACTGATGTAAAGAAGGACCTGAAAGCAGGAAAAGTTGATTCCATCTTAAAACTTCCATATTGTGGTCATGAAGGGGCAGACAATGAGAAGTAAAGGAGAGGGAAGAAGAACTGGTGTTTCCTCCATATTTGACCATTCACCTGCTGAGACAGAGACTGTGCTGGAAGAAACACTTTTGTATCTGTATAACTTTGTAGCACTTTATCTGTATTAGTAAAAGTCATGTCTCCTATTTGATTTGCTGCCATGTTTTTCTAGCAGGGACTGAAGTTAAACACAATAGGAATTGCTAACTCTTCCTTTAGCTGCCCTTTTGGAAAGCCCTGGTTTCTCAAACAGCAGAAAGGAGAATCCGCTCAAAACACCACGTATCTATTAGTATTGTCTAAAAGTTTGAAAAATATCCTTTTTTTTTTTCTTCTGCATGGGAGAAATATCTGCAGTAGATACAGCACGAAATAAAAACAGCTAGGTGAGCAAACTCATGGCAAGTTGTCTGTGCTCTTCTAAGTCTCTTAGTTGTGTCGAGAGGAGAGTCACAGGGGCAACATGCAATTGCTTTTGAGAAAACACAGCTGAACCACTTCCCTAAATGTCACCCTGTGTCTCTTGCTGGATGCTCTGACAGCATTTGTTGTCACACCCATTTGCAAACACAGCCCTGTGGACCACAGTGGATAACGACATCACAGGTTTGGAGGACGCAATTACTACATCAGGAATGATTTGTCCCTGATGTTTCCAGCCACTCTGCTGCTTTCCAGCCTTCTGGAACATTTGTATAGCAGGGTTCTGATGAGATTGAGTTTCTCAATCTCCAGCAGCATCAGTCGGAGAGTGGTCTCAGGCATTCAAGCAGATCTGAGAGAAGAATCCTGTTAACCCCGCGAAGGCTCAGACTCGGTTGTTTTTTACTTTGAAAAGAGCTAATCTTCTGAACAACAAGAAATTAGAAATTTCTCATGCCCCTTCTCCTGTCATCACAGCATAGACAAGGAAGAAGAAACCCATTCATTTTTGGCCTCTTGGCCCTATGCTTCTTCTTGAAGTAATTTTCCATGATGCCCTGGAGTGCTGTTTGGATCATTCTGCCAACCCTGCAGGTGGTGAGTCCCTCATCATCCCCTCTCATGGAGAGGTCTCAGATAATTGCCAATAAACTAGGAGCAAGCAAAATCTTTTACAGAAAACTATTAAAATTGCCCAAGGAGGCCATTTATAGAGGGGACTGAGGAAAAATAATGCCTATTTCCAATGCATGCATGCAGTGGAAGGAGCCTTTGGGATGTAGAGAAATGATAGCATCAGGAAAATTTTGCTGGAAAATAAGGACATAATATTATAGTCAGACCTACATCCCAAAGAGAATATTTTGCAATCCAGGGAACTGATAACCCTGATACTGTGGTCCTGCATCTAAAAGGAGGGTGCACAATAGCAAAGACCCTTAAAGTTTCTGAAGACCAAGAGGGATCTCAAAAAAGTGTAATAAAAGTGATCGCATAAGGATCTGCTTCTTAAGAGACATTTAAATTCTGAATCTAGGTATGTGTTGTAAAACACTTATTGTCTTCCTTGCTGCAAGACTCTGCCCTAAAGAGCTCTGTTTAAATCCAGTGTTGACTAAGGGATGAAGCTGTGTCTATCTCCAAGAAGTTTAAAGGAACGAGTAATGATGGAGAGAAATTGGGTGTGTTGGATTGAGGGCTAGAAAAGAATACTGTGATAAAAGACAGCATAGAAAAATACAGGCTGTGTATCAGAAAAACCTTCCTAATAGCTGCATCTGCTAGACAGGGGAATAATTTCCCAAGGGATAGAGAAGAAACCCTGTTATTTCAATCATTTAAACAAAACCGGACAAAGCCCTGGAGAACATATTATAGGGAACAATCATATGCCGTCCTCCGGGAGTGGATAACATGGCTTGATAAGTCTTTTTCTAGTGTTTGCTATGATTCTTTTAGATTGAGAACTTGTTCTGGGCATGATTTGTCTTGGGACTAGATGTGATGTGAGCCTGGGGTCAATCCTCTTTTTCAGAGAACAAAATGGAGAGGAGGGAGGGGAGGAAAGGTGTGCACAGGCAGTCAGAAACACAGAGCATGGGAAAATGTTAACTCAGAAGTGTGACAGGGCTTTGTGCAGTCAGGTATCTCGGTGCCAAAGAGATATATAAAACACAAACAGCTCCAGATGCAAAGGTTTTAACCTGAGCTGGTGGTGTGCAGGCTCCAGAAAATCTGATCATTTGGTGCTTGCCACAAAGCTGCCAAGATGTATGGACCCAAAAAGTCACAGTCAACCTGCTTGTCCTTGGACTTTGGAGTTTTGTTTTTCCTGCTCTTACAAGAACCCGGCTGATCTGTCTTGCTGTGAGCCTGTGATTCACACACAGTCTCCTGGTGGTGTGCCTGGCTGCCGATTTGTACCGCTGTTGATTCTTCAGAAAGGTGGCCAGGCTCAGCTGCAGGCCAGGGAACTGTCAACTACTGCCCTGCTGGAAATCCAGAACAGAGCTGCTGTTGGTTTTGGGAGGAATTGGGAAATGGTGTACCAGAAGAACAGCTCAAATCACTGCTGTTTTCAATGCTAGTCTTGTGACAGAGCTGAAGAGGAACCTCTTACCTCTTTCCACTCTTTTCTGAAGCAGAGGAAGTCATAGAGAGGAGCAGAGATAATGTTGTCATGTCTGGACAAAATGAACTGGCAAGTGTTGGCATCCTTGATTTCCTGTGGGGTGGTACGCCAGGTGGCAGTTACCTTGGATGCTCTGTCATCTTATTCAAAAGAATTGCCAGTGAGTGCAGACATTTCTTATCTCAGCAGTAGAAGTAAAGACTGTCCAAGTTCAACAAGAGGACATTTGAGATAGTCAGGTCTTCTGTGTAATATAGATAAGCAGGAAGATTGTCAGTGGTTTCACAGGACCAGTTGAAAATTTCCACTTTCCCTCATGTACTTTTTTAGTAAAACCCTTTTTTGTGTAAATTTTACATATAAAAAATGGAAAAGGTTCATGTGTAAAAGGAAAAACATAACAAGCACAAACAAATGCAAAACTCTCAAATATTTAGTTTTTTGCTTTTTTTTTTTTTTTTTTTTTTTAAAAAAACCCTAATATTTTTCAAGTTTTGTCTTTGGCTAAGAAATAAGTAGTTTCTTGAGCAGCATCAGTAGTAAAGCCTGGTTTCCTGCAATCTCCAAAACATCCCCCAGTTCTCTTGAACCCCGATCTGCACCCTCATCCTTGCAGGCAGATAGGTATTCTATCACAAATTATCTTATAAGATGATGGAGAAATCCTATGCCTGCAGTTCTCTCTATGCCCCCACATCTCACTCCACCTTGCAGGACCCCCTGCTCCCGTTTCTTTCCTGTAACTGGTCAGAGAAAGAGTGGGTCACATTGCAGCTGAGTCTGTACTATGTGTGTGTTGATTTTTTTGGCCCTTTTATGTGTATTCACAGATTGGCCAGATGGCTGACCCAGCAGAACAGATTACTATCAAGTTCACATTATAGCTTCTTCTAAGTGGTGGAAATTGGTGAGCAGCTTCAAAGCTACTGGGGAGGAAAGACAGATGGGCAGAGATATAGATATAGGTGGCTCAGCCTTATCAAGAAATGAGAATAAAACCAGAATTAAGTAGAAAATGAAAAGTTTTTTTAGGGCTTGGTTTGAACTTGTAAACACGTTCCTTCATGCAGTACCCCAGTGGATATCTGAAAGGGCCAAATTTTGTGATCAGTTAGCTTCCCTGTTAGGCAGTACAATATCTCTCATAACAGGGGAGCTGTGTACCATTGGGGTATACGTTCAAGGTCTCTCCAGCTGTGGTGAGAATGGGAACTACCTGGGCACACACCTCTGACAGGCACGCAACTGAACAAGCAGCACTTCCAACTGCTCTGACCAAATGAACTGAATTTGTCCCCTCACCACCCCAGGTAGGGGTCCAACAGGACAGAGGAGAGGTCATCCCTTATACAGGGTCCAGCCAGGGAAAGAGGAGGAAAGTCCAATCTAAACAGTCTAAGAACCTCTGAAACACAGTTTTCCAACGTGTCCCATGGAGGTGACCTTACTAAGGGCCTTACTAGGACTGGGACACATTATTTGACTTGATCCTCTAAGAATCAAAAGGAAGTCTTTGACTGTGCCTTCACCTGGTAGTTGGCAGATCACAGAGAGAAGCCACTTCTTCTCCTCCTTGTCTCCTTGCTGAACATCCTCTGTGTGGACATATGTGCCTGCCTATATGTTCAGAACTGCTTTTGAAGCTATTTTCTCTGAACATATTCAAAGTTTGGTTCCAGGATCAACAAGAAAAGATGCCTGGGCTCATGGTGAAGAGAATAAAGTGAGGGGAGCTTGTTGTGTCCCTGCTGCCCAGAATAAGAGGTCTTCTGCAGGTCTTGATACAACGCAAAGCGATGAGTGTAATTTCCAAGATGGCATGGCCTTACCTCTGCAGTCAGGACACGGGTGAGAGGCTGCAGAGACCTTGTCAAGGACTTTTGGATTCGAGGTTGCACCTGGGCATTGGCACATCCTTCCTTCTCTCACAGAATGCCCATGTCTTCATGACATGGAATGCTATCAGCCCATAATGCTGTATGTACCAGTAGGGAACCATGTACCATGCTTTGAGGCCATCTTTTGAACATGAAAGGGGAGGGTTTCTTTAAGGATGGAAGGGAAAGCTGTGCAAAATAAGAGAGATTGTACAGGTGATGTGCTGCAGTGACAAGGGAGTGAAAGAAAAAGTTGGTCCTGAAGGTGTCTGAGAACCTGAGGAGAAAGGCAGCAAGGTTCAGGGAGAGTCCAGCCACATGGCAGAGAGAAAAGGGAACGGTCAATGGTGCTTGTGTGCCAGGAGGCTGGTGTAGTTACATGGCAACTTTCATCCAGGTGCAGCAGCATCCATGATGTGCCCTCGATTGCCTTACAGGAGAATTCCTTTGTCCTGGTAAATGAGATACTACCAGGTAGTTAGATGAAGTATCTCCCTGATCCTTACTGAAACCTCTTTCATCTGTGCTGCAAAGATGTTTCTTCTTCCTGCTGAAAGCATGAGCAGCAAATGCGGAGAGCGGAGAGCCGAGAGCCAGCCTGTTCTTTGTGGCAGTTTCTCTGACGTAGATGAACCTCTGAAGTGAAGTGTGTGACATCAGGAAGATGTTTTAATCTGAGTTATGCTTGCCCGTCTGAGTAACAGGTGCCGTTATCCTCTTTTCATTATCTCACGGACAGGGCTGCTGCCAGCATGAGTAACGTTTGAGTTTGAGTCACGGGGACGGAGCAGTTCATTTCTTTCCAGAGGCTGTTGTCAGAGACGACCAGGCCCAAATGTCCATCATGGGCATGAATGATGTGTGGATGAATGAGGGGAGAAGCCTGCTCCTGAGAGAAATAAAGCATCCTTCATGAATAACCCAGAGTGTTGCTTTGAGATTCAAGACATCTAAAACCTGTTGTGCATTGAATGTGAATGTGAATGAGTCTTAACTTCTGCAGCTACACACTGGCCTGAACGTGAACTATAAATAATTTACCACTGCCACATTTAGTTTTAATTTTTTAATGCTGACCGTGTATTTGGCCTGGTACCAATGCACATCTAGAGACAAACCTCTTCCAATGTCTGACAGAGCCCAGTGTAGGCACCCTCTGCTTTACACCACGCAGGCTCCATCTATGCTGCTAATTAGAGCTGGACCTGTGTTTTTTAAGCCATGAAGACCAGCAGAGATGGCACGGAGAATGCCAGTAACAGCTAAAGTACTGCCCCAGAGTGGATTTTAGCTGCATGGTTCGTGGCCAGTGTTGACCTCCATAGGTGGACCTTGTGTGGACTTTGCCTGGGACAGTGCTAGTTGGTCTAGGGTAAAGCCATGATGGAAACTGTGCTAATGATTTAACAGTGTGGACAATCATGGGTTGGTGGTTGAATCCATCACTTGTCCCAGTTTAGTTTGCTGGTTTAGATAGTGCCTTGCAGTATTGGATGTGGTTGCTATGTAGCTGCAACACACTGGAAATATTCAGGATTTTTTCCCATAATGTTTTATTTTTGTTATGGATTTACTTATTCTGGGCAGTCTTCACCATTGCAATATCATGAAAATGTTTATTGAGAACCTTATTGCCTGAGAAGCAAAGTGTTATTCAAGAGAATTTGTGTTAGAGGTCAAGACAGATGTTATAGGCCTGTCTATACCCTGCAGCTGAGCATGGTGCAAAGATCACTGATGTAGATCTAATCAAGATGGTCTGTCCACGTGAGGCTATGCAGTGCCAGAGATACGTGTTTTGGGTATGAATGCAGGCACAGCATTTTTGTTGATAAAATGTCTATAAAATAACAAGTGGCACAAAGAAGGATGGTAGGAAACAGCTGCTCCTGGTCTCTTCCATAGAAGGTGGGGACATCAGATGATAGTAATAGAAGTAAAGAAGCAATGGAGATTTTTTTAAAGAACACATAGTTCATCTGTGGACCTTTTTGCCATGAGATGTTGCAGGTGCTAAAAGTTCAAAAACACTTAAGGGACAATGCCCAAGCTGATAGAAAAGAAATCCCTTGTATTTTACTAAATCCAGTGAAATCATAGCTGGCTTAGGAAATCACAGAACTTCAAATGATGAAGCTGGGTATATGAATACTTGGGGGAAATGTCACATATAATTATACCATTCCTAAATTCTTCCCCAGCCATCTGGTCGTGGTCACTGTTGGATTTGGGGTAGCTGTGCACAGGATTCCACTGCATGATATGGTTGTGACCTGGTACCGCAGCACAATGTCGCTTTGGAAGTGAGAAAAAGCTATTTAGTTTGTCCTCCCAAATGGACCTCAAATAGATCGTAATGAGGACTGTGTCTCATCTGAAAAGCACCATTGAAAAATAAGCTTTGAAGGAGGCTGAGTGGGTTTTCACCAGGCTTTCATAGTATTCCCTTTTTTCTAGAATAATATATAGATGCACATGGTCTTTGGGATTTTTCTACCAGAGAATGGATAAGGCCCGTAAAAATCAAAGGCAGGGAAGAGCTCAACAGAGCACTCATTTGGTGTCAGCCCTTACAGTCTGACCCTTTGCCACCCTTGCTTCCACCTTCCTGCAGTTCTGCTTGATGTCTGTAGCCCAGCCCTTCCATAACTGGGAGGAGATGTTTTTTGTGGTGCATCGGTGCTCTGAAGTACAGAGTTGGAATAACACTCTGAGACATGACGTTTCTTCATGCCAAACTATTCTTCTTGGTGCCAACCCAGATGAGGTCTGTCTTGAAAGTCTAAGAAGCTGGGAAGGATCATAAAAGAGAGAGAATACTAATGACATCCTTTTCAATCAAGATGAAAGTTATTTAGACTGTCTTTAATCGTTCAAATTATATCTAATGAAATACCAGAGAAACCTGCCTGCTGGCATCATACTGCTGTATTGTGGGACCTCAGAAAACTGGTTAGTGTCTAGAGTGGTATAGGTATTATTTACCTAGGTGTGGTCTGATGTATAGCTCCATGTATACCTTTCTCACTATTATCCCAACCCCTTGGTGTCTTAGGGGATGCATTTGTTATACCTAATTTTAAGGTCTTCTGTTTGATGTTTCTTCTTTATCACAGAAGAGTGAGAAATAACAATGTCACATTTAACCCTTCTTTTTGTGTTGAATCCTTTTGTTTCTTATAGTTCACATGGAGCCATCTCTTCATACTCTGGTAAAGGGCTGTGGTATTCACACAGGGGAACTTTGGCTGATTTTTGGTAGCTGAAATATGCTACCAAAGAAGATGCTTCTGCTTCTGCCTTTACTTGACACAAGTAAAACCCAACTACTTGGAGACTGTGCATGAGGGAGGGCTCTTTCCTGGCATTAATGATCCTCTGTGCCCCTCGTCCTCTGGCAATTACTGACCTTCTCATTTTTCCCAGAGGCAGTCTCTGATGCTAAGAAGACAGTGATTTGTTTTAAACTTGAGGTTTACTGAATTTCAGAGAATGCACGCTGCTGGAGTTTGCTTTTAATGCATTGCTCTGTGTATTCCTGGATAGATTCTGTAATGCTAAAATAATGGAGAGTTAAGTCTGTCTTTGGTGTATTTTGAAAACTCTCGTTTCGGAGTGCTGCAGGCGATGACTAAGATGCTTATTCCTTAAAGCCATGTTGTACTGGAGAAATATGTGACTCTGATCCCTTATATATGAATCTATTTGTAAAGTCTTATTCCAGCTTCATGAATAAAGGCCTTTCTTTACCCCAGCTTCCTGGTGAAAATACATTAAAAGACATTTATCTGATATTGTGTAAAGTGAGTATGACACGGGGCAGAACAGAAATCAGAGTTTCTGGATATTATGTCTACCTATGTGAATTGGAAAGAAATTGCCAGTGTCTGTTGCTTTCTTATCTGTAAAACAGGGATATGGATATATTCCTATCTTATGGGACAACTGTACGTCCCAAGTTAATTACAAAGTCTGTGACAAATCTTAGAAAATTTAATTGTCAGATAGTGTGTAAGCATATAATATTAATGCTTTATAATCTCCCTAAACTATCTCTGTGGATGTCTTTAGTGAGAAGAATATAGTGATATCAAAAGAAAACTTTTTTCACCCCAACCATTTTCTTTAGAACCCAAAGTGAAAGCTGTTTCCACCAACTGCCATCTCTGCAACCATCTGGAAAATCACATTTTCTGAAGCTTTCCTTCTCTTTATCAGCTGTAACTAAAACTATAAAATGGGAAGATGTCCCTGGTTTAATTAACACCCCTGTAGTTCAAAAGCTGATCTTAGTAATGAGAGGCAATTATAGCCTTTATTGAGGGACAGTCAGGTGGAACAAACCCAGCATCAGTCTATTGAAGACACTGCCCTTTTCAGGTGATTTGGAAATGGCTTTTTATAATGAGCAGGCTACCTGGCCCCACCTATTCACAACAGGTGAATCTCTTTATTGTTTAACCTGAAAAGAACTTCCTATTTTGAGTTATGTGCTTCTTTTGTAAACTGTTTTTTACATCCCATCTGTCAGCCATAAGATAACAACTGAGCTAAGGAAATACCTGTTGCTTTTTGCAGTGCATTCTTGCTGGTTTTCTCACTTTTTTTTCCTTGTCCATTGTTGCTTTTCATTTTGAAGGTTGCCTGGTGTTCATATTTTTGTTCTAGCAAAACTTCAGACTCTGTGGTGCATCTGCATTCTAAGGGCTATGCAGAGTTCTAGTTTCTGCACTTCAAAAGCGATGTGGTAGAGCTAGAAAAGGTCCAGAGAAGGACATTGAAATGATTAAGGGAATGTGATTTCTGCTATATGAGCTAAAAAGGCTGTGACTCCAGTTCAGTCAGGAGAAAATTGAGAGCAGAGATAAAGCTGAGTTTAGCTGAAGTCGTGAAAGTGGTAGATAAGGTACGTGTAGAACTTCAATATTAGAGCCAAGGGGAAAGGTAAAACAAGGAGATCTGCTTGAAATTATGAAGTAGTTTTACACAGGAGATAGTGAAATTCTGGAATCTGTTGCCACAGAAGATTGAGGAGATAAGCAGTGTCAACAGCTTCAAAAAAAGGATTAGACAAATTCAGAGCAGCAGGGCCATGGCCCAAGCCTAAATCTGACAGGCAGGGCTGAGGCAACATGAGGGGAACGGTCCTGCCTCAGAGTGTATCTCAGGTGCTGTCTGGCCTCCAGGTTCTGATCTCTAAGAGTGTGGGTCTGTTGTTTCATCTGCCAGTCCTCTATGAATATCCTGATATCTTGGGTGCCTCAAATGATTCTAGATGCTCCTTTCTGGAAAGCTGATTTAAACCCTCAGTATCTACAATGCAAGCACCTACACTGGAGCTAGTCAGTGAAGGTGGAGCTCTACTCATTATTAAGATGCCTGCATCGAGCTGTTTGCGTGTTGTTGTCTACCTGTGCAGTAGGTGTCTAAATTCTGCAGTCAACAGACATCTAGTCAGTCTAATAAGGACCTAATGAATAGAGTCAATGGAACAGTCAATACTATCATTTCATCTTGCCATAAGGTAGACTTGGGATGGTCAGTTAAACTCACTACTGCCTGTTTTCATTAAATCCTTGTTGACTATAATGGGAGCTTGGAAACCTAGCACACATGTAACAACAAAATTTAGGTATACTAATCTTTACCTGAATTATGTCCCAAGGTTTCGATTATAATGACTGTAGAGAAATAGGTGTCTCCTGAGAATAGCTCACTGACCTGTTTTAGACACTTAGGTGTAGATGAGATAAACTGCACTGGGGAAATGCATGTTTCTATTCACTGAGTTTAAGGGGAGTCTAGACAGTGGTCAGTACACACCGTAGCCAGGTGAGTCCAAGCCATCACTGTTTGAAGCCTTTGGTACTGTTACTTAGAATGTTAGCTGTAGATTTTTAAAGCAGTGTGTTGTGAAAAAGTGGATTATAATTTCAAAACAGTCCCTTTCTGATCCTTTCTCCCTCTCCCCCCAAGTTTGATTTACAGTAAAGGCTTAGCCATGATTTTGCCTTCTGTAAGCTATGCTGTGAAACACGCTACACCCTATGTCCTGGATTAGTTTAACAGCCTGATGAAATTGCCTTTGCCAGACTAGTTGTAAAAGATATAAAAGTATAAACCAAGCTGGTGAGTTGTTTATTCTTCAATAATCATCCTGGGCTGCATCAAAACCAGCATGGCTAGCAGGTCAAGGGAGGTGATTCTACCCCTCTACTCTGCACTGGATACCTTACCTGGAGTACTGCATCCAACTCAGGAGCTCCCAACATAAGAAGGAGATGGACCTGTTGGAGCAGATCCAGAGGAGGCCACGAAGATGATCAGAGGGCTTGAGTACCTCTGCTGTGAAGACAGGCTGAGAGAGTTGGGGTTGTTCAGCCTGGAGAAGAGAAGGCTCCAGGGAGACCTTACTGCAGCCTTTCAGTACTTAAAGAAGGCCTACAGGAAAGATGGGGACAAACTTTTTGTAGGACCTGTTGCAATAGAACAAGGGGTAATGGTTTCAAGCTGAAAGAGGGTAGATTTACACTAGATATAAGGAAGAGATTGTTTGCAATGCACGTAATGAAACACTGGCCCAGGTTGGCTAGAGAGGTAGTTGACGCCCCATCCCTGGAAACATTCAAGGCCAGGTTAAATGGAGCTTTGAGCAACCCGATCTATTTGAAGATGTCCCTGGTTCATTGCAGGGTGGTTGGACTAGATGATCTTTAAAGGTCACTTCCAACCCAAACTATTCTATGATTCTATAATTCTAATAAAAGATAGAACAGGCATTAAATCCCTAAAGTCCTATGGTGTTCTCAAAGTACGTGGCTTTTATAGGGTGTCTAGGAGGAAGTTTTGTTCAGTATGAAAAGGAATTTATTTGGTTGGTAGGTTTGTGGATGTTGTTAACTCCATGCTGCCAATAGACACAGAATTTGGATGCCATCAGCATACTCTGATTTTTGGGCAGGACAACACCAACTCCTCCCAAAAATACTCTGGAAAATTCCACCAATCTCCAAAATTTCCAGTATTGCATGTGACACAGGATGGACACAGGAAACTTTTTTAGCAAATGAATGTGATATAATCTAGTTTAGGAGAGTGTATAGTTATTTGAAGTACGATGGATTTCCCATCCTTTTATCTCTCCCATTCCTGTGCATACAACTTTGTTGATCTGTGTCTTATTTGCTCTGGTTATGGGACACAGGCCAAGAGAGAGGAAGATTGTGTGACTGAGAAGTTCCTGTAGCTTTGGATCTTGCTGCGACATCAGCGTCTCTGTGATTCATGTGTTTTGTGTGAAGGGGGGAGCTGTGATCATAACCTTCCTTACTGACCATCCTGTCTTTTCATTCTCCCTCCCAGGTTATGGACATGCCGCCCCAGGGACGGATGCGGGGAAAGCCTTTTGCATGTTCTATGCTGTCCTGGGGATCCCACTGACACTCGTCATGTTCCAGAGCTTGGGCGAGCGCATGAACACCTTCGTCAAGTACCTCTTGAAACGCATCAAAAAGTGCTGTGGGATGAGGAGCACTGAGGTCTCCATGGAAAACATGGTCACTGTGGGTTTCTTCTCCTGCATGGGAACACTCTGCATTGGAGCAGCAGCTTTTTCCCAGTATGAGGAATGGAGCTTTTTCCATGCTTACTATTACTGCTTTATAACATTGACTACGATAGGGTTTGGAGACTATGTGGCCCTGCAGACCAAAGGGGCCCTTCAAAAGAAGCCTCTCTACGTGGCTTTTAGCTTTATGTACATTCTAGTGGGGTTGACAGTCATTGGGGCATTTCTAAATCTGGTTGTTCTCAGGTTCTTAACCATGAACAGCGAGGACGAGAGGCGGGACGCTGAGGAACGGGCATCCCTGGCAGGGAACCGCAACAGCATGATTATCCACATCCAAGAGGACTCCCAGCATGGTCGGCCACGGTACAAGGCCGAAGTAACAGACCTTCAGTCAGTTTGTTCCTGCATGTGTTACAGGTCCCACGAGTACACCAGCCGGGTGGTGTCCCACCAAAATTCGTTCAGCTCAAAGCTGAACCCCCAGTACTTTCACTCCATCTCTTACAAGATAGAGGAGATCTCACCAAGCACATTAAAAAACAGCCTTTTCCCATCTCCTGTCAGCTCCATCTCACCTGGGTTGCACAGCTTTACAGATAACCACAGGCTGATGAAAAGGCGAAAGTCCATTTAAAGGGATTTGTCTTCTTTTGCTTTCCTTGTTTTCTCCAGTTCTTCTCCGTTGTTTTGGGTTGTTTTGTTCCTTGAGTGAGACGGAGCGAGGCCAAAGGGAGTAGAGAAAGCCAGTCCTCCTCTGAGACTCAGCTCTTGAGCATGAAGCATGGATTATTACCGTTCCAGCAAAGTATGCCTTACATTACCCCCTCGGTGGATGTCAGAGGATTCAAGGTGACGTGAAGTGGGTACCAAATCCAAAGTTGCACACACAGCTGGGAGCCTTCATGTGCCACCGGCACTCCTGACCTAATAAACTATTTTCCTCACGAGCAGGTTGCAGCGTGCGTGCGTGCGTGTTGGGTGCGTGTGCGTGTGTGTGAGCGGGCAATTCCACAACTAGTGCCATGTGACAAAAAATTAAAGCATCAGGTATTATTTTATTCTTTTTTTTTTTTTTTTCCCTTCAAGCAATTGTGTTCCAGCCTGCTTTTAACTTTTAGATTGCTTCCAAAAGGAATGGGAAGGGGGGGAGGGAGGGGGGGTGTGCCAATTTCTTTTGGGTTTTTTTGCCAAGACAAGCATGCGCCATAAGCAGTCAATATGCCAGGTGTATCATGATAAATTTTTTAATGCTAGATTTTAGATTGTATTAACATTAAAAAAAAGGCAGGAAAAGATGGGTCATTTTAGCTTGCCAGTTCAAAATTTTAAGAAAATAAATAATAAAATAAAGCATGCACTTTGTAAAACTGGTATGCATAATAAAAACACAAGAAAAACTAGCAATGGAATTAATAATCAAAAGCAAATAATCTTATTGATTTAACTATATTTACTTTATCATTTTTAAATGTTCCAACAATTTACAAGTGGAATTTTTAAGAGAAATTCGGATAATTGTTGGAACTGAAGAGTGTATTTTGTTATTTTAATTTTATTTATAAAATTATTATTATTATTATTATTATTATTATTATTATTATTATTATTATTATTATTATTATTTTGTGCAGCAATTACCTGCATGAATAGGAATTATATTTTTTGGAATGCTTGGATTAAGATGGGTATAAATAGGTGGATGTATATTTTTCCTTATATAATAGTGACAGGGCATTCCTTGTTTTAAATAAAAAAATAAAGATGATTGTCTCTAAATGCTTTTGATTTGTAAATAATGGAAAGCCTTTGTTGGTCTCAGGAAGAATTCAAGGGACAGTATCTTGTGTTTGGCTCACTGGGAACTTGTGAGATTAGATGTGATATTGCTTTTTTTGCTAGGCAGAAAGGCAAAATGCATTTAGCAGTAATGGGCAAAAGCTGTTTTACTCCACTGTTTGGAGGGTAACATTGGGAGTGATTGTGTTGGCAAGTTATATTGGAGGATCTTGAGACCATGTCGTGGAGATGTTCCTTAGAGATTGTCCATCTCTCGTTTTTTCATCTGGACCAAACAGACTTTACAGAACCGAATTAGAGGCCTAATCCAGCTCCCTTTTAAGACAATAGGCATTTGCAATGATTACATGGGTTTTAGTGCTTTTGGGAGATAGATCTTTGATTTGACAAGAATAGGACTGGGAGTTTTATAAACCTGCACCTTTGTCTCTGTTTTAATCCTATCTTTTAAATCGCCTTCCGTGTTAAGTCGCCATACAAAACCCATCTCTTTTTGGCACTAATCACTTCCTGCCAATTCTACCATTTTATGCTCTTGATGTAAAAGCAATAATCCCTTTGGGTTTGGTTTTTTTTTTTTTTCCTTAAACTAGATGGTATATTTTTGTACAAGCCCCAGCTCTGAGCTCTGTGTGCTGAAGGATGTTGATATCTTTTCAAAGAGGCACCTATAAAAAGCATTAATAGGGAGAAATAAGGAATATCATTCTCCCTCTGTTCTCTTCTCCCTGTCTTTAAATTATTAGCCATATCAAGTATGTTCATGTTGTCCTAATTTCCATATCTGTGTTTCAACAAGTAAATGAAAAGCAAGCGCCCATGACTTTGACTCCCCTGTGCATCTTACTTTGGGATTATAAATTGCTGTGGCATAAAAACCTCCTTTAAGATTAGTGAAGAAATAATGTAGGGTTCTTAATGAGGATAGATGAGGATGGACTTTTTCAGTCTGACGTGGGGGATAACATCCTTCAGCACAGTAGGAGAGCATGCTGGACGTATTAATGATTCTGTGGTACTATGTCCTAAGGCAAATGCTGATGGCAGAAGTATTGAAGCAAGCATAACTAGAAAAGCAGTTTCAGGATGTGTTAAAACACCTTAGTGCCACCTAGAAGCTGGTTTCTGGGAGGGTCGCCCATTGGGTTCACTGTGCTGTCCAAATTCACTTCTGTGGTCTTTGCTTGCTGCATCCCAGGAGTGCAAATAAATACAGGTTTCTTTTCCTGCTAAGGAGATAAGAAGAAGTACACCTGCAATATAGACACCTTTATCATGTATAACTGCTGGGTATATTTGACATCAGAGAAAAGTAGGAAAAGTTTAGAGTTTTGCCGAATGCAAGTGAAATTCTGTCTGCCTAGCAGACTGTGACAGGACTTTTAGCAAAAAAAATTTAAACAGTTTTGTGAAAGAAGGTAACATCATAGAAAAAATGATGAGCTTTTTCCTTTTTTTAATTTCCTTTAAGAAAAGAGGAAAATTCTATTTCTGCTGCATATAAAAATAATCTTTAAATGTCATATAAACCATGTTGAACTCCAGAAGTTCACAGCTGTTACATACTCTATTTGATTTGTTACTAAGCTTTCCCTCCGGAAGAGTAAACGAAGAGTAAATTTTAATATGTAGGGTATTTACCAACTTACCTTGGAATGTCGTGGGTTAACTGCCACTTAGAGTCCTTGTATTAAAACTCAAAGGCTTTATCAAAGCTCTGCCTTAGCTTAGTCTAAGTTCACGGAGTGGTTGAAGAAACCCATGAATGTTGATATGAAGGAACCAGAGTAGAT
Source organism: Scolopax mira (assembly GCA_004320125.1). NCBI lineage: Eukaryota > Metazoa > Chordata > Aves > Charadriiformes > Scolopacidae > Scolopax > Scolopax mira. Next base: position 679,179 of record BJBW01002968.1, on the reverse strand, counting down.
GTCCATAGTGATATTTTAAGTCAAAAAGCTGTAATGAGTGTGTATGTAGGAAAGTGTTTTGCTAAAATGTATCTGCATTCCTTAGAATTTTAAAATATGTTCATTTATTTTAATTTTCTGCATGAAGAGCCTGCAATTCTGACCAATCTGTATTTTTGCTACACATGGGGTTTTAAAGTGGTAAGATATTTCCTTCGCAAGCCTGCACGCATTCACACATTCACATTGCATGAGCTCTTGCAGGATTATGCTTTGTGAGCAGCCACAAATACCACAACTCTCATGTTGTACACCTTGGGACACCAGGCAACACAATGCCTCTCTCTTTCATTGTTGTTGTGGGTTTTGAGTGTTGTGTGAATAATGACTTGGGCTGCCCAGAACTGGAACAGGCAGTATCATGAAAGGGAAGCTTTCATTCAAGGTTAATCCCAGCTTTTCAGCTGTGCATGAAGAATCAGTCAGGGAAAGGTGAGCTGATTTTTGTCTGCTCTGTCTTTGACTTCTTATTACCCTATATGAATACCAGTTTTCTTCTGGCAACACTGCTTTTCACAGAATATTTTCCCTGGTATGTTATTAGGTTTATTCCACTAATGACATTATTTCTTTCAGTTCTACCTCTCTTGCTTGCTGCTCGCTCTTTTGAAATTCATCTAGAAGCAGGTAGTAGTGACGCTGCTTATGACAAGACATTCTAATATCCCAAATACCTAACCTGTGTTTCCTTAGCAGACAGACGTCTGCTATCACTTTGTGATGCACTCTCAGTCCCCAGAGTCTCATTTCCTCCACCCTTCCCTATTATTAAGCATTAGAAATAATAATAATAAATCAGATTAGTCTATTTATGTCACACTAATGTGCTCTTCATCAAAACAACACAAATTTAGCTCCCTGCTGTCGAGTGTGATTATATAACAACCCCATTATCCTATCATATTTCATATTATCATCAAAGGGAAAAATCAGTTTGATCAGTAAAGCACCAAAATAGCTTTGACTGAGCATGCTGTGATATAGAAACAAAAGAGGAAACTTAATAGAACAATAAAGGCACAACTCTCCACTTGGTCTTCATTGCCGTGTAAGGAAGATCCTGACTGAGCTAACTGGGGCTCCTTTGCAAGGACTTTGTCCATAGATCTGCTCTACAGGGATGACTGTAACGGCACAACTCTAGAAGGGGTGTTTGGATGTTACTTCATAGAATCATAGAATGGTTTAGGTTGGGAGGGACCTTTGAGACCATCTAGTTCCAACCCCCCTGCCATGGGCAGGAACACCTCACACCAGACCAGGTCTCCCAGAGTCCCATCCAGCCTGGTCTTGAACACCTCCAGGGATGGGGCATCCACAACTTCACTGGGCAACCTGTGCCAGTGTCTCACCACCACCAGAGTGATAAATTTCTTCTTAATATCTAATCTACACTCTTCCAGTTTGAAGCCATTACCCCATGTTCTATCAAGGACTCTACTTCAAGGGTCCAAAGCAGCTTCTTTGTTGTTAGTGAGTGGAAAAGGTGATCTTCAGCAATAGACTTCTGTTTAAACTCCGCTGTAACACCTCATAACGACAAAATCAGCAACATTATTAAAAAAAAAAAAAAGAGAGAGAGAGCGAAGTGACCAGTACTGTAGGTCATCTCATTAGTTTCCCAGTGCTTCAAACCAAGAATACCAGGGCAGTAATCAAGATTATTGCAAATCAAACCTAATTTCTTGTTTTCTCTGACAGATTTGAAAGCTTTTTTTTTTTTTTTTAAATGGAAAAAGCATCATGTATTGCTATAAGCTTAAAAAAAAGGGCAGCCAATGGAACAAAGATGGAGAATGAAATTGTCCCAGAGTGTGTATGCAGTGTCCCAGATTTTGTGTATGCAGACCAGAGGGCAGGGGCTTTGGTGGAAGTAGCATTCTGCTGAATTTTATATCCTCATTTATCATGTAACATTCCTGTTAATATTAGGATCTAATTAAGACAGTCATTTAATATCTTTATGAAGAAGCCAGACCAGAGAGATGTGTTGGAGTGTGTCCATTACACTAATGTTATGGACTTTTTAATGCATATTTCAACAAGACACTATTACTGACTGGAGCGTTGCACAAATCACAATGAGGATCACACCACTACTTCTCTCTTCAACTACAGATGTATAATACTTACAGATCTGGAAAAGAAATATTGCCTTTCTGACTAGCCTGCCTGTCATCTAACTTTAATATCAAACTTTATTTTAGGAACTTCAGCAAGATAGAGCGTGTGAAAAGGATTCACCATCATAACAATACACCAAAGTCGAAACAAATGGAATAATAACATTGGACACAGAGAAACTGATTATAGATGGAAGGCGCTCTGGGACTCTTATGCTAGTTAATCTGAGCTCAGAGGCTGAATTAAAACCATGAAAACTGACGGTACCCTTTGCCAAAATGCAGTTTTCAATTATTTAAGATGCAGATAATGGACACGGCAAAGAAACTTTAACCCAAAACAAAGTAGCAGGAGGGCAGCAAGAAAGTTGGAAAGAAAGAAATGGTTCTCAACAGCAGGAGTAGTTGTGTTATTTCCAGTTGAAGACACCATGAAGTGATACTGAAGAGTGTTGTGCTTTGATCTGGGTAGAATGAATCTGGGAGACTGATTGTCCTCTGCTTAGTCAGGGTGTTTCACTGATTGCTGCTGATAAGGAGGTTCATGGAGTTCCTGATTCTCCAGACAGGTTTTTGCTGCTGTCTTCATTGAAACCAGGATTTTATTCAACTAGCCTGGCCTGAGCAGTGCTGGTCCCTGTGATACATTGTGTTAGTGATGCTATTTCCTTTACTGGTGCTCCCAAGTGCAAAGGCTCAGTAGAAAGTAAGCACATCCTTTCCTTTTCTAAAGCCTGGAGTGGCAGGACCTTCGTCTGAAGTCAATGGACACTTTACTAAAGCTAAGCCCAAATTTTTCATTTAATTGTAAATTGTTAGTGATTGTTATTCATATTTTTAACTTTTTCCCAAAGAGGCTTCTCCAAAGCCCCCAACTGATTCTTGGTCAAACCGCATTGTCCTTTGCACAAATTGCCAAGTCATGTACCTGTATCCATCAGTATTTGTCTGGGGGGAAAGTCCAACATAAAGCTTCTAGTTGAGGAGCTTTCAGCACTTGTGTCCCCGTTACACTGGGAGCTCCACAGTTTCTCCTTGTGTGCACTGGAGAATGCAGACATGGGAAATGCATGATGGTTGGGTTTGCATATAACCTTGGAGGTTGTTACAGCTTCTGCGCTGGCTTTTGCTGGACTACTTTCTGAAGATGTTGGGTTTATATTGCTGTGAATTGATAAACTGCAGAGAAATCAAAACCCTATAAGGCTACTATTTTCTCATGCAGATTTCCATTTGGTGCAATGCAATGAGTCCTGATTTATACTCCTTTATTGAAACTGGAATGTAAACCTTTTAACCTTTTTCTATTTAATGCTAGATACTATATCAGTGTCTCCAACTACTGCTTATCATGAACAAACTTTCCTAAACCTAATGGAGAGCAGAAAGAGCTAAAGACAACAGTCAACCTGTATAATTTCTGCAGCTGTATTTCACTTTTTATGGAATCCAGTCATCCAAATCTGCCTGCTAATTTTAGGCTGGAAATACTATCCCTAGAGCCTTCAGCCTTCATTTGTCTCTCCTTCAGTGAATATTGTGATTAATAAATATCCCAAAGCCCTCCCTCACCTTGCTTTCTGACAATGTGAGGAGTGCTGCCATCACAACAGATTGGGGGTGGGGTGGGAGGAGGGAAAAAGACAGATTAGTGCTGCAATTTTATTGGTAATTAATATTCACAGTTCCAAGCTGTGTTGTCTTTCAGTTCACTTTGAGAAATGCAGAGCAAACAACAGCATGATAACATTTATCATAGCTGGCTAATTCGCAAGTGGAGCTAACAAATGTAATAATTGAAACTATGCTTTATAATGCATCTTCCTCATGCACGAGTTCTGATACCACTAGCTGGGTTTTGATTCATTGTTTATCTGCTCTGTGGAACAGCTTGCAGTAATTGCTGTATCCAGAGCATGATACGTGAGGCTAGAAGGGAGATCCATTTCACAGACAGTGGCCCTATGGCTTTCTCCATATGCTCCCCCCAACCCTTTCCTACCCAGACATTAACTCATTAGCTTGTCATTTCATAGACGTATGTTCAGATCTAAGATCACCATGCTCTGTACTTTCCCCCCTCATCTATTAATGAAAAGCATTATGCTACAGAACTGCACCCTGGGGATGGAAATGTTCCACTCTAATTACTACTGACAAAAGAAATCTACAGATTGATTAAAAACAAGAGGCGGGGAATCAGAGGACATACAAAGAGCATGAACCTGCATGGGAGTGATCCACTTCTTCCTTTGCCAGGATGCAATGTGTTAGCTTGCAAAGAGAATTTGGGAGCTTGTGTGTTTGGGAGAAGGCCATCAGGAGTAAGGGAAGCACAAATGACATAAGCAGGCAAAGAGACACAGTACTTTGGCTCATTGTCTGTAGATCATCTGTAAGGTCTGGAGCTTGGTTTCAAATTAAGGAAGAGCTTCTTTTGTGATTAGTCTATTTGTTATCCATCTGCCAGCATCTTCCCAAGCAGGAATGGCAGGAGGTGTGGGAAGGATGCACCATGGTTGATTCAGAGTGGAGTAGACTGCCCTTGGTGAGACCAAATTACCCATGTTGGTGTCAAGCAGGAAGCACAGAAAATTGCGTCGTCTAGAGCATCTTCTCTCTACTACTCCTACACCATCCCTCCTATTGCCTACAGCAAATCTGTACTGTGGCTCAGAGACCTGGATAGTGGTGTTCTTGTCCCTCTTTGATTGCATCTCCCTAGAGCTGTGCCATAGAAATGTGTGGGAAATGCTAAACTTCAGCTGGATTCAGGAGGTCACCATGTAGCAAAGAAACCTCTTTGTATTGACTGTGTTTGGACAGTTTCTACACATCACAATATACTCAAAATTGACCTTTAGAGAAATTACATTAATTCAGTATTACTATCTCTCCCTACAGCATGGGTATGCAGCTCCTTAATCATAATTATTGTTAAGAGGCTAATTAATCTGATAACAGTTTTAATTAGATTAGCTAAAGTAGAGTGTGTAAATGATTTTTGCCTCCCAGAGTCTGAAATTACAAGTCTAGAATATGATTTCCAAAAGGCCTGTTTGTAATATCACTGCTGACATGGGGGTCATGCCATGGCTGTCCTGTTGACAAAGATCATCTTGGCACGTTGGTCATGGGAGTATCTGGGGAAAGGACTTTATCTCAGATCCAAAATAAGTGAGGTTCTTAATTCCCATTGAATTGAAGAGGTGTTTAAATGTCTTTGTGGAGACAGGCTTTGGGCCTGATTTTTTCCAGTGTTGTGTCTTAGGGAGATGGCATGATGTAGATGGATGAGCAAAGGAGTGTATTTCAGGATGGAGCATGGTTCTGGTACCCATTTGGTGCAATGACCAAAGTGTTTCAGCTGTGCTGTCTGGGATAGATTATGCTTCTAGGAGGATGGGTTGCTGGGTACATGTCCAAATGGGGAATGGGGAAGATATAGTTGAGTTTCTGTGTCAGAAGCTGGATTGATGAGAACACCAATGCTATGGCATATGCTTCTCCCAAACCCTCTCTGAGCAAGGTTAAAAAACGCAGAGCTTTTAAGATTGTATTTCTTCCCGGTCCCTGGGTGAGGGATATAGAGGACAGGGCTGATTTCTAACTTGCACACTGGGCAAGAGCTGAGGGTAGCTTTCTCCTTAGGAACCAAGACAAGGAACTTTGGTGCTAGAGCCTTCAGATAGCTCCACAGCTGTTTCTTCTAATGTTTCCTTTAAAGTACTTAGCACGTTTCTCTGATCTCTGTGATTTGAAGCTCTTCTGAACACCCCTGAATGGCAATGTGGGTGAATTGGCATTTCTTGTTCAGCATTCAGTAGTGGGCACACCTCCTTACTTTCTTTGTGGCAGTCATCCAAAACAGATCTGTGGAGCAGCTCACAGCTATTCATTGTGGTTGTGGACACCAGATCCTGGCCAAATTCTTTTGGTTGCTCTGATAGCTGTTGTTTTACCAAAATACTGGCCAAGTGCAACACAGGAGCAAAGACATACATGTGAGATCCTTTTAGCAATGCATAGTTAGGTGGTTGTGGGGTGTTTTTTTGGTCTTCACTGTACATTCCTTTCATGTTCTTCAGCTTCTGAGCCCCAGTTGCTCTATAATGACTTATCTTTCTATGTGACTTCTCTTTACTTTGAAGAATTCCTTAGTCACATGTTTTCCAGAAAAGATGGATGCCATATTGCTCCTTTTTAGCATATCTTTTTCAATTCCCAACATGGAGAGATACTGCAGCCAGAGACAGAAGTAGGAAATTCCTCTTGCTGTGACCTTTCTGTTCTCCTGGGAAGATTAGTACAGCAGAATCTGGTGTGGTCACCATTGACCAATGCAACTGGTATGCTCAACACAACTTAGTGATCTTCTCATGCCAGTTTACCTCCTTTTTGACTGCCCACCTGCATTTGCAATTTAGCAGATACTTCCTGTATAAGTTGTTGGTGCAGGAAGGTTATCCAGATATTGGAGGACAAATATTCTACCTGCACAGCAAGAGAGGCACCCCAGTGTCCAGGTTAGAACAGGTTTAAGACTCTGTTAATCTAATGGTTGGCTTTGTTAAGTTATTTCCTGGGTACCATTCTGAGTACCACTCTTTTGGATTCCATCATTAACAAATTTGGTTAATCCACACAAAGTTAGTTTGGGTGTATGTACTGTTGGGCTGACTCTATGAGAAAAGGACTAGTATATGCTTTAGAAAGACTCCTGTCTACTACAAATATGTTTAACAACTAACTACTAAGCATAATTTATGAGAGACTGGCTCATTCTTTACAATGCAAACCTAATGTCTCTTTCTTTTACAGAATGTAAATTTCCTATAATATGCTATACAACTAATAATCCATCTGTTCCTTTTTTGCAAGGTCAGGAGTGAATTGTGGAAGAAAAATATGTCTTCTTTTCCCTCTTCCCTTGACTTGTTAAGATTTGTGTGGCTGTTTGTTGCCATTGAGGAGTATTGACTAAAACTTTTGATCCTAGTGATATAATGGTAAAGGATTATTTGGAGCTGGATAGGTCAGTGGGGAATGGGAGGGGGGCTTAAAAGTTGTTTCCAGTAGGCCAAAAGAATGTGGATACTGTCTCTTCAAGGTGCAATTTCTTACTTCAACAAACTGTTCATCTATGAGAAACAGGGATAAAAGTGTTCAATTTGGGACCTAAGGAGTTTATATGGAAATTCTTGGATTTCTTCCAAACACACATACATGTTGAAATTAAATTGTGATTCCTACTTTGGAGACTGAGCCTTCCTGCTCAGACAGGAGCGTGTGTGTATGTGTGTGTTTGTGAGTGTGTGTTGATGCTACGTCTCTTTTGGATCTCTTGACACTTTTTGGTGCATTTTTGTACTTCTTTGAATGTGCATATGAGGACTTACCGATGGTGTATTGACGGCATTCTAAAGGCCCTCAACAGCCTGAGATAGAGCAAAACTCTCTAAATTTCTACCCTGTTTGATACATTTTCTGTGCAGCACACAGAGCATTAGGAGCATGGTCATGTAGAAAGAGGAGCTGCTTGGCTGTGGAGACTGCACTGGGAATTTACCTCCTGGAAGCTGTTTTCTCTCCTCATTTCAGACCTCTGACTTCAACATAGTTGTTGAGCTGGTCCTAGCAAAGGACAAAGAACAGGTCATAAGCATCAAGATGAGATTTGTTAAACCAGTGATAACTTGATCACAAAGAACCAAATTAAAGACTCTTTTGCGTTTTCATTTCTTTTTCTGGCCTTCTCCATAATGGGAGAGGATGCCTTCACACATGGCCTTAGAATGCCGTACTGGAGTTAGAACGTAACAACAGTCAAATGAAAATAAGATGTATTGCAGCTTACATAAAGAATGAAAACTGTATCACACAAATGTTTACAAGTCCAAGTAGACAGCGAACCCCTGTACAATATGTAATTTATGCAAGGGATTGCATCTTTCTTTTGTAATGAATGCACTAAGCAACCCTGTATATATTTTACAATGTCTTTACAGAGAAAAAAAAAAAGAATCATTTACTGTAGTGTTGTAAAATAATGCACTTTTCTAATTTTTTCATTAAAAATCCTATGGCACGTTTTCAAATGTATATTGTTTCTTTTATATTGAATGTGGAAATGTTAACTTCCTGTAAAGTTGCACTACAGAAGTAAAATCCACTGATGGAACTTATTTTGTTAAAGAAAAGTCCCTTGACAACCAACAGATGTTTATGATTATATGATATGTATGTGTGTGCATATATGTGTATATAGTGTATATGTAATGTGTATATATATGTATATGCGCACACACATATATCTAGTGATATGTGTATATATATAAAATGATATAGGTCCAGATTTATATATGATTGTATTAATATAATATCTATAGATTGATAGATATATAGATATGTATATATATTCATACATACACACAAGAATCACAATGTACAAACTCAGAAAGGATTACTCATTAAATTTAAGGGGGTTGGGGGGGAGAAAGATGTCATATCCAGAAGATATTTTGCATTGCAATAAAAGCTTTTTTGACAAAAGTACGTGCAGAGTGAAGTATGAACCTTCATCAAATACCCAACCATGCTGTTCCCAGAAGTCTATAGAACAGAACAAGCTTAGGGGAGGCACAAAGAGCAGGGTGAGTGTGTGGTGGGCTGGAGTTTGCTGTTGAGACTCCCCCAGCCTTTGTGGAGCTGAAGAGCAAGATCTTTGCATACCAAATTGAACAGTGTAACTTCTCCTGGTTTAAGGAGATCAGTGTTTCACTCACAAAATTATTAACCTAGTGCTTCCTAGCAGAAAAGGAGAAGTAGTTCTCAGTGCCAGCTTTAGCTGGCAGTTGTTGCTGTGAGGCACAAGCATCTCATTTGGGATAGAGTGTTGGGCAACGTGTACTATTGTCGTCATCCAGGTAAGTCTCAAGTGAAGTCTGGTACAGGCCAGAAGCTGATTCCAACTGTGAGTGGCAGAGAATGATAGATTTTATATTTCCTACCAGCAGTCTTGATGAAAAAAAAAAAACAAACCTCTACATGAACAGTGAGAATAGCTAACCATTAGAAGAAAAAACTGGTTGCAGCAAATTTGCCATCGCATGCAAAGACCAACTACCTTGTACACTCTTACAGGAAGAAGCTGTTGCCTTAATGTGGGAAGTACTTGGTAAGAGTTGCTGTTCTGTGTGGTAACCAGAGTGAGATGAGCTTGTTGTTATAGCCTTCATCTGTTCTTGCCATGCATGAGACACACAAATCAGTGAAGAGCCAACGTATCCTGTGTGGTGGGATGCAGTTAGTATTATATACACCCTATATTTAGCCCCTGGCCTACACTAAAATAACAACAAAAAATGCTTGTAAAAACTTCGTTTTCTGGTGGTGAAGACAGGCGTTCTTATGGCACAGAAAGGAGAAAAACAGCTTTAACAACAGAGATAAATATACCCAAGCAATCTCACATGTGTTTTCTGTGCTGTGTGAGATAACATCTCTGTTAGCAATTAAGATCAACAATTTCTTTCTTTTTGGGGGGTATTCGCCAGCATGTTTTATCATCTCAATTTATCCAATATACACAGACAAGCCAAAGTGTCATTGAATCCTGTCCACCCCTTTTGCAGGCAAAAAACCCCTTTTAGAGTAATTAACGGAGCAATCAATAATATAGACTAGAAGACCACATTTTAAAGGTCTTCAGGTAGTGCAGCAGCATGCCCAGGAGAATCTGAAGAGGACCTTGTGTGCTGAAATTTTCTTAACGACAAAAATGTTAGACTTCAGGGAATGGGAGAAAAATACAGAAAAAACCCCCTCCAATCTTTCTTCTATAAACATATAAATATCTTTATGAATCTGAATCAAATTCACAGAAACCTGATTGCTCAGGGTTTGGTTGCTGCCATGTTCCTGGGTCCTGTCTCAGAGGATGAAAGAAATTAAGCATCCTGCAGCAAAATGCAAGAACCTGCTCAGTGCACATCAACTATTTGGTTGACAGCAAAGTATTTCAGTCGCTGGAAATGGGTTTGTGCCTGTAATCATGCTGTGACCAGATCTCTGCATCTTTCTCACCTAAGGCAATGTCTTCAGTTCAGCTTGCCCACTGTAAAAAACAGTGTCTTTTGAGAGGGGACAAATGAGGGAATTGTACTGGAAATGTACAAAATAATGAACAGCACAGAAAAGGCAAATGAACTCTTCCCTGTTGTGCTTTCTCACTCTCTTAGGACAATGCAATAGCCAATTAAAAAGAAAGCAAAACATTTAGAACTGAGAAAAGGAAATAATATTTTTATTTCTGTTATTTAAAATAAAAAAAAATGGGAAAAAATGAAAGGCATATTTCTAGGATCTTCAGAGCAAGGAAAGACTGTTACTTGATTAAAAGGTTGAAAAGCTCTGGAAGACCTGCAATCTGTGTGTCAGTCCAAGTTCAGCCACTAAAGAAGGCATAAAAGACCAGTTGCTGCTTATAACCAGACTATCCTTGGCTCCAGCATTTTACTGCTGTGAAATTTTGACTGTTGAAGAAAAGGAAGAAAATGTTCCTATAGACGAAGTCAATGTACTGTGCCATTGACATCGTAGCTATTAATGGAAACTTGGCTTTAACGCTTGATATGGATTCAGATGAGTTGTTGTTGTGGTGGTTTGGCCATAGATAAGAACAAAGGACCATGTGGCAGCCGCTCGCACAAATCAGAGTCCCCCACCAGC
>BJBW01002968.1:538402-668217 GCA_004320125.1 Scolopax mira | reverse complement strand
TCCCCCTGGGCGTGGCTCAAATGGGATGGAATACCTGTGTCCCTGCTAGGTCCTGGGAACAATTAACCCTTTCCCCACCAGACCCAGCACAGTTGTCCTATGTTTAGCACTATGGTTGGTTGTTCCAGGTCTGGCTGGGGTGGGAGTGGGAGTGTGTTGTTTGGTTTCTAAGAGGGTGGAAATGCTAGAATTAGAAATTATTGACCTAAACCTCAGACCGCCTGGAAGTTACTCTTTCCCTTCCACTTCCTTGTCAAGGCTGAGTGGAAGGAAAACACTCTCTGATAAACACATTGCTTCTACACACCTCATTCACCGATGGTCTTGTGTCACAACAGAATCCAGTTTCCCACTGGAAGTTCAGGTCATATGAATGAAGGTTTTTCCATAGGGAACAACCCACAGCTGTGATACAAGGCTTTAGGTGGTAAGTCTTGCTCATGGGGCATTTCAGACTTTCCACTGCACTTATCTGCTAGAGAGGACCTGTGAAAAAGAACACACTAGATTGCCGGTGCTCTAGGGCAGGAAGAACATCTCTTCAGTGGCATCCTTCTCTAGACTTTTCAAGTAAGGAAGAATAGTTTGCACCACCCTCTGGTGTCCTGCACTGCAGAGTGCACCATGAGCAAGAGCTTTTATCTTGCATTTCACTGTTGCACTGTCTGGTGAGTGTTACCAGCTGCATTTCACACAGTAAGACGTAGAGTCAAACTGCAAGCCCTTGACAAGGCCAAGTACAAGGTCTTGCATGTGGGTCAGGACAATTCCAAGCATGAATACAGGCTGGGCAGAGAATGTATTTAGATCATTCCTGAAAAGAAGGACTTGGGAGTATCAGTGGATGAGAAGCTCAACATGAGCCAGCAACATGTGTTTGCAGTCCAGAAAGCCAGCTGCATACTGGGCTGCATCCAGAGCAGTGTGGCCAGCAGGTCAAGGGAGGTGTTTCTGCACCTCTGCTCTGCTCTCATGAGACTCCACCTGGAGTACTGCATCCAGCTCTGGTGCCCCAACATAACAAGGACATGGAGCTGTTGGAGGCAGGTCCAGAGGAGGACATGATGCTCAGAGGGCTGGACCACCTTCCATTTGAGGACAGGCTGAGAGAGTTGGCATTGTTCAGCCTGGAGAAGAGAAGGCTCCGGGGAGAACTTATAGCAGCCTTCCAGTACCTAAAAAGGGGCCAACAGCAAAGCTGGGGAGTGACTCTTTATCAGGGAGTGTAGCAACAGGATGAGAATTAATGGTTTTATATGGCTTCAGATTGAGAGGAGAGGTTTAGATTATATATCTCACATCTTTTCTGTGAGGATGATGAGACACTGGAAAAGCTGCCCAGAGAAGCTGTGGATGCCCCATCTTTGGAGGTGTTCAAGGCCAGGCTGGATGGAGCTTTGAGCAACCTGGTCTAATGGGAGGTGTCCCTGCCTATAGCACGGGGTTTGAATCTAGGTAATCTTTAAGGTTCCTTCTACCCCAAATATTCTAAGATTCTTTGATTCTGTGATTCTATGATGTGTGGAGTTTTAGGGTAGAGGGTTACTGTGCTGTACTCAGAAGTGAGAGGAAAAGAGGCCAGCTCGCAATGTGAGTGTCCTTGATCTCAAACTCTGAGTTATGTCTCTTGATGATGCTCACATTTAGTGCTATTGCTGTGCTTGTCTTTCATTATTTCTGCTTCATAAAATATAAGAAAAGGGTGCTGCTAAGACGTAAAATCACTCCTCTAAGATTTCTCTGGAAGCAGAGATCATAGACTCATAGACTCATAGAATCATTTCAATTGGAAAAGACCCTTGGGATCATCGAGTCCAATCATCTCCCTACTCTACAAAATTCTCCCCTACACCATATCCCCCAACACCACATCTAAACGACTCTTAAACACGTCCAGGGATGGTGACTCAAGCACCTCACCAGACAGCCTATTCTAATGCCTGACCACGCTTTCTGTGAAAAATTCTTTCCTAATGTCCAGTCTAAACCTACCCTGTTGGAGCTTCAAGTCATTCCCTCTTTTTCTGTCACTAATTACCTGTGAGAAGAGACCAGCACCAACCTCTCTACAGTGTCTTTTCAAGTAGTTTAGAGAGCGATGAGGTCTCCCCTCCAAGACATCCATCTCCCTCCATTCTAGACTCACATTGCTGTTGTGAAACACAAAGCAACACAAGTGCTTCCAGCTTGTATTTCTGTGTTATTCTACCTCTCCCCACATTGTGCATGGGGCTCTGACTATCATGGCATGAACTCTGCATTTCAGAATAAATCTCATATTGGCTCACTGAATTTATATTACTGCAAATAACAGCAATATATGGAATGATGGGTTAAATTAATCTGCATTTTGGTGCGAGAGCCTGTGGCATAGTATGAGCCAAACTGTTGGGTGGTAGTGTAAACCCCAAGATCACTGAGATAGGACTCAGCTGAATATAGATGTAGTTAAAAAGGAGAGGGTAGAGCAGCAATTAATAGAATCTGAATTATTTAACTAGTCAGATTTAATAAGAGATTAATGATAATAATCTCTATGTTTCAGCATTGCACTGAGCAGTTTAATCCATAGCCTACACTGGGACAGAACTTTGCTTATTTGAGTCAACCCAGCAAATTGGTCCATGTTACAACACCTTACTAGTTCTGCTTGTATGGTCTTCCTGCCTGGACCACTTGCACTTAGCAGGTAAATCTCAGCACTGTTCCCATCACCAGCATCCTGATTCTGCACTTGGCTCTGATTTCATTCTCATGGTACACTTTTGTTCCTAAGGCTAATACAATCTGCCTTTATTTTTTCCCTCCCAAAATGTGTGCAGAAAAGATCTTTCCATTCATGTTGTAAATTTGCCTGCCCAGAACATGTGGTCACCAAGGAAGAGCCCTCCTGCAACTATAAAACATGTGGACGGTGGATGTGGATGCTAATAGCTTCTGTCTCATTAGCACAAGAGCAAGTATCTGTGGGAGGTAATTGCTGTAAGGGTAATAATGTAGGAAACATCCAAACCATCGATCTCTGTGTGAAGGTGAATCCCCAGGTGCTAAATCACTGAAATTAATCACCCAGTGGTGCTACTGGCAATGATTAGTGTCTGCTCTTCCGAGGGAGAAGAATGAAGAGAGAGAGATATCTAGAACATGAATCATGCGGCGTTTGTTGTCTTGCAGACGTTCTCCACCTCCTTGCAACAGCTTGTAGGCTAGTTCAGCTTTGCAAGACGTGATCTTATCAGGATTCCCAAGTGCAAACAAGTCAATCAAGTCCCAAGTTACCAAACGAGTCACAAGCAGAGACCCACTTTGCAGCCCAGGGAGGGGGGATATCTCCTGCAGGAGCTGAGACCATGGAGAACCCAGATGGGAGCAGGGTGTCCCTGAAGGACTGCAGCCCAGGACTGGAGCAGGGAGAGAGGTGAGGAGGGAGCAGCCACCCAGAGGGGCTGCCATAGAGGTACCTCAACCCCCAGCCCCAGCCCTGCACCCCTTGGGGTGGGGAGAGGGTCTGGGAGTGAGGGGGAAAGCTGGGAATAGGGCAGGGTATGGAGGGAAGGTGGTGTTTTTGTTTCTCACCATCCAAATTTATTTTAATTGGCAAGAAATTGAACTAATTTTCCCTGGTTTTTTTTTTTTCCATGACAGCAACTGGTAAGTGACCTCCCTGTCTTTATCTTCACCCACAGGATTTCTCTTATTTTTTCACCCTGTCGTGTTGAGGAGTGGGAGTGAGAGAGCAGCTGAATTGGAGTTTTTCACTTAGTCAAGGTTAATTAACACACCACAGAGGCCAAGTGGAAAAAGCCCTTAACAACTTGGTCTGACTTTAGTGTTGATCCAACTTCAATCAGGAGGTTGGGCTGGAGACCTCCTGAGGTCCCACCAGACTGAGCAAGACTGTGACTCTGTTTGAATCAGTGTAACATGAAGGAGACACCTGGAATAAAGATTTTTCCCATAGATATAACAGCAGTCACACAAACACAGTCTCTCAATATCAACAACGTTGTTCCAGAGACAATAGATCTGTCACTCCAAATGGACATAGTGGAAGATTTTACCTGATGAATTAGGAGGAAGGTTAAATAAAGCATAATTTTAACCTAAAATGAAGCATAATGCTTAAATAAAGCATAATAGTGGATAAATATTGCATAATATTGCAGAAGAAATAAATCTTCTGCAAAGCATAGTCTCTCTTCACAGCACCCTGGACTTCCTTGGTAAAGATCACACATTCATACTCATCTTCCACCGTCCCCAAAGCATCGTACTCGCAGCTTCGCAGCCTCCCAGGGAGAGCTGTGTGAGGGCTCTGGAAGGTAGACATTAATCATTCAGGACGGCGAAGTGAGGGATGGCTGAGTGAACAGCCGTGTGCTTTCGTTCTCGAAGGCGGCTCTGATAAGGGGGAGCCAGGGTTGTAAGGACATGATTATTAGTGTAGCTGTCTGATTACCAGAGAAACAGCAACAGAAAACACAACCTGCTTGCAACTGCTTCCCGCGCATCTCTCCCCTCTAACAGCCCAGGGGAAGGCGAGGTCGTGCAGGAGATGGATGGTCCTGCAATGGTTGCAGCCCCGTGAGTTGCCTGCAAAGCAGTGCTATGTACTGAGACAAGAGGGATCTGGGCTGTTGCTTCTAGGGGAAGAGGGGTCCCAGTTGCAAATCAACCTCTTCTTGCCAATCCGACGTAAGATCTTTGGCTACCGACTTGGGAAAGGGCTGGGGAAATCAGCGGCAAGCAAACAACTGCTGTCCCAAATGTTGACACATTTTGCATGTTCCCCTGGAAGCTGCCAGAAGGTCAGTGGTGGATATGGACTGTCACCTCCTCAAGCCAGGGGGAACTTCCCTGTGCACCACAGCACTGAAGCTAGTGCAGAGAGCAATACCCCACATCAGAGAGACAGGTTGTTGACAGGCAAATGTCTGGGTCATAAAAGCAGCATTCAAAATGATGCCAAAATTTTTCCTTAGCGGAAATCTCAATGCAATGAGAATGATCAAGGATGTGAAAAGAAATGAACTTCCTCCTAAGATGGACTTAGGTCTCTGCTGTGGCATATAACTTGAAGAGAGACTGAGAGCCTTTACAGACAGACCTTAGCAGGCAGTGAGGAGAAATGGAGCCACACACAGACCCTTCGCCTTCTCCAGCTGGCTCACTTAGACTTTATAACTACTTGCCTCCATCGACTTTATCGAAGAACATGCTCTGGTGCCCCTTATTAGAAGGCAGTCAGAATAAATTGCAATCACACCAGCTGGGAGGCTCGTGCTGCTGCCTCTGCAGAGGACTCAGCTCTCCAGTTCAGTGGTGCTTGACTCAATTGATTCACAGAGAAAGTGACCACAGGGGGAAAAAAATGATGCTGGTATGTTTGTGAAGAGTCTCCTACACACTCCTATCATATGTAAAAAATGACCTTTCCCAAAATATAGCTGGGAGACTGTGTGAGTTATACTTCCTAGCTTCTCTTCCAGCAGCTGACTTCATGGCTCTGCTTGTCTCCAGTACATGTTGCCTTCCATTTTGGTTCAGTCTGTTCTTTATCTGTGCCATCTGTGGCTGAAGGACAATGATAATTCTCATCTACTTAACTTCTGGTCAGGAAGCTACATGAACTCACGCACCACCTCTAAGGATGCTTCTGAGGAGATATGCCGTGACAGTGATTTAGAGCTCCAGAAGAAAGAAAAGAAACATTTGCATTCAATTTTCAATAAGCAGATGGCACACGGCTTGTTTTATACTGCAGTAAATTTTGAAGTCCCTACTGAAAAATAAGAAAAGCGAGTGTATTCGATTTTATTTCAAACTTTCCTCGTTTCCATGGCAATATCCCAGTGAGGTACCAAGAGTAGATGCTGGGATATGAGGTATTAAATAGTTCTTTTTC
The DNA here is from genome assembly GCA_004320125.1 of Scolopax mira. Classification (NCBI taxonomy): domain Eukaryota; kingdom Metazoa; phylum Chordata; class Aves; order Charadriiformes; family Scolopacidae; genus Scolopax; species Scolopax mira. The sequence goes on along the minus strand of BJBW01002968.1, from coordinate 662,312 downwards.
TCTGCATCATGAAAAGCAATGCTAAGATCTGTGTATATAGACGGCAAGTTGGAAAATGACGCAGGGACATTGAAGAATTATTACACTGAGGATGAGAAAATTTCAACACTGTGAACTCACAGAATGACAAGCTGGACTTGTCCCTTTGTTTTATCCCAGTGCAACTCAATTGATTTTCAGCAGAGCTGTACCAGCATGAAAAAGATGGGACCATTCCTACATTATATGCATAGTTATGGAGAGTCAGACTCTAGTCGAGCTGTGCAGCAAAAGGAAGAGCAGAAACAGACACAGGCTGCAGCAAGTGAAATTCCCATCAGGTACCAGGAGAAAATGATTCACAGTAAGAATGGTCAAACCCTGGAACAAGTTGCCCCAGTACTAACCTTGAAATAATCAAAGATTGGCTGGAAAAGTTCTTTAGCAGGCTCATCTAATTTTGAAGTTGGCTCTGCTTTATTCAGTGGTTAGATGATCAATTTCCACTTCCAACCAAAATTATGTTGTTATTTTACAATTTGCCATCAGAAGCACTTCAAGAAGCTGCCTTCTTCCTGTTGCACTGTATATTCAGCCTGGTCTACGCTTAAGGTAACTGAAATGATGCTCCTTCTCTTGCATCCATTTGTAGATCATTTTGCAATTCCATAGATTTTGCTCATAGGGAATAAGTAAGTGGAATTTCCCCACTCAGTTTTAGTATTGTCCTTGGCTGACACATTACAGTACATTTGACTGAGTTCAGTATTTACTGTTTACTTCAGTAATTGGATACCTTTGAAATCACCACAGCCAGATGAGAGACTTCTTCAGATCAAATATGTAGCCGAACCATCATTAGCAAATTGCGAAAATATAGGAGGATCGTATGATAATTGAATTTGGAAGGGACCTCAGGAGATCATCTAGTCCAGCCTCGTGCCTGAAACAGGATGTGAGGGGAGCTCATTTCTACAGACTTATTGATTCAGGGAAGGGTACGAGTATCCTGAAAGAGTCAGAGGTCCTGAAATTTAGCTGGCATTGTGTTGTCTTGTCTAATAACAGTGAAAATATATGTAATAATGTGTTATTATTATTATTAGTAATAGTAGTAGTAGTAGAGTGCATTAAAGTCCTAACCCTCTAAACAAAAAGATATCTCCCTATTAAGATCTTGATAGGGAAAAAAAAAAGACAAAGTTGAGTCTAAAAGGATTATATTAGATTCATTATTATACAAACTGACAAATTGCATGGCATTTCTGAAGGATGCATGCTGGAAAACACTCACACTCTCCTTAATCCCAGATCAGGTCCTATAGGTAAGATGACTCTTCTCTCTAACATGAAAAGCATTCACAAAAGCATAGGATCCTTCAGAATGGAAGAGGAGAAGAAGAGTATACTGCCTGTGACTTGGGAAAGAAATTGAGATCTCTTTTTCTCCCTGTCTGCATGAGGTAAAGCCAAAGCTCATTCTTTAAAAAAGTCATACTCATGAATATCTGTTTTTTCACATTTCCAAGTTGGACCAAGATTTCAAGTGGCCACGATTTCAGTAAAAAAGTCTCTGCTGTTAAAGCAAAGGGAAACGAATGTATGAAATTCTCCCCAGCCCTTTGTAAAGGCATCTATTTCTCTTCCCTCACTGTATAGTCAGTGGATCAGACCTTACTCAGTCCCTACCAATTTACCTTCAGTGACAAGCCAGCTTCTGTAACAAAATGAAGAGTAGCTGAGTGTCTGAGTTCTGCAAGTCAAAGCCTGTCCTGCTTCGGCGCCCAAGAAGTCTGGTGTTTGTTCTTTGTTCTCATTCTTACTGTACTTAATTTATTACCTTCATGTTTTTGTTATTATATTCTGCCTTGTTTCATTGATATATTTATTACTGATTGATTATAGATTAAATATGCTTGTCTAAGTCTGAATTTTTTCTTAGTAATGTACAATGTATCGCTTCTCCAAACACAGCAGTTATCAGTGTCTTTGCTCAGTTCATAACCTGTTTGCAACCTGTACAACACTACATCTTTCCTTGTTTCTCACAGGACCATACCATCAGTATTTCCCTTGCTTTCCCTCCTTCCCCAGCCCTTCCATCTGCCACCCTGTGACTGCTTCTGTTAACAGGGGTCCTGTGCAGTGCCTTTCCCATCAGTCCCTTGTAAAATAGCCACTGGCTTGTGCTTTGAACAGTGACTTTGATCACTGAGCTTGTTTGCTTCTTTAGTTAATCCTCAAAGAAAGCTGGTTGTTGCTGCTCACCACCTTCCCAGTGCTTCTGTCTTAAGGGCTGACACAGAGGGATGTGAATGCTCTCTGTTGGAAGGGGATCCTAAAACAAACAATGGCACTGGTTACAGTGAATAGTTTAACGGGAGCTTGCCTTATCAGAGAGTGAAGTGTTAGCTGGGGTCTCAGGTCCCACTAGCCTTCTAACTCAACACAGCAAAGGCTAAAAAACCCCAATGGGTCTGATGCTCGGGGAGTACAAAAAAGATTCTTGGCCTGCAGAATAACCCATCAGAAACGTGAGACAGAAACCCACTTGGCACAGCTTCATCTCTTCATATAGAAGGAACGCCGCCTTCTGTAGCGCAAAAAAACCCCACAGCTTGTGAGGTGGGTAGTGATCCATGACACTGAGAATGTCTGAGTTCTTCCAATCATCTGGTTGAGACCCCTTTAGTTGTTGAAAAGAATTTTAGAAAGAGCGTGCGTCTTATTCTGACTCCAGAAAAGGAGTTTGTAGATTCAACTGACATTCACTGGGATCCAGCCAGCTCCTGAGACTGCGTGTGTTTTAGCAAAAAACACTACTGAAAGTGTTTGGCTAGACAGGTCCTGTCTGAGCACTGACCACCCTCCAGGAGTACCCCAAACACCAGACAACACCAACTGTTCAGTAACTATTGAGGAAAAGAAATGCTTTCAACAAGCACTTTCTTCTCTAGCAACAGATGGCTTGAAGCTGCCGTGAGTAAGAATGCCTAATGAGGTCTTTCTAGTGGATCTCCTGCAAAGGGCAGAGGAGGGAGAGAAATGTGCCCTGGATTCACAAAAGTGTTCATCTGCACTCATGCTGTCCTTCTCTGATCAGCTGTAAGGGAAGAAGCAGAATCTCACTGCCTCCTTGCAGAGATCAACCTCAGTCAGCAAAGTCAAACCAATGAGACAAATACAGAACTAAGCAAACAGTTTTGAAAAAAGACATGAACTGAAATGTGGCTTGTTTTCAAGGTTCATTGTTAATAAATTTTTGTGGTTGAGGAGAAATGAGATGGAGCTTTCATATTTGGGAAAGCAATGACATGTGAGTGTCATGCTGTGCAGCGAGTGTGAGGCAAAGAGACCCCTTTGCCATCTCTGCTGCTAAATCTCAGAAAATCAATAGTAATAATATTAACACGCAGGAATGCTGAAATAAAGTGCATGCACCAGGGCTGTGATATTTAAATACTGTCTTTTCAGTGAGCAGTGGAAGATAACGAGGTACGACAGGGAAAACAGTTCTCAAATCCAGAACTAATGAGGAACTTAGGCCCCCGAAGTTACTTTCTGCAGTATCTAATTTTCACTCTTCTGGCTCTAAGAGATGTCCTGCATGAGATTTCTGGGTGTCTTATATTATATATACAAAATACAAAACTGGGAAGTGTATTTGAGAGACCAGAGGGACCTTTCAGAGGGACCTTTCAGAGGGACCTTTCAGAGGGTCCTCAGGCTGGAGAAGTAGTCCAACAGCCTCCTGGGCTGTATTAGGCAGAGTTTTGCCAGTGATTCTTAATCTCTGTCCAGCACTGGTGCGACCCATCAGGAGTTCAGTGCTGGGGTCCTCAGTACAAGAGAGACGTGCATCCTGGAGTGAGTCCACTGAAGGGTCACAAAGATGGTTCAGGCATTGCAGCATCTGACGTATGAGGAGAGGTTGAGAGCTGGAACCATTCAGCCTCAAGAAGAGAGGGTTAAGGGGGATCCTGTCAATATGTATAAATATCTGATGGGGAAAAGTAGAGAGGATGGAACAATCTTGTGATGTCTGAGATGTCCTCGGTGGTGCCTAGTGAGAGACAAAAGAAAATGACAAAATTTGAAATAGAGTAAATTCCATTTAAGCATAAGTGAAAACATTTCTGTTGGAAGGGGGGAGATGATTGGGAGGATAGGGGGAAGACTGTGGAACAGGTCATCCAGGCAGTTTGTGGAGTCTCCATCCTTAGAGATATTCAAAATGTGGATCTACACCATTCTGAGCAAACTCCTCTAGCTGCTGCACAGTCCTATTGACAAAAAAAAATAAGCTTTTGCAAATAGGAAAGGATGATGAAGTCCAAGTCTTCAGTCAATAAAGAGTCTTTAAAAGAAGTGAGATATAACAAAGTATCTATTGGCAAATTATGTGCCAAAGAAGGAGAATGCCCACAGAGCCAGTAATAGGCTGCTCAGCACTCCATGTTCAAAGAACTGAGTGTCTCTGTCCTGTTAGACTGAGTTAGGCTGGGTCTGTCTTCAGACCCATTTTTTTTCTAATGGCATTTTCATATTTGTCATAAAGAACCTCATTGACTGGGGTGCTGTGTGGTTAGGGGTAAAGTGGGAGTAGCTTGGGTCTCCTGATGTTTCTTTCAAAACTACAATTCATGGATCATTGGATCGCAAATTCCTTAAGAGCCCAGTATAGTCTTGACCAAAATCCAACAGTAGGTCACATCCATCAGTACCATTTATTTAGCTGGATAAAATGTGATTGTCAATTTACATGGCTCTGTGGAACCTGAAGATGAATAATGAGGTTTCACTCTGGCATTTGACTATAGCCATCGCAGGGAGGAAGATCATTTTCTTTTACATGACTTAATAATTTATCCCCTGACCACAGGATATTCATTAAATATCTTTATTGACCATCTGGGCAAACAGAAATTTCACTAGGCTGTATCCAAAAGACATTACTCTTTCAAATGCTAGCAAGGCCATGCCATTCTATGAGGATAGGATGCTGCAACACTCCTCTTGGTTGAATAAGAAATTTTTGGATCTGAAGAAACTGCAAACTTAAATTGTAAAAGAGCAGAGGGCTCTATGCATGGGTTGCCTTTTGTGAGGCAGCCAGATGGTGAATGGGTTGTGTGAGTTCTTGAATAAGAAGACTGAGAAGCATCTTTCTGCTTATTAGCTGAATCTCAGAGCGTGAAAGAAACTTTGAAACTTGCTAGACTAGAAAGTAGCATATTTATAGAAACATATCTGTGCACTGTATTATCTATTCGTACACTGCAAATTCTATCCAGTATTACTATTATTTTCTCTTACCTTAGCTCAGCTTGAAATAAAGTGATTGTGAGAAAATGGGCTAATACTAAGTCTTATCATCCTTCTGGTATGTCAGTCCTTAAAATGAAGTTTCTGAGATACTCTAACAGCACTTAATTCCCAGAAAATCCCTAGTATGGGAGTGTAAGTGTATGTCCCCTCACACCTTAGGAGAATCTGAGCAGCATGTTACTGGGAGCAAGGAGAATCTTCTCATGGCCACCTATGTCTCTCACTCAGACTTTGCATTTGCAAATTCTGTCTCCCTTCCGCAAGATAGATATTCCATGTTTGCAATAGGAGGTGGCTAAATTTCCCCCAAAGAGCCAAACTAGGGTCTGGGAAGTGGGTTTGCAACAACATCCCTGCATAGGGTGACAGGAGGGAACAGGACATGTCCAACTGAGTAGGGCATTGGAATTATTGGGGAATTAATTTCATTATTTTTTTTTTCTCCTGGTGACTCCCTTCCCTTCTGTGTAAGTTATTCTTTCATTTATACTCTTTGGCTGATGTTCAGACCGATGCATAAGCTCTTTGCAAAGTGCCTAACACAGACTGCAGTATCCCAGTCTGCTGCAGGTACTAATGAATAATTGAAGCAGTAACACAAGTGAATGGTGAGCATCTTCCAGTGTGTAATTCACTGGTGTCCACACTTCTACAGAAACTCACAGTTCACCAGCTGATTTGAGGTCTATTGGGGAGGAGGAAAAAAACCACCCACATACACAAATGTAGATTCTACCTTGTTTTAAGACTTCCTGAAGCTTACACTGAAATTTGAATGAAAAACATTATTTCTGAAAATAATAACTTCAATAGTTAAAAAGAAATATAGGAAGGCAATGCAATCTCCCTGCAGGTGCAGATAACCTTCTGGGACTTACACCTGAGACAGAGAAGGTAAAGCATAACTCATAGAGAATGGAGAAAGGATGAAAAAAAAATCTCTGAAAAGCTTTCATCAAAGAAAATTGAATTTAGGGGATGAATTTGCCCCATAAATCTAGGAGTAAAAATAGCCAAGGCTGGCTGATAGTAGTCTGAAAAATGAGTTCAGTTAGAGCGGTCACAGCTTTGATGGATAGGGAAGCTGCTTCTTATCAGGTCAGGCCAGTAATGGAAAGGCAATGGGATAATCATCAAATAATTCTTTTTACTACCTATCAGTTACACATAAGTGGTTGCCTTACAGAACCAGTTAACTGGTGACAGTAAATCTGAGCAGAGTCTGTACGTTCCAAATGAGGATCTCCTTCTGCTCCTCCTTTACTCGTTCAAGTGCATTCTGTTTTTCCATCTCTGGTGTTGCCCAGGTTAGCTCTAAGTGCTGTTGCCATCTGATAGTGCCCTGGCACCTATGGGAAATGTGCTAGGGATGCCACACTATTTGCAAGCAGACATGGATCACCAGCAAGTCCCCTCCCCAGACTTCACTGGTTTGGCCAGTGAGACTGAGCTGAGATCATAGAATGGTTTGGGTTGGAAGGGACCTTCAAAATCACTGAGTTCCAACCCGCCTGCCATGGGCAGGGACACCTCCCACCAGACCAGATTGCTCAAAGCCCTCTCCAGCGTGGCCTTGAACACGTCCAGGGATGGGGCAGCCACAGCTTCTCTGGGCAACCTGTTCCAGTGCCGCTCCATCTCCACAGTAAAGAATTTCAGAAGCTTTAAAAGATTTATTTTTCAGATAAGAGTAAGGCTGAAGTTGTGACTTTGGGGCTCTTAAGAATAATGGTCTTGTTACTATTGCTATTGCTACTGTTACTACTAATACTATTACTAATACAGGTGATACATAGGAGTGCTAATGATAAAAGCAACAAGGAATAATAATAACGATGAAGACATTTCTCTCATTCTTCCTGAGTACTAAAACTTCCCTGGCAAAAAACCCACAAACAAATATTAAAAGAATAGCACTACTCCCCAGCACCATCTGGCCTTGGGCAGCTGCAGTTTATCCATGCAGGAATTTCCTGGGGGGCCACTTTGGAGATAGTGTTCTTTAAATTTGCTGCAGGGATGCCTTTAAAATGGGAGGTGAAGGGGTGGGTGGGTGTATGTGTGAAAATAAACAGTCTAGTGGGAAGGCTGTGTTGGGCCTGTAAGGAATTACAAACATACCATTAGAGTCCAGGGATGAAATTGTGACTGTGGTCCTGTTCACATGGATATGTAATATGTCTCTGAAGATCATTTATGATTTTCAGAGCAGAAATAATGCCCATATAGCCAGATATCTGGTTTTCTGTGTTTCCAGGTTGAAATATCTTCCTGTTTTATTGGGTTTTTTACCCTGATAATATTGTGGGTCAGCTATTGTACTGAGGCATATAGTATACATGGAATAGCCAGGTCAAGACCTTGCCTGGCCCCTGGCACTTTCTGTTTCTAGAACTGAGCAGAAAAGGTGGCTATTGATATGGCACAGTCCCAGTTGTTTCTATTTCTTGGGATGTGCTTTAGAAAATAAACTTTAGTGCAATGGTGTATGCTTGGCCGTGACAGGGTTCCATCCGCCAATGAGGTTACCAAGCATCTGTGAAGCAAAGGGAAGCCTGCAGTGATGCCCTGTGCTCCCTGCTCTCCTCAACTCCAGTGTAAAAGACATTGATCTTTCTCACTGAGCAGGGGTTGTCTTTTACTTTACTGCTTAATAACTTGTTCAGTAGAATCCTAATTTTATTTGGTTTTGGATGGTGCTGTACTGTTGATACAATAATTGTTTGTAAAAGGGAAATATTCACTTCTTCATGTGTGTCTTTCTCTTTTTAACACACACAAAAAAACGCCGAAAGAAAACTGCTCACTATTTGATTACTAGTGATGTTGTCTTTGTAGTTTTCATCAGTAAATCCTCTTCTTCAGAGCTTCAGCTATCCATAAAAAACTTTGCAGTTTTCCTTCCAAAGCACCACACTATTTGGTGGAGCTTGAGCCAACTCATGAGTTTAATTAGTTATGTGACTTCAAGGAAAACATGGTTCCGGTTTCCTACATGCCATGTCACACTGTGCATCTGTCAAATAGGCTGTGGGAGTCTTCCAAGAAATGTTTGCCCTATTATTTCAGAAAGCCAAGGCCTTTTGTTCTGTTCAGTGGCAGCTTGACTTAATAATTAATACTTAGCACTATGTAAACATGAGTTAATGAATCCTCATGCTACCCCAAGGCTAAGGATTAGTGCTTTCCTTACATGAAGGAGGAGACTGGGCCACAGTAAGCCTGGTTCTGTCTTCTTCTCCAGTTATGATGGCCCAGGAATCTTCAGGATTGTGATGCCCCTATAGAAGAAACTGGCTTTAGACAACAAACTAACACAGGAGGGGTTTTTATTCAGGGACAGTAGGAAGAAGCATTGAGTACAGTGGATCTGTGCTTCTGGACCCTGATCTTGCTGGTGCAGCAGATGGCCATGTTACCCACTCTTTTGAGATATAGAGAGGAATTCATGCTGCTGTGAGTGGAGCTGGCTAATATAATTTAATCTTCCATGTAAAAATTATTCTTAAGGGACTATGACTCTCATGGCAACTCCTCCTTGACCATTTTGAAAGTTTGATGTCATAGACTGAGATACATACTCAAGCTTGTCATTCTCATCTCATAAATCAAGAGAAGTGGTGGATCCTTGAAAAATTCAGCAGTTAAGTGCAGGTACCTGAGTAACATATAATACAGAACTCAGGTCAAGGAAAAACAGTTCAGGTTCAAATAAATTAAAAACTCAGTTATATAATAATGCCTTAAGCATTTCCTCTTAGGAATACAAGAGACCCCTTGGAGTCTGCTCCACAGAATAGCCATGTGGAGTTTAGAAATATACAGATGATGCCCCCAATATGTTCCTCTTCTTTGCCCTTTCCCACACACCCCAAGTCCCTAATCATTTGCCAGTGTTTCTGTACCATAAGATTTTCAAAGCTCAAATGCCATAGCCAGAGATCAGGCCTACTGATAAGATAAGCAGGACAAATCTGGTCTCAGACACCTGTTCCATAGTCTTGCTCTGGGCTAGCTCTACGAATGGCTGAAGCTGGTGGAAAAAAAATGGGTTTTTTGAGCATGTGTCTTCATGAAATTTATGTTCCTAAGGTCCATAGATTAGGTGAGACCTGATTGGTGTTTTTTCAGTATATTGATGATGTATAAGCAATGGCTTGATGGCTTTCAGAAGAAAAACTGGGTGTTGGTTATTTAACCAATGCGCTCAAAGCTCTGGCAAAGTCAATAACTGGACCCAAATCTTCCACAGTCTTTTTGTGTCTTTCTGCACACAAAGCTGGGCATCAAACTGAACCACAGTTATGAGTCTGTGCACTTTCATCCATTTTTACAGTTGCACCAAAGGGTAACAAACAGTAGCCAAACCTCTGCTTTTTTATTAGGCTGTAGATAATTTTACCCTCTTGCAGGTCAAAGCAAAGCTGGTCAGGGAAGGGTCTCCCGGGGAAGGGGAGGCCTCTTCTTCAAAGCAGCTTAATCCTACCAGGGGATTGCTTCTGAGCCCACTGCTGAATGTCATCTTCCCCTGCCTGCCTCAGCACTCTGGTGAGGAATATCTCGATGGCTTCATTCTCTCCCTGTGACTCGGGCTTCTCCCCAATGATTGCAGCAATGACGCAGCAGCAGCAGCTCATCACTGACTCACTCCATCGACGTCTCCGAGAGAAGCAGGGGCAGGAGGGAGACCTGTGTTTCCTTCGTTTAAATTCCATGTTTTCTGTGAAGCTGGCAAAGCATGCCGGAGAGCATCTGCATGCTGTGCTAGAGAAACCTTCACACTTGCTTCCTCTGGGAAGCTGCCTGTGGCATCCAGCACCCCTCTGAGTCAGAGCTGGCGGCTCCTCTGTTTGGTTCTTTCACTGGACATAGACAAATGCACCACGGGGGAAAAGGGGAAATGAAAATACCTTCAAAGGATGGTCACCAGCCCAGCAGTGAATGTTGTAGCTTTTCATACAACATAAGGGAAAAGAAGATTTAACGATATTGGCATTAATAACATGTGTGTGCCAAAGCAACACAAAACAGCCAGAAAGACTTACACATTTCACAGTATTCCCCAATTCTCTGTGGCAATTGCCTTGGGATGTCTGATAAATCACCTTTGTCTGAAGCTGAATTAAAAAAGGTCCTTTTTGTCAGTGCATGTGTTACTATGATTTTTCCAATACTCTGGTTCCTCCTCTGCAAAGCTACCATGCAGTGGAGCCTCCTGGAACCCTTATCTTGGTGTCTGACAGTTTTGCCCTGAACATGTTGTGCCTTTGCAAATTATAATCCGTTTTGAAAGTGATACTTATCTAAAGTAGGCTAAATGACTTACAGTTCATAATCCCAGACTTCAATAAAAGTCTAGGCATCAGACACACAATATCTCTCTGTCCAGAATGTGGTGTTATAATCTGTCAAGGGCCCTTATTTGGGAAAGGGATTGAATTCCTTGTGTGAAGCACAGACATCATCACTTGCATGATCCCCTGGCTTTCAAGTCATTACACCACTGACTGCTCCATTTCTCAAGCGACTTCCATTGCTCTGGTTTTGTGCCTGATCCCAGGAGTTTTATTTGCCTGGTTCACAGCGCACCACAGCAGCAGTCTTCGTCATCAAACCATTGGTGACATTGATATCTCAGAGTTCAAAGCCTGATTCAGCTCAGTTGTCTGCAAACAAACTTCATCCAAGGGTTTTTTAAATAGAAAGGATATTGTTGCACTCATCAAAGAGGACGTTCCTCTATCACAGTTTTTTTTCAGTGTTTTCAGGAAAATGCTGTTAATGGGAGTCATGCAGACTTCCATACACGAACTGTTGTTAATACAGAGGACAAACATTTGGAAGACGACCTTGGTGAGCTGGTGATCTGATGTTCTACCAGTTCTTGCCGTCACCAGGTGGATGATACATTTCCTGGGAGGTAAAATGTTGCTGGTGGAGTGTTGCTGGTAACGGGTCCTTGCTGGCGTACAAGCTCCTGTGATAACAACTGTCACCCTGGGAAAAATCTGGAAGGGCAGCAGATAAATCACGGGGAAGTCTGTCTACCCAGCCATGGTCCAGCACTGCACAGATTGTAATTCTCAAAAATATTTGCTCCAGGGCAAAGGAATGCAGAAACTGTATTGTGGAAAGAAAGCAATGTATAGCAATACCAAATATTTTTAGCTATAAAGACCCTGCATGTGTAAAGCAGAGAGACTGGCAAAGAGTGTATCATCAGTCAGTTTGCAGAAGACACCAAGTTAAGTGGGAATGTTGATCTGCATGAGGATAGGGAGGCTCTACAGAGAGACTTAGATTGAATCAATGGGTCAACATTAATTGTGTGAGCTTCAACAAGACCAAGTGCCAGGTCCTGTGCTTGGGCCACAACAACCCCATGCAGCGCTACAGGCTTGGGGCAGTGTGGCTGGAAAGCTGCCAGGCAGAAAAGGACTTGGGGGTTCTAATTGACAAGTGGCTGAATATGAGCTGGCAGTGTGCCCAGGTGGCCAAGAAAGCCAGTGGCATCCTGGCTTGTATTAGAAATAGTGTGATCAGCAGAAGCAGGGACGTGATTATCCCCCTGTAGTCAGCACTGGTGAGGCCACACCTGGAGTTTTGGGTGTGGTTTTGGGTGTGGTTTTGGGTGAAGTGTCCAGTTTTGGGCACCTCAATAGAAGAAAGATATCGAGGTGCTGGAGTGGGTGCAGAGGAGGTCAACGAATCTGATGAAGGGCTTGGAGAATAAATCATATGAAGAATGATTGGGGGAGCTGGAACTATTTAGTTTGAGGAAGAGGAGACTGAAGGGAGACCTCATCACTCTCTACAACTACCTGAAAGGACATTGGAGAGAGGTTGCTCACGAGCAATTAGTGATAGAACTTCAAGCTGCAACAGGATAGGTTTAGACTGAACATTAGGAAGAAATTCTTCACAGAAAGAGTGGTCGGACATTGGAACAGGCTGTCTGGTGAGGTTCTTGAGTCACCATCCCTGGACAAGTTTAAAAGTCGTTTAGGTGTGGTTTTGGGGGATGTGGTGTTGGGGGAGAACTTTGTAGAGTAAGGTAGATGGTTGGACTCAATGATCCCAAGGGTCTTTTCCAACCGAAATGATTCTGTGATTCTATGAGAGCAATATGAAACAGAAGCAGACAGATGAAGAATGACTGAGGTGGATCTGGAGATTTGAGTTGAATCTGTGCCTTGCTGCATCCAGGCACTGGACTGAGCGAGGACCTGCTCTGCAGGAGATCAGGGTCCCATCACAATACTGGTTGCAGTCACCTGCATACACTGCTGAGTTTAGCTCAGCAGGTGCCTAAGCTTCAGTTAGATACTGGATTAGCTTGTGAGTACATTACAATATTTTTCTATAAAGCAATACACTTCTCCAAATCTGGACAACCTTGAATAACCTTACCCAGCCAGCTCTCTGCCTGCTTTTGAGTCTTTTTTTTTTTGCAATTTGAAAAGAAGACATGCGTTTCTAGTTCTAGTCTGACACTGTCCAGACACATAATGGAAACAACATGCTTTGTTTCTGCTCCTCTGGTTGTGGCACATAAGACATATTGAAACAGGTCTCAAAAAAGGTGTACTGAGGAGAAGAGGAACAGAAGAGCTTTTTTGCCTCAAGTGGCTTTCTGGAATGAACCTGTCTTCCTTTACTTTGGGGACCAGCCTTGTGCTATTAACAAGGTATATTTTCCACCTCTCTAGAACATGGGAATGACCTATTCTGCTTGTAAGAGCCATCTTATCCATATTTTTCACATTCCCTGCAGGGATGGCTTCCTCACCTTCCACAAATCCCACATCTTTTCTAGTGTTAGCCCCATGCAAGACATTGGAATTCAAACAAGCTGTTGGGGAAAGTCTTGTCCGAAAACTAGGTAAGAGTGAGATGAAATCCCAAATTTCATGGGGTTTAATTTTTATGGCAAGCAGATTTGATTCCTCCAAGGACATTTGTTTGACACTGTTGCATCAGAAATTTGGAAATAAACTAACTGGGGACTACCTCATGATTTGGAGGCTAAGTGAGGTGCCATTACCAAAAATGCAGTACAGGCAGTCTCTAGAGACGGGACCTCTTGAGGTCTATATCTGAAGGAAGATTTGGAGATTCTGTTTAACACATTAAAGGTTTCATGGCAAAGCTTAGGACAGCTGTATTATTCATGAGGGGCTCTTGCACTCCTGCTTTGTTTATGCAAGATTCTTAGAGAAATATTATCAGTTAGAGAGTTATAAAACATTTTATGGTCTGCTCATCCTGCTATAAATCCAGGTTGCCTTAGTTACCATCTGGCTAACTGCACAGGTGAGGAGAGAGAGACCAAGAGAGGGAAAGAGAAAGATTAATACTAATATATTTTTAAAATCTCGAAATATCTTGTGAATTGTAACATTGTGATATGATAGAAAGCTTTCAAGACCTGCACAATACAAGAGGACTATGAAAGCAAAGATTCAGACTGGCAGCTCTTTGATAGGACAGTGAACACACCTATGGGTCTTTTTATTAAGCAAATAATGAATCCAAGCCTGAATGTTGCCAAATCAAAAGCTTTAGTGAAGCTAATACTTAGTCAGTTCTTGAACACTTTGTATTTGGGCTGAAGAGCTGTCTTCCCTGGTAATAAAATGTGTTTCAGCCCCTGACTGTGAGAGCAGGTGGCATGGCACAACTTATATCCATACGATTAAATCATCTTGCCAAGCCAACCCAACTGTGCATTGGGACCAGGCTAGTCTGTGCTACCTCCTGACCCTATGTCAGGTTAGGCTGCCCTGTCATGACCATGTTAGTTAGTATGGACCAAAACCATGCCATGGGGTAACCTGATATTTAAACAATAAAGCCTGGATGCAGGGCAACGTGCTCTGGTCCAGGGTCTGGTCTGATTTTATATAAATGGGGGCACAAGGAGAAAAGACACCTTCCCAATACCTTAAAAAATGGTATGGCTCCTTGAACAAAGCAGGCTAGAAGGGTGGCACTAGTATTTCTGTGAAGTTTTGTGACACGGTTGTGAGTCACATAATAGTTGATGTTTTTCTTAGAGCAAGTCCCAGCTGCCAGAATCAACAGCAAAGACTTGATATTCTCAGCCTTCATTTGAAAAGACAAAGGAGGAGATTAAATCAAATAATTCTAGCACACACTGTCGTGAAGGAAAGTTTGCATGAATTGAGGTCCCCCTGTGGGCAGAGAGGCCAGCATTTCATAAAAGCTGTTATTTTAGGCCAAACTCATAATCTTCTGAGAACAGACTCATTTCTTTGTGAAAAGAGCAGTGCTGCTAGCAGGTTAGATGCCTCTGTCTCCTAATGCTTTCTTTATTCAACTGCCTTATCTATCCATGGTAAACCAAATTATGCTTTCTTTTTTTTGTGTGTGTGTGTGTGGTGAAATGCATGCAAGATGTTTGGAAACAAAACTGGAAGTGTCTGTCCCATGTCTGTTCTCTGCACACTATCTGGACAGTTAATCATGGCTCATTAGGCCCATGGATTGGCTTTTTGGTTAATTGCTACTGAATAATATGATCATATAGGTCAAGAGCTGTGTGTTGACTTACATGGGAGTCTGATTCTCCAGGGAAGATGAATACAGATGTTTACAGTCACTCTTCTTTAAATGATACCCTGGGGATCTTGGATATTAGTGATGATACCTCCTAACTGCGTCCTGATAAAAATAGTTTCTCTATATTAGAATAAGGAGAATGGATAGAAATCACGACAGGTTTATTTTATTTTTTAGTCTGAGCTTTTACTGAAATCAGTAGGAAATGTGCTTGTGTGAAGACACCAGCTGTTTGTTAGCCAGTATCCTCTAATCCCTTATAACTTTTAACCTGACGCCCAGTTTCAACCAAATTTAAACAAAAGTCTCACATGTCAGATCTTAATTTTTGATGTGTAAAGGTGTGTTAAATTGATGTACTTCTTGGAAGGAAGCAGGGTCCTCCATTTGGATGAAGGTGAAAAGGGGGATGCAGGCAGGCACATGCTCTTCCTGCAATAACTCTGTCTGGCTGGTGGTATTAGCTTTCCCCATAATGTAATGATGAAACATTCACTCAGGGAATCATGTGCTTCTTGCGATAATAAGAGTAAACCAGCTGTTTTCTCAACTGTGCATGTTGAAGGCAGAGTTATCGAGATTCACCCACAGACAGAAGACTTGGACTTCAATCCTTAATTTTAATTCTGACATTGAAGATGTGGTTCTTTGGGGCATTTTTTTACCTTTCTCTGTCATGAGTGCAATTATAACTTACCTGTATTATATGTTGAGAATTTCCTAAAGAGATTATAAATAAAAAGTAGCTTTCAAAGTGTAACTAAAAAATATTCTCACTGAACTAGGTGGGGCCAATTATTAGATTGGATTAGAGAACTGAGTACAAAACGGTCCCCAGTACTTTCTCCACAGCTCCCAGTTTCCTTTGCTGACCTTATGTGTGAAATATACTGGACACATATTTTTTCTAGCAGTGTTAAACATAGATGAGTAATTCTTATGATCTTTAAAAATAGTACAGGTAAACAACTACTCATCTGCACAACTAATGTCCTTATAACCACCACCAGAAATTGCCTGGCTTCCTTTAAGGGCCCCTTGTTCCAGCAATTGAAGCTTACTGAAACAATAAATATGGCAATCCTGTCATTTCTGATGGGGCGAGGAGCTCAGAACGGGTTAGTGTTAATTTACTCCTTGAGGTGGTTTGGATTTTGACAAAAATATAGTGTTTTGCTGTTGCTGTTTCAGTTTGCTGGCTGAGCATTTCCTTAAATGCTTACTGCCTCTGCTCAGCAATATAAAAGCAAGATTGCTTTTTATTGCCATTCTCTCCCAGCACAAGATTGTGTCTGGGTCTCTTACAGACTTAGCTAAGTTTGTCAGTCTGAGAACTTCGTTTGTAATTTGCCAGGAACCCTCAGGCCATATTTCTTGTGGTAGTTCTCTGTCTCCCAGGAGAGGCAATAGATTCACCCTTAGAACTGTGAGATGACAAAGGACCAGCATGCACCCCACCTCCTTCGTGCAGGTCCTATGGAGGCTTGTGACACTGTGGTAGGTGGACTACATACTTTCTCTTGTGTCCTGTTCACAGTGGGACCAAGGCAGCAAGCTACTGGATCCCAGAGCAGTGGTACAGCTCAGGGAATTGTGTTTGGTCTTCTGGGGACTGTTCTGCTCCACGCTTGTCTGCTGTTCATTCCAGTGGTGTTCCCTTCCCCATAGTCCTCCACTCCCCAGGCTCCCCATAATATTTCCCTTCACAGCCTTGTTCTTGTCCCTTCTTCTCCTCTTGGCTATCTCGGTGTCAGCCACCCTGCTTTCAGTCCCATCACTGCCCCTACCAGCTAAAAGAAGCAGGAAAAATTTGTCCCATTCATCCAAAGCCTGGGATGGAACATGCTTGCTAGAGAGGTTTAGAAGGACCTAGAGTCTCTGTGCAACGTACTCTGATGAAACCGCAGCTCGTCAGGCACAAGGAGAGAGGACAGGACACTGCTGAGAAGTGAGCATGGAGGTGCTAGACAATCATCATGAAGACAGTGAAATAAATATTCTAAGTCTGTGGAAAGTTTACTTACCTAGATTTAAGACAAATTACTTTAAATCTGCTTCTTTCCTTTGCCTCATCCCTTCAAACAGCAGAAGCAGTGTTGCTGAAATTTTGTAAGGATTCTGCTTTTTCCAAAACTAAACATTTATGGGAAAACGTTTAAGCTTTGCAACCTCCAAACTTGATGTTTGTAAATAATAGGGTGTGATAGGAAACTTTCTGTTGATCTCACTGGAAGTGGAAGACAAAGAAAGCAGGTTGAGACATAAACACAAAGGAGAAAGACAAGAGATCAGTCAAAATGCGTCAGATCAGTGAACACATGCAGTCCTGCCTTGATGGCTTACTTCTCCTTGTTTTCCTCCAGCAAAAACAGTGCTTTTTTTGTGCTCTACCAGTACAGCTTGCGTCTCACTGAAGGTGCTGAGAGGGGGAAGGGAAAGCTCAGAGAAGAGCTGAAAAGCGATGGGAAAATTCCACTCATGATTAATTTCTCTGCTTGGAACTTGAAATTCAAGGTTCAAACTTCATTTAAAGGGATATGATTAAAGCCTGGGGGGGTTTCCTAAGGGATTTCTGCGTACAGAGATGGATAAAGGTGCCTCACAGCACTTGCAAAAGGACCTAAGCAGGGTAGGTACCTAATCCTCTACAATTCTCTTCTTAGGTTCTTTTGTAAATCATACCGAGTTCCTATCTTACATCTTAAGATGCCTTTGTAAACCTTATGTAATCTTGTATTCACCAAATTCCTTTGCTTGGTTATACAGCAGGCACTTATTTGCAGCAATACCTTATGAGAATAGCAGGTGCTTTCAAGCAGCATTTCCTCAGAATAATTTCCTTTCTACAAACTGTTTTATCCTCCCAGTAATAATGGAAGCCCTTCAGGGAAAGCAGATCACCAGAGCATTGCTGGTACCAAGCACTCCCTGTGCTTGTGCTGTATTTGGGCCAATATGGTATGTGCGGCTCTCACTTTATCCAACACAACTCCAGCCTGGTATTCCTTCACCAGCCACTGAAGTCTTTTACTATGACATCTTCTCATCATGTCACTTCTCTTTCTCGCTTCCCTCAAAAACCAAGCACCTCAGCATCCAGTTGTGTGCTACTTTTGGGAAGTCTGAATCCAGAAATGACGTAGGGGCTTCTTTCCCCCTCACTCCCCCAGCTTAATTGTTTGAGATTGTAGAATAATTTTTGCTGAAACTTTAATGAGAGAAAGAGATATATGTCTATATATTTATATCTCTCCCCATTTTGCAGTCTATTTTTAGATGCTACTGCTGAGTACCATGAGCACATGAACAATGCATTACACGTTGATATATATTACCTTTTCCTTGTTTCTCACCCCCTACTGCAAATCTAAAGAAGAATGTGGCTTGAAATGAAGTAAATCTGAGTAACTCACTTTATGATCACTTGAAAGAGCCAATCAGTTTTTCAAAAATTTGATTTTATATAAAAAAGCAACTCCCTAGTTAGAGGACTAAGTAGAGAGAAGTCAGTTTTATAAGAGTATTGTATTTGTCTGAATCTCTTTATAGAGCTGCTTGAGTCTCAGATATTGCAAAAAAAATGAAACATTGACCCCAAGAAAAGTAATAGAAAACAGTGCTGAAAAAGGTCTTGAGAAGTGACCTAATTGCCCCTTTGAAAAAAGCCAGAGCTTAATAGATGTTTCTCTAGCCCTACGATTCTCAAGCATTAGGTTACAAGCAAAGGGCCTGGTCTCTCTCATGCCATATGAAATGTGTAGAGGCCTTTGACAGGACCCTCACTAATGAGCTTTCGTGTGGTTTTTGTATTTTTCCAGTTTAGCTTCCTTAAAGATTCTTGTTCTTCTACATCCATGAAACAGCTTACTTGAGGAGATAGGCTGAAACCTCTTCATTCTACTCTGCGTTGCTTTTGGCTGGGATGGAGTTAATTTCCTTCATAGTAGCTGGTCTAATGTTACATTTTGGATTTGTGATTAAAACAGTGTTGGTAACACATGGATGTTTTAGCTGTTATACTGCTGAACAGCTGAACCCAACTGACCAAAGGGATATCCCATCCCATCCGACATCATGCTCAGCAATAAAAGCTAGAGGCAAGAAGGATGAAGGGGGAACATTTGGAGTTTTGGCATTTGTCTTCCTAAGTCATTGTTATGCCTGATGAAGCCTTGCTTTCCTAGAAACAGCTAAAAGTCTGGCTGCTGATGGGAAGTAATGAATTAATTCCTTCTTTTGCTTTGCTTGCGCCCATAGCTTTTTTCTGTCTCTCTATTAAGTTGTCTTTATCTGAATCCATGAGTTTTTTCACTTTCACCCGTTTGATTCTCTCCCCATCCCACTGGAGGGGTGTGAGAGAGTGGCTGTGTGCTGCTTAGCTGCCTCTTGGGGTTAACCCATGACGTATTCCCCATTTTCTCATGGTTTTACCCCTGTGCAGTTGTGAATGAGCCCACCTTGGCAGGAGTGCTGTGATGGATGGGAAGGTGTGAAGTGAGAAGAGGGTGGAAAGATGTTGGAAAAATGAAGGGTTAAGGAAATCCTTGGTGGGTCTTGGACTGGGACTTGAGACGCTACTTTGCAAGACGCTACTTTGTCTCAGAGGACAAAGGAACAACAAAGCACTCTGGCACTAGCATGTCTTGGTGTTGTCTCATCACATTGGGTTTGGCTTTCCACTGGTTTGGCTTTCCAAAGCTGCACTAAACCAATGACTTCTCAATGTGGTCCCTTCACAAGCAGATAGCATCCTCTGTCTCTGCATTAGGGCCAGCTTTCCTATTCATAGTCTGCAGGAACTTCTTCACTTCACAGATTAAGGAATAAATTGCAAATATTAATCCTTATTACTTGTTTTCACAACTTTCTCCAGCCTGATTCTTGAGCTGCACAATTTTGGGATCTGGCTGTTCACCACAGGTCAGGTTAGATGTCTGCATAGAGAATAATTTCATAGCCTGTTAATCTTTCCATCAAACACCCCTGACATCTTTTAGGAACATGTTTGCCAGATCCCAAACAAATCTTTTAGTTCTCCACTAAGTCCCTTCTAATTTTTTTAACTTTTTTTTTTTTTTAAATTGTGGATATGAAAACTGCACACAGCACTGTGATAGTGGTTCCTTCAATGTAAAAAGTAAGTAATTCTTCTCTCCTGCTGCTATTTATGTTCTTCTGTTTATACATTTTATGCCTGAGTGAAAAAACAAACACAGAAAACAAAACAAAAAAAAGAAACACTGATCACAGCAGTGTAATCTCTCAGCAAAGTTCTCAAAGTTCTTAATGAGTGTTCTTTGCAAAGAAAGAAAGAAATGGAAAACATTATGTTTTCTTCTTTTGGTTCCTTCTACAATATGCCAAGAAATGTTGCTCTACGCATTATCAACAGTATAAATCTAATCCTGCTTAGAAACACTTGTTTAAGAGAAAAGAACCAGAGACAAAAAATACATGAAACTCGATGCTGGGTCTGCAACCATTGCTTTACAACAAATGATAGGAGGGATTTATTTTCCCTTATTTCTCCTCTTGGGGAATTCATAGCTTTGGCTTTATGACAGATAAGAATATTTTTAATAACTTTGCAATGAGGAATTTAGTGTGTGGTTCTTAAAACTAGTGCAAGCCAAAGAAAACCTTCTCTGCTTCAGGAGTATGAGTGATCAAAGAGTGTATCTGAAACACCTCCACTGCTGCCTGACACAATTCCATTCATTGATGCTTCACTCTTTGCATGGAAGTGTAAAAAACCAGCAAGATCTAATGCATTCATATCCAGTCCCCTTTTCACACTTCATTTCCTCTTCTTATTATGAAGCATTGTCAGACAACTAGATCTCTGTACTTTATGGTTCATTAGCACCCTTGCCAAAACAATCCCAGGATTACCAAGTGCTGGAGGCACACTCACTATTTGCACAAATGCACATACACATGCACGCACACACAGGCCATTTAGATTGAATTATTATTCATAAATTAGTCTTAATTAGACTGTTCATCAGTCTGAGAGATTATGCTCCCTTGTTACGAGTAGCATTAAATTACTTCTTAAAATTCATTACCATAGCTTGTTTTTCATGTGTGGTTTTTTCCCACAGTTTCAAAATAAGATCCTCATCACTGAAACAGCTGAGAATATTTTGACATTGCCCAGCTTGGTGTTAGCTCCATAATTCTGGCTGCTTCTCCAGGCAGGGCTCCTCACCCTGCAAAGGTGAGGAACAATTATGGGACAAGATCTTAACGAGCAAAACTGGTTGACAGGGAAACGAAGACCCTTGCAATTCCAGACGTTTCTTTGAAAGGCAGCTCCTATCTTAACAAGAGGGTTTAAATTAATGTTGTGCTAAAACACTTAGATCCTGAAGAGGAGGGGGATTAATCTCTCATCAACATTCTGTGTTTCTTAGTATGGGGATTCTTGGCTTTCATGTGTGACTTCTACAGATCCTTTTCAGAAAAATCTAAGCTTTCTTCCCCTTTGCAGGGTCCCTGAGGACTTGCCCCAGTGCAACATTTCTACTATAATGCCACAAACCAAAATAGGATTTACCATCCTGAGCCCCACAAGTGGCTGACTAATTTTGGGAACAACTTGACTGGACATTGAGGGTTGGTGCACGAGGTGAGAAAAGCCATTTCTTTTTCCTGTGGGTTGTCTCACATAGTTTAATGCCTGTTTTTGATTTCACTTCAGAGTGCAGTTTTTTGTCTGCAAACAGTCCAGGCTCCTGTGTCTGGAAATGGGTCTTTGGATCTGGCATCTGCAGAGGCAGCTGAATCTTTCCCACCTTTTTCACTAGAAAGTATTTGCTTCTGATGCCTTCAGCTGGGCAGTCAGTTTGCCCTCTCCTCCATGTTCCTTAACAGACTGCACCGTCTGACATGGTAAGGCAAGAGGCGAGAAAGAAGAAGAAAAACAATACTCACAAGCAGCCAAGAAGAGAAAAAAGACAAAACAAATCCTCCCACCGAGGTATAGATCTCAGAGCTCATTTATTTCAACTTCCTACTTACGCTGAGGTTTTCCAATTTGCTGATGTTGAAAAGTACATCGAATCTTGGCTGAGGTACAAGATCTCAAAATCCTTTTTTAAAAAAAAAAAAAAAAAAGCAGAATTTACATCTACAGCTGCACAGGAGAGACAGATAAAAGACTGGGCAGATAAAGCCTGCCCTTTCCAGGATGGGGAATTTGTGAACATCGTGACAAATTTCAGAGAAGGAGAGCTGTTTCCTTTGAGTTTCTGTTGTGTTGTGGTATTGAAAACCATCAAAGCTAATTTCCTTGTTGTCAGATCTGTGAGGAAGGAAAGAGACATTGCTGGGATATATTTACCTCATTGCTACCTTTTATTCCCTTGAGATTTTAGTATCTGCAATCTTTCTTGATGATGTCCAGCTTGTCTAACTATGACATTAAAGTCTCCCACCAGTCTATTGCCAATCAAGCAAGGCTTCCAGGTACAATGAGAACCAACAATGCACTGTCAAAGTGTGTTAAACTTGCATTCTCTCCACTTGAGAGCTACTTTAGCAACTTGCCATGCATCCAACTCAACTGAACCCCAGCAGTACAGCGGGAGCCAAATGGTGGGCAAACCAAATTAAGGGCCTGACTCACAGTTGCTCTGGGCAGCAAGCTGAGCTGTTATGACTGATCCTTGCTGTTTAGTTCAAGCAGTCCTTGTCCCCTGGAGATGGGAGGAACTTGCTGTACAGTGGTTGCCCACCTTGCCTCATTGCCATACCCATGTGATGGGCATCAGGGGGTTCGTGAAGAACAGCAGGCTTGTTTCCTGGCTAAGAAGAAAACATGTACTTACTCATGTTTGCTCGAGGCTTGTATGTCTTTTGCTGACCTTAATCTGCTGAAGATCGTAGAGCTCTGCAGCTCTGATTTACTTACCCAGCATGGAACCTCTGGAGTTTATCTGCCTAAGCACACAGTTTGAAGAGGTGAGACTTAACCTGCCCCACAGACATGTCCTCAAACACCCCATGTTACGAATCTCCTGAAAGACCCATAAATTGTAAATTCCTTCTAATTACATAATTTTCCTTCAATCTGTTCAGCCGATATCATATACTTATAGGTGATTTTTAAGCTCAAACAGGTTTACAGCTCTCCTTAAACTTGAAATGCCTTATGAATTCTCCTGTGTGCCCAGTGGCTGGCAGTGGGGCTGCCCCAGGGTGGCCTGTGTGAGGGGCAGCCGGACACAGAGACCCCGCTGGAGCAGAGACCCACCCTGCAGCCAGGGGAGGGCCCCAGGCCGCAGCGGGGGGATATTTCCTGCAGGAGCTGCGGCCGTGGAGAGCCCAGGCGGGAGCAGGTTGTCCCTGAAGGACTGCAGCCCGGGGCAGGGCCCGCGCTGGATCAGGGAGAGGGGTGAGGAGGGAGCAGCCGCCCAGAGGGACTGCCATGGAGGGACCCCAGCTCTAGCCCTGCACCCCTTGGGGTGGGGAGAGGGGTTGGAAATGAGGAGTAAGCTGGGAATGGGATAAGTACAGCAGGGGAAAGGGGTTGGTTTCTCACCATCCAAATTTAATTGGTAAGAAATTAAATTATGTTTCCCTGTTTTTAGTCTGTTTTGCCCATGGCAGTGACTGGGAAGTGATCTCCCTTTCCTTATCTCAAGTCACAAGGTTTCTCATCCCATTTTCTCCCCCTGTCCTGTTGAAGGAAAATGGGCAAGCAGCTAGGTGGAATTTTGGCCATTAGTCAGGGCTAACCTGCCACATGATGACAACTTGTAATTAGAAGCATCTACTCATTTTCTTTGCTTCTTAGACAATATCTTCCCTTTATGATTGCATGTGCAAAACTCCAGTAAAATTCCTCGGTGTCGACTCCTCTGTTGGCAGCAAAACCCACTGTCTCCTCAGTGTCCTAAGACTTAATGACTTAAGATCTTTTCTGTATTAAAGGCACCGGGAAGAATGAAAGCTTGCTGGTAAAGCAGCTTGTGTAGAGAGACATTTAGCCTCTCTAATATGAGAGAGAAACATTTGGCATCACATATTGAAAACAATTGACTGACACACTGCTGAGGACCTAATGGGAGCAGCACTAGTGATATCACAACTTGGTTCCTCAAATAATGGCCGAGGAGACTACCTCTGGGACAGGTTAGAAACTCTATATGTAGTCTTCAGAGTGCTCTTTCATGGCAATAGTCCCAAAAGGAAGGTGTGTTTAGGATTACTGTGACTCTCTAAGTACTGGAATAGGTTAACTACTGCAGCTATCTCTTTGTTTTCCGCTAATGTGGTTTCTTTGCCTGACTGCTCACACTTTCAAGATCAAGGGACCACATCCTTATATTGCCCATTTATCTGACTAATTTTACCCTTCAAGCCAAAAAAAGGATCTGTGATGACCAAACTTTCTCCTTGAAAAACTATAAAACATTCTGTCAGAATATATAGTTTTCCTTGCTCAGATCTCCACCCAGCTGGCTACACGGATTAGACAAGGTGTTTGGAGAGACTGAGTTGTTGCTCCTCTTCAGCAGCAGAAGTTTAGGACAAGTGGGATCTAAGTGAGACAAGAGGGCCCTCAGTCATGACTGGTTGTTCCGTGCTAGCTACGCGGGAGATAGCAGCCTGGGAAATGTGGTAAACTATGCTTGAATTTGTGTACTACAACACTCCTGTCTTGGAATTAGCAGGAAAGGGGGTACCGTCTAATTGCCTGATTAAAAGCATCCAGGACCACTCTAGAGTCCCCAAGGCATCCTTCCTGAAACTGCCTTTCTTGTAGGTCCTGTGGCATATATGTGCAGCCTCTTGGATGCCACTGGCATCTCAAAAGTCATTACTACACACTTATTTTTGGGCTAATGAACTGAGCCCAAAGAATCGAAATGGCACAGAAGATACAGGCTTCCCAGAACTCATGCTTCCATCACCAGATTCCAGTGTTAAGGAGAAATAATGGTTTAAGCTTTTCCCAGTGTTCAGATTAACAGAGAAATTCAGTATTACTAAATGCACAGATTCATAACAATCTCAGTAATGACTAGTGGAATTATCTCCATCACAATGACTTGAGTCTGATTTGAGAGGAGCCTGATTAGGGTTGCACTCTCCATGGAAAGAGAATTGTGTCTTTGGCCTAGCAGTGCCAATAAAAGACAATGATTAAGTGCTGAGCAATACACTCTAGTCCCCTAAAGGAATGATTGGACAATCTATTTAAAACTAAGATAAATGGAAAATTGGAGTAAACACTGTGGGGAGGCTCATGCATTGACTCTGTCGTGCTGTCTGTCTGGAAATCTGCCAGTCTCATACTGGTGGTTCTTTCCTCGGTTGCTTTCTGGACCAGCATGGCCGACAGCAGCTTGAGACATGTAAACACTAAAGAAAATGCGAGGAAATGAAAGCCACGGTGTTATTTTCACTGGGGACCAGTAGGAAAAAAGCACCGTTTTTTTTAGTGTTGCAGATAACAAGGTAAAAGAACATAGAATCATAGAATCATCATATTGCCTAGGTTGGAAGGCCAGGAAATTGCCATAAGAGTGAGAGAAGGGCATAGGTAAAACAGGAATAGTATGCATGAGAATACAATAGGATTGAGTATGAAAGACAGGTTAGGACAGGGAGAAAACCACTAAGGGGCAGGATTAGTGGACATGGAGCTAAGCTTTGTGTCAGGAAAGCTAAGATCTCTCACCAGTGCAGTCATGATTTACCCTCAGGTGAATTACGTGCCTTCTCTGGACACCTAATTCCCTTTTTGCCCTTTATCTACCAGCCTTTAGATGGAAGGCTCACTACAGAAAGGCGTGAGGAATGGCACAATGGAGTCCTGATAGGTGACATAAATAACAAGGAGAGAGTACAGCTGGAGAGAAGCCAAGTTCTTGGTGGGACCTGGGATCCAAAACAAGCAGGAGATGGGTGGGAATGAATAAGAACAGATTGTTTTAGAAGGTCCTCTCCTTGTTCGCTGCACCAAGATTCCTGATGAACTCATGGATTAAGAATCATCTGGGTCCTCCAAATGCAACCATGACCCAATGCCCAAAGAGTTTTGCTTCTCTAGAGTAGTTCAGATGGCCAGGAGCAAGACAGCTTGTTTTTTACTTTCCTGGTGTTACTTTTCCATGACTGCTATCCAAGTAGCTGTTGTAAAGATATCAGAAGATCACTGGATAGGGAGCAGCACCCCTGGCAGATGGAGTGGTGGGACTTACCTATGTAGAAATCTAAGGATGACTAAATGTCATGACAGATTTCTCTCCCAAATCTATTTGTGCCTTTTCCCAACTCCTTTATACTGAAGCTTGCTGTCCACCTGTATTCTAGGCTTGCTCTGGCTGCCTGGATCATATGGCTTTAGAAACCTCCTGATGTGAAATAATAATAAACAAACGAAAGAGGTTATTGAAAACATTACAGGCCATAATTTTAATAAATGTTGGCTCCTGTCACTATGTTCTCTAGTATTTATAGTTTTATATACTGCCAACAGATCCAAGTGTTTTGTCTTTTTGACAAACATTTCATGCAATCATAAATTAACTCATTTTTCAGCAAAAATCTGACATCAGCAGTTAAGCTGTCAGTATATAGAAGCACTAGGGTTGGCAAATCCTCATCTCATAATGAAAACAAAGAGCTTTAAATGCGTCCCAGACAGTGAGCTAAGGGCTCCCAGGCTGAGTCCGCTATTGCAGGCCACATTGGTCACAGATCTGACAGGCAGTGATTCTGCAGCTCATGCATCAGCCCAAACAGCTCTCACAAATGTTGGCTTTTTTAATAATCCTGCACAGGTGTGCAGGAACATCTCCTGAGCTTTTGATGAAATTACAGCAATGAGTGGCTCCTTGAAGGAGCTGGGGCAGAAGGCAAGAGTAAGAAGATGTACCCAGGCTGCTACCAGCACAGCTGTAGTTGATGTAGAAGTACAGAAGCTGCTGAAAGAGCACTTGGCCAGTTTGAGAGAATTGGGTGCCTACAGACACACATAAGAGTATCACCCAAACTCGGATTTAAAGGTCTGAGATTAGATGTGATCTGGAATTTAATCCCAGTTCCAGGCATGCATCTCGTACAGGAAATGGCTGATGTTAATATCACAGAGTAATCATGTAATAGTTTGGATTGGAAGGGATTTTAAAGATTATCTAGTTCCAAGCCCCTGCCATGGGCAGCAACATCACCCATTAGACCAGTTTGCTCAAAGGCACATCCAACCTGGACTTGAACACCTACAGGGATTGGGTATCCACAGCTTCACTGGGCAACCTGTTCCTCACTGCTCTCAGAGTAAAGAATTTCTTCCTAATTTCTAATCTAGATCTACCCCCTCCCAATGTAAAACCATTACCACTTGTCCTATCACTACACTCCCTGATAAGGAGTCCCTCCTCATCTTTCCTGTAGACCCCCTTCAGATACTGGAAGGCAGTATAAGGTCTTCCTGGAGCCTTCTCTTCTCCAGGCTGAACAACCCCAACTCTCTCAGACTGTCTTCATAGCAGATGTGCTCCAGCCCTCTGATCAACTTTGTGGCCTCCTCTGGATTTGCTCCAACAGGTCCATGTCCTTATGCTGGGGGCTTCAGAACTGGAAACAGTACTCCAGCTGGGGTCTCACCAGAGCAGCAGGGCACAAATACCTCCCTTGCCCTGCTGGCCATGCTGCTGCTGATGCAGCCCAGGATGTAGTTTGCTTTCTAGGCTGTGAGTGCACATTGCTGGCTCATGTTGAGCCTCATATCAATCAACAACCCCAAGTCCTTTTCCTCAGGGCTGCTCTCAATCTATTCGTCACCCAGCCTTTATCCATGTTTGGGATTTGATGAACAGAGAGAGCCCAGCTCACATCACCTGGACATCAAACCGGCCACATGTGTGCCAGACCCAGCATCTGTGAACATGATAACAGATTTCTTGGGAGATTGATTTTCCTACCCTGGGTGTGACACTGCACCAGCACAGCTACACATCATCACCTGGAAACTGGTTCATGCCAAGATAACTGTGAGCAGGACAGAGAAAATTCAGTTTATTAGTGCAGGTGCAAAGGCACTGACTGTTTCATTTGGACTGGCAAATCATCTAGGTCATCAAGTTTTAGGAGACAGCATGAAGGGATGGTGACGAGACTCCACTTGTAATTCGCTTAGTGCCCACTGCCTAAGCATCATCATACAGATGCCAAACATCAGTACTTGGCATCATCCTAGACTTTTTGGCACATCCTGCCTTGTCTCTGTTGGGTCATGAATCTTCCATAAGACCCACATCATATCTGTAGATGTCTAGGACATGGTAGGACATTTCAATGTTTGCAGAACTAAATGAAACCTTAACGTTAACAAAAAGCTTAACTGCTTTGGAGCCTGCTTTCAAATGACTGGGGGACTTGCTCCTCAGGAAAATTCTCCCCTGAGGAAAAGGTTTCTATAACCCTCTTTAGACTGCAGGTTTCTGCTTGCATGGGTAGAAGAAAGTTTTGGCTTCCTGCTCTGGGAGCCAGTATGGAGCCCAACCAACACCAGCCTCTGTGGATACCTTTTGCATTTTCCAGTTTGTTTGTTTCGGGACTGGTTGTGGCAGTTGTGGATGTTTAATTAAAAATAGCCAACATTCCATTTCTACGGAGTTAACTACTGAGTTGAAAAAAATAAGTGCTAATGCTTTTATTAGTGTCAGCCTTCAGCTTTGCTAGCGACAACGAAAGCAGTACCATGCTGCTGCCTTGCATTTCTTGTTCAGTGCTCCTGCTTCAGCTAATGTCTACTCTCATTCATCATATCTTTTCAACATTTTGGCTTCCTCCCAGGCAAGGTACGCTTGATTTTTCTCTAAAAGGAATAGAATATAATAGGAACCATTTTTTTTTAGTTGCAGTGAAATATACAAGGAGATAAATAGTATCTGAATCAATAAAGAATGAGACCACAGGTCCTATTGTTTAAAGATTTAAACATCATTTATTTCTCCATTCTTCCAAAGTGGAAAAATTGTGATTCTTTAATCATTTGAAAATGGTTATAGACAAATGTTTGGATAAAGCTTTTGTTTGTTTATGAGTCTCTCTATTGCTTCTGTCCCTCTTGTCTTCACTTGTTTAATACAAAGCCTTTCAAGATCTTTTCTTTCAACTATTTTGTTGAGTAGTGCAGGAGCATTTGATACAGTATTACGCTCAAAGTGCTAGATGCCTCACTTACACAATTGCAAATGAAGATCTTTGATCTTTTTGCCTAGAGAAACAAAAGAAAGAAATATGGAAAACAGGATGTAAGGATATGTAATAAATTCCTCTACCAAAGCTAGGCTAAAACAGATTTGGAAGATCTTCACAGCTCTGGCTCCAGCGATTCTGGATCTTTGTTGACTTCAAACCCTGCTCAGAAATCTTATCACCTGATTCACACTCTGGGCTTCTGTTGTTGACCACCTAAGAGAAAGAAGAGAGAGTAGCATGAGAAAGATGTTCTCAAGAACGTTTGGGCACTAAGGGAATATAAGAAAGGTTAGGCTGGCTTGTGTAACCTTGTGCCCTGTCTGCTCCTTAATAATTTATGTTTTCTGCTAAAGTGAACCACAGCTCTTTTTAATAACGCTGTTGATTCAAACCTGCCACTGGAGACTCCTGGCATTGCCCAGATATTAACCCAGCATCTTAACACAAAGGGTCAAAACAAGTATAAAAGTCCTAGCAGGAAACAAGGACAAATCCTGGTATATATTCATTACCATTTCCCCTCCACAATCTAGTAAGAGTGGGAGTATTTAGAAACAGAAGTGTCTTTTGCTCTTACAAAGAGTGTTTGTTTTTTTTTGAATCACAGCTTGATGGTGGGTGGAGTTATTGGCTATTTCATAGTAGAGAAAAATAGAAATGAAAGAGACTAAGAGATTTTCCATGTATCACACACGTGGGAAAAGCAAACTGTTGGAACTTAGCATTAGGGAACCCATAGAAATTTTGATGTTTTCTCTCAGAATGAGTCCGAAAAGACTAAAGCAGCTGGAAGTGACCATTGGGCCAGATAAGATCCATCTGTGCTGCAAATTCAGCAAGTCAGATGAGCAGCTAGAGTTGCACCGCAGCCAGGAGTAAGGATGCTTTCTAAAGCAGTGATTTCCCCTTCCCACACAATAAATCCAAGCCTGGTTGCTTAATTAGTTTCCTACAATTGGATGCATCCGAGCAAAGTGCTTGCCACATCATGCTCTGTTAACTGTAAACACAGGAAGGCCTTAACTGCATTATTCCAGTGTCCTGCTTGTTTTAGAAATCCTTGCAAATCCAGCCATCATAATCCCAGTCATCTCAAGCAATTATTCTTGAGTGTGTTTAAATACTTCCCTGAAATGGGATTGTTTCCTCAACTGGACTCAAGTGGCTTGTGGAAATGCAGACTGTTCTGTGAGTTCACTACTTCAGCAAGTGGTTAAAACTTGGTGTAGTCTAGATTGTTGTTGTCTTTACACAATAAGGAGTGCAGCAGTAATTAAAAATCAATTGCATAAGGAGATCTGAAAAATCTATTGAAAGTGTTTGGCTGATTAAAGAACTGGTCACACCAAAGTGAACATACAAACACTGGACTGGATTCCGTGGTTCAAAAAGTTCAATTCCTTACAATTGTAAACAGGTGTATAGTAAGTGTGTAGCATAGAAAAGTCCATAAAACATTTATTCCACCTACCTTGACAGCCAATAAACCATTTATAACAGCCTGTGCCAAGGCTTATAATCAAAAAATCAAATACCACCACTATAGTATGGCATGCAAAGAGGACCAAGGTTTTGCCATGATATCCTGCAATAGTCATAAGAAGGAGGCAGTGCAAAATCTTACAGACCAAGGCAAAAATACAACTCCCGCACCCTACACTACTCTGATTTGAGGGGCAAATGCCCCAAAGGTGTGTGTCAGTGAGACTCACAAGCAAAGAGACAACTTACACCTATGCCTGTCTGTAGCAATCTGCAGTGATTCAGAGAGAAGCAAAATCTTCCTCTAAAGCATCTCAGGAGACAAATTATACCTAAGAAGGAAACAGTTTCTCCGTCATCCCTCTAGGCAGCTGGCAGAAAACCTGAAGAATGACAATAATATTATATTCAGTGATTTAGGCTTCCTTGTCAAACCAATGGCATCACCTGAAAACATCAGCTGCTTCAAAGGAAGATGAAAGCAATGAAGTTGGCATTTAAAAAGAAATGAGAGGATAAGAGAGGTGGGGGGTGAGAAAAGCAACATCTGATGTGTAGGTCCAGGTCATTTGCAGATCCAGGTCCTTCTGTAATATGAATCTACAATGGACAGATGCTCCATGAAACAGGGAGGAAATAAAAGAAAGAAAAGGACAAGGTACTCTCTATCTTATGAAGAGGTAAAACCGCTCCATGGTCCTGCAGGGGTAAGAGTACGGCATGGACATTTGAAATGTTCACATGTGTGTATGTATGTTCACCCAAATGTAGTTGCAAATACACATCTTTTGGTTGCAGAGGCTTTTAATGAAGTTAATAGGAATAACTTCAATCATAGATAGCTGCTGTTGTGGGGAGTATAATAGCCATATTATTTAGGCTGGATTTTTGCTCTGACAAACACAAATTTAGATCAGAATGGTCAGATGTTTGGTTCCCAATTCTCAACTGAGTCAATTAAAAGTAGAGAGAGTAGGAGAGTTCTTGATGAGAGATGAATGGACCCAAATTCTTTTGTAAGACAAATCTTTTTTTATTCACATCTCTACATATTGATTTAAGAACTTAACATTGGCTACTGAATTTAAATTATGAGCCAAAAGATACTGCTCTGCTTTATGAACATGGTTAATGAATTAAGCTTCCCAGTATGCCCTCAAGGTAAGTAACAATCATTATTTGGATCTTAGAAACGCAGAATTCTAAGGCCAAGTAATCTCTGAAGTGTTCATCAATGTGCCTAGTTCAGGGTACCTTTCTTTGGGTTTTCCAGAGGCTTGTTCAGCATTCTGCTGACAGTAGGTACAAAACTGAAGCCAAAGGACAAGATCTGGAAAAATACCATAAGCACTTCCAATTTAGGTGTCAAAGGATGAAAAAATGGATATGTGTGCTCCCTACCCTGCCACCCTGCATGGTGAGATAAAGGAAACGTGTACATCTAGGATCCCTGCAAACTTGATGGGGAGAGATTATGATCCTGTGGGGCAGACAATCACAAGCAGCCTGGCTTTAAACAGCCAAATGGTGTTTGAAAAGAGGAGTGTTTTCAAGTGCCTTCTGCAGAGTGCATACGTCTGAATCAAGCATGTAGATTAGATGCCTTCATCCCCTCAAGGTCCCTGGCTGAGGGAAAGGTTGCAATGCGAGGAGATTTTCTCTCTTTGATTACTTTTAATCAAGGATTATCTCATGTGACAGAGCAAGGACTGGAGAGGGCTTTCCTTTCAATACAGTTGAGTCTTCCACACAGCACAACTAGGAGACCAGCCAGTGTGGAAGAACTGATACATCCCCAGGTCTGAGGTTGGTGTTGGTCCTTCTCACATACTTTGGAATGAAACCTGAAGCTGCAACAGTTATGACTTGAACCAGAAATCTATGCCAAAAAGAAGTGCAATGAAATTGTTGACCTGGAAGAAGAGAGTCACCTTGCAAGCGCAAACGTATTTTCTGATAACTATAAATACATGTTCTGAATGTTATTGATGGTATCCAAATTTCGAGGAGTGAGGCAGCAAGGAAAAATAAAGTTGTAACAGGAAAATCTGAGGGGAAATTGAAAAAAAGTTGGAAGCATGCACATTCACTGTCTTCCTCTTAAATGAGTCAGCAGCTGCTGTCGACACAGCCCAGTACTCATTTGAATGATGTCTGTAGAGCACGGTTTCAAAGGACAACTGTTTAAAACTCTAACACAAAGAACACTGGGAGGAAAAAATTTCCTGCTATTCATAAGGTAGATGGAAGACATAGAAGTGCTTATTCCACAACCTGTTCCTGTAACAGCATCTGGTGGCTTCGCTTTGCCTCAGTGGTGATACTGATTTACTGCATAGGAAAGAGATATCTTTTCAGTGCCTATAAGTGCCTGCTAAGGTTAACAACAGACTTTTGGTAACACAGACCATCCTGAAGACAGCAAATTTCATCCCTGTCAGATTCCATTACTTGCATTTTTAAAATAATCTTTTAATAGTGCATATTACAGCTGCCTACCTTCTCCACACAACAGTGCAACAGAAAAAGAAAAACACTGAAAAGATTTCAAAATCTTCTTCCAGAAATATGCCACTTCTTGCATGAGAGAAGTAAACAGTATGAAGAGCTCAGTGATCCTCCACAGTTGTCTGGTTTGGCTTTCACTGTTGAGATGACATCAAAACTTGAAGACCTCAATCTTGAAATTCAAGGTGAAGGGAAAACTGACACAAATTATTTCATCAGTGTTTTCAGAGTGAAGCTTGAGTTTTGATAACCTAAGTTCAATACAGATTTATTTTCTCTACATTTTAAAAGAAAGTCAAAGAAGGAACAAGCTTTCCTCAGGTGATATAGTCAGAGTATTTGGAAAATGCTAAGGAGGAATTTGAGATGTGACTTTCTGTCTTCAGCTGCAACATACTCACCTCTTCACTAGCTTTTAGGTTGCTAGGCTTACATGCAGAATTTGTAATCATATTGGAAGTGTCTTGAAAGTAAATGTCAGTGACCTGGAATGCAAATTATAACCTCGCAAACAGATGTGCAATTAAATGCACAGCCATGTCAACCATATTTTTATCCATTACTGGAAAAAACTCAGCTTTCTCTTTCTGAGTGGAGTTCCCTTTCGATTAAATGCATGTTTCAGGTCAACACATCTGAGTGAAGCTGAAAGTTCCATGATGAAAATGCTGAAGTCCAAGTTCAGGACTGTCTTGTCAGATGACCTCCTTAATGACTGCAGACAAGTGGCAGTGACACGGTATATATCCTGAAAGTTGGCTAAAAATATGCAATGCTGGAGTTCTCATTTTTGCTTCTCTGAGAGCAATTGTTATGATGCTGATGGTAATAATATACCTTTAGGTCTATGACTGCACTGTATTTTTTTAATATAGTATTATGAGAAATTTAAAATTATGTAAAAATAAGTTAATTATTAGCTACATATTATTTTAACTTCCCATTTTTGTGCAAAATGAGGGTCCTTCTGAAAAATCTCTTCTGGCATTGGCCTGAAAGAGATCACACTGGAAGCACACAATGCAAGTCAGAGAAGAAATTTAGAGCCATCCACAGATACAGTGTTGAAATTGATTTATTGGTGCTGGACCTGAAATGACATTTCCATACAGCCATTTTGGGGTTTGTGAACTTACTGGCTTGCTTGAGGATCTCTTTTCTGTGCTTCGTTGTGGCCTGTGGTTGTACCCGGATTTGAGAAGTGTATGTGGCACTTGGTCAGCAAATGTTTATCCTTGCAGTCTAGTTCTATGGTTGGATGCAATCAATGGAGGGGAAAAAAGAACTAGAACTCCCACCAAAACCTATGTTGTGGAAAGTGGATGCTTTTTTTCCCATGGCCTGGAGGTGTAGCTCTCTAAATTCTTTAGAACAATAGGTCTCTGTTAACCCATCTCATTTTTGCTGAGGTAGGTTGAGGTGCTCTGATACCACCTACACTACTGACAGGTCTGAGGAGCCAGTGGCATCTACGAAGGATGTTATTGAGGCCCCAGTAGGACAGCAAAACCCTAAACTCCTCTGACCTGCTTTGTCCAGGGGAATGACTCAAAAATCTAATTTTTTCCATGAACAGGCATTTATATCTGTTTCAACACCACCAGAACAAAAGCAAAACAGCCTGAAATAAGACTCATTCTGTCTCCTGAATGCAAAAGCTCCACAGTCCATTTTCAATGGCCTCTCCATTTTGACAGCATCTATTTTTCTCATGCAAGTATTCCATTAACTCAAATTTCTACAGAAATAGGTTAGTCACTCCTGGTTTCTCCTTTATAAGCAGTACGAGACTAAAAATGCCTCAGAAATAAACACCCAAGCTCAACCTCAGAGCTGTAATAATGTGACCATACATTAGAAACTATTGGATAATGCATTTTATAACACAAAGCAACCTGTCAATAAATTATGAAATGGCTCCATCATAAAACACATAAATGTTGATTCTTCAGATGAATATGCCATTGATATTTTGCCATTGATTATTATGCTTCATAACACAACGCATGGCCATAAATATTGCTCAAATGGTTAGCACATGACAGGCTGTGCAATAATACTGTACCTTACCTCTGTGCAGATGTAGATGCAATCATAGCTTTCAAACACCTTTGAGTAGGGTCTGTGGAGGACAGTGTCTGGCCCCTGCTATAAGGTAGAGCTGACTCCAACCACTATACATCCAGTGCATGTAGAACTGAAAAGATTGTTGTATTTCAGGACCTCTGATGTTCTTCCATCTACAGGGAGCTCTTATTTTTACTACTATCCTGGATTTTTGTCTGTTTGTTCTAGATCCTGGAATTCTCCTAGATCTTAATTTTTTTCCCCATTATTCCTTTCATTAATTTTGGTGGAACTACTCTTGGCCACAGGACATCAGGATCTCACCAGAAAAACACTGACTCTGGCAGAATGTGTCCTGTGATGTTTATCAAACAGGGAGAGAAGAAACATTGACTACAATTTGAATTTTCTATGAGAGTGGAGGAGATAAGGAGAAGATAAAGTTTGTCAAGCAGGTCCTGCCTTTCATGAACCTGTACTGACTGGCCCTGATCACCTTGTTGTCCTTCATATTCCCCATAATGACACCCAGGATGATCTGTTCCATGACCTTTTCAGGCTGAGGACAGACTAACAGATGTGTAGTTCCCTGGATCATCCTTCTGGCCCATCTTGTGGATGGGCATCACATTTCCTAGTCGTGAGTCAGCTGGGACCTCCCTGGTTTGCCAGAATTGCTGGTAAATGATGGAAAGTGGCTCAGTGAGCACTTCCACCAGCTCCCTCAGTACTCTGGTGTGGATTCCACCCAGTCCCATATACTTGTTTATGTCCAGGTGTTGGAGCAGATCCCTCACCAACTCCCTTTGGATTATGGGGGTTTCATTCTGCTCCCCACCTTTATCTACTAGCTCAAGGCTCTGAGTACTCAGGGAACAACTGACTCTACTACTAAGGACTGAGGCAAAGAAGGCATTAAGTACCTCAGCCTTCTCCTCATCCTTTGTTAGTTACCAAAAGATGGTGATTTTCCTTTCTACAGGAATAGCCTTCTTGGCTGTTCTGTGCTGATGAAATTGCTAGGTTTTGTTACAGGAAAACTAGGAAGAGGAATGGAAATTAGTTTCTGCAGCTTCCTAGCATTAAAGTTGTCCCCAGTATGACTCTCCCTAGGTGCTGGCATGTTTTCCTTCTGGTGCACCGTGCTCTGCATTATTAAAAGCCTTCTTGTTTGACCTCATCATTAGGTTTTTATTTTACTTTTTGATTGTAGTGACTAAATATAACAATAAATGATTTAAAGAGGAGACAGAAATAAGTGTTAGGGAAAACAAACAGCCTCCCCCCTGCCAAAATGCTGAGTGGCGTAGCAGCAAATGGTTGAAAGAATCAGATTTAATTAGGGTTCCTTTCAGCACTGAAAATTCCATTTATGCACAGTATTAAAATAATCTTCTGCATTAATACTAATTTACATCATCAAAATAGCACTTCATCTATTATTCATATGGCATTGTAATTTCTCCCGACTGAGAGGGTGAAGCATGGTAAGACTCTTCTGCTAAATACTGCACAGATATTAAGATATCAGTAATGGCTTAGGGTCTTTTTCTACCACATTAGATACTCCACACAGTTTCTTCTCTCGATCTGTGTAATGGCCACTGAAAAGACTGTAATAATTATTACACTCTTTCTATGCCTCTTATGACCAAAGGGTCTCCTTTTCATAGGCATTCTTGTAAAATAAATCTCCCTTTGCTTGCTGTCCTAGTGCAACCTCCTTCAGGGGAGGATGCAGGAGCTGTTTAAGAGAGTAGCTCTTGAAAGAGAGCAAAGAAAAATCTCATTCCTCCTCAAGTTTGAAGGGTTATAAGGAGAGTTGATGTGCAGAGAGCAACACAGCTGCAATTCCATTCAGTCCTGGACGTGGCAGACTCTTGCTTTGTGTCCAAAAGCAAGTGACTGATACTAGTATGCAGCTTCTACTCTCTGTGATGGGTTCTCTGTGTAGGATGTTACTGTAGCTCCCTGTTCTCAACAGGTATCTCAGCATGAACCTACCTCATGCCACACTACATGCCAGACTGGGAACTCTGGCTTTTTGGTTCTGGCTAATGGACATCATGATGGTTTTTTATTTACGAGTTTGACCCTCATTATGCTGAGAAGAAAGTTCAAAGTTTTCTTAGACTACTCCAGTGGTATAGAAAGGTCTTTCAACAGTGTCCTTTTCCTCCCATCCCTGGAGGTGGATGGGGCTTTGAGCAGCCTGGTCTAGTGGGAGGTGTCCCTGCCCAGGGCAGTAGAGTTGGACTCAATTATATTTAAGGTTCCTTCCAACCTGAACCATTCTATGATTCTATGGTCTACTTGAAAGCATGGGTCCATCAAATGTTTACTGGGCAGATTCCTTCTTCGTCTACATGCTTCTGAAGTGAAAATAAAAACTTCTAAATCACTGGCTAAGGAGAAACCTCCCTCATAACTTATTTATTTGTTTGAAGAAAGAGTAGGTAGAAATGATAGAGTCATAAAATACCTTGGGCTGGAAGGAACCTTAAAAGTTTATGTAGTCCAACCCCCCTGCAAAGAGCATTGACTGCATTGAGCATCAGCTTGTATCTCCTGCTCCAGTGGAGGGAAGGCCAGATGTCCTAGCAGGACTTTCATGTTCTGTGGTGAAGTGAGTCACTCTGTTCCTACTGATTAATACAAAGGAAGAAATAGTTGTCTACAAAGACTGGTGCTAATCACTGGATAAAAAGCTGGAGAGCAGAAGGGAGGTAGGTGGGATGTTTTTTGACAAAGAAAGAGGTCTAAATGGCAGTTTCATGTCTCAGTTGAAGATGAAAAAAAAAGACCTCACATGATATTTCTTGGGTTTGGGACTCAAGTGGCCTTTATACTGCTTGTTGGTTTAGAGTCTGCAGCAAAGCACAGTATGACTCTGCAATGTTTAAAGAGCAATAATCATGTAGACTTGGAAATCAATAACTAAGATGAAGTTATTCCAGCCTCAATAACCAGAAATCTTATAAAAGGGATTATTTTTTGCATGAGTTGAAAGGTCTTGCTTTATTACCCTTGTAGTTTTATTAATCTCTATAAAGCTGTTTTTTTGCACCTAGGCTGGTGTTTAATAATTACTGTTTGTCATATTCTTAGCTTTTTAGAATATATTAAGCACTCTAGAGAAGATGTACAGTAAAGTGCAGCTAAGCCTGACCAGTCATCATGAAACTGCCCTTGGGAAGGACACTTTGATAAACACTTAAGTATGGGGGCACCATAAACCTGTGGAAGCAGATTGAGTTTTCAACGCATTTGGAAAACCATTAGCTAACGTGTGTTATGGATAGATTTCCATCACTGATTTCTTGCTGCTACATGTGATCATAATAACATAATAAAAGACCTCTGACAGAGTAAAAATTAAGCTTCAGAGTGGATTTATATTATTTAAATGAATATATGAAAAAAAAGAAAGACATTTTTATGTGTTCTGCATTATTTCTCAGTGTGAGTTCCGTGAACATCATGAGTTCTTTGTTAACTTATTGATGCATGGCACTATAGTAATGATTAAACCAGAGTCCTCATCATAAGACATTCAGCATTGATTTATTGATTAATTGGTCTTTATAACCAAAACCTTACTACTTCAACAGAGAAGATATGCAGGTAAAAGATGTGTGAAATGAGTTTAGATAAACAGCTGGGTATTTGTAGCAGAAGATATAAAAATACCTTTTGCTCAAGGTCTCAGAAGATGTTTGTGGAAACCAGAGGTGATAACTGGGAGAAGAGTTCCAAATTAGGTGGTAAAGATTGATTAAGGAACTGGATTTTACAAGGTCTGTTCTGCTTGGAGCTGTAATGACTGGACAGAAGGGAGCTGTTTTGGAAATGCGGAGCTGCCTTTAGCAAATGTCAATATCTATAACAGAGAAAGCTTGAACAGATGGTTAAGCTTTCCCTAGCCCATTTTATGAACTTTCAATGAGAAGCTGAAGGACCATGACCTCACATTATACCTAAGATTCTTCATGAAACTAAGGATTCTACTTTCCAGCCTTTCCAAAAATTTCAACATCATGTTGCTAATGTAAAATAGGCCCAAATCCTGTATATAAACATATATGTATATACACACACTGGAAACAGTAAAAATGATAGAATTTGCAAGTCAATGTCTCATCAGGTACTTGGACCATGACAAAGACACCCAAATCATCCACTCAATTAGGGAAATGCTGCTTGGTAACCCTCAAATGCCAGTTATGACTTTCAATATGTTGCCATTTTCCTAGTGTAACAGCTTTTAAAGCCAGAAGGAACTATAGTAATTATCCAGTGTGAAATGCATAGACCAAGTAGTAGGACGTGCTTTAACTGATTCCTTTTTCAAGCCCATTATCTCTCCTTGAGTTGCAATGTAACTTTCAGAAAAACATCCAATATTGATTTAAAATTTTCCAGTGATAGAAAATCCATCATATCTGTTGGTAGGTTGTTATGATGGTTAATTGCCTTGCTTGTTGAAAGCTCCTGACTTATTTCTTGTCTGAGCTTGTCTAGACTAGGCTAGATCTTTCTGTGAAATTGCCTGGGAGATGGAGGAATGTTTAATTCACTTTTCAGTTTTGTGTATGATAACCGGTGGGCAGCTTGTTACCCATGTGATCTTCCTAATATTTTCATATCCATCCTGAAGTGTAGAGATTAGAACTAGAAGGAGTAATCTTACAGCTGTGATACCTTATCAAATTGAAAGGCTGTATAATTTCTATTCATACACTTAGAAATGCTCAAATTTATATATTCAGGAGTCCTACTAGCCCTTCAGAGTACATTACACTCAGAAATCATGATTTTTTCCAAAATCACTGATTTCGAAGAGGGAAGGAGCTAATACATTATTCTTTATTCCTTCATGTATAACTTGGGAGTTGATAAAAGCATAATTTTTGTGTGTCTGCTTTATTAGGTAGCTCTGTCTCAGTGACCTCTCTATTCAGTATTGTCTACTTAGAAACCCAGCTAAATATATACTCTCTTTGCACTTACATGTCAAAGACTATCAGTCAACCAGTTGTAAAAAGTTCAACATCTCCATGTTAATTTTGCATCCTCCTAGTTCTTGTACAAGTTCTTTCTGGTGTGAAGTGAAATACCATAATGATTTCTACTGATTTGACATTATTTTTTCATACAAGCCTGCAGACTCAGGAAAAAAGCTCACCTATATATATTATTATTGCAAGATCTTACTCTGATTTACATCTTT
The DNA here is from genome assembly GCA_004320125.1 of Scolopax mira. NCBI lineage: Eukaryota > Metazoa > Chordata > Aves > Charadriiformes > Scolopacidae > Scolopax > Scolopax mira. The sequence goes on along the minus strand of BJBW01002968.1, from coordinate 621,916 downwards.
AATGCCTTATAAATCAATTCTCATGTTAGACAAGCTATTTGGTTTTTTTCCCAGGATAGGTGTCAGACAAATATTCTGTAATTACCAACATTTTTCTTTCAAAATATTGGGTCATATGCATTTTACCCCAAGTTCCTTGGAATTTTCCTAGTATTCTGAAGTATTTTAAAAATAAATAGAACACCACCTGACCAAAATTCTTCTCTTTTAAGATGCTTGGAGGTAACAAATGTGGACCAATGGATTAAAAGTATACTATTTTCACAGCTAGCAGTCCAAAATCCACCAAATCCAATAGTGTTTTTTCTTATTACTTATACAAAGAGCTCGACCATGCACAGCTTTTTAGCATAATAACTCTGGATAGTTAAATTAGCATACATATCATTCTTTAATGCCAAGAAGGATCGCTCATTATGGCATTAATAGCTCTTAATGGTCATGGTTTAATGATCAGGTCCTCTGCTGTATTTCTTTGTGTTCCTAATCCTTCGTTCATCAGGAGTAGGCTGCCATTTCATGTACCTTCATACAGTAGTGATTGTAAAAAGGAACTGTGGTTAAGAGAAAGTTAATAGATATTTCTGTATTTTTTCATTGTTAATGTACTTTTATTGATCAAGTATGAATCAGAATGAAGTAATAAGGTTTTAAATGGTAGGTGATGAATGTATAGTTTGCATAATATAAGCTTTAATTCCTGAGAGAACAAGGGAAACAGAAGTCAGCAAGTCTAGGCACAAGCCTGAGTTTTTAACAGTTTGTAGGTACTACCTGCTATGAGGTAGGGGTCAGATGCTCCTAACTACTACATATGTTTTTTACTTCAACAGATGTGTTCAGTCATTTGCTTTATCTTCAGTTCCTTAGTACCTTGAGGACAGTCATTGCCTGGTATCAGCAAAGACAGATACATCCTTGATCAGAACAGGAGAAATGTGAACCTGCGTGGGTGCTCCCACATGACGTGACAGGGAAAGTGTTTGCCGAAGAGAAAATAAATAGGCACCATTAGACAAGTTCCTCTGACTGATTTAGACCAACTGAGCATTTGTCCTTGATTGTGTCTTTACAAATTACTTTCTTTGTTCATTTGTCTTTCTTTCTCCCTTTCCCTTTTCCCCTTCCTTCCTTCCTTCCTTCCTTCCTTCCTTCCTCTTTCTCACTCTCTCTTTCTAATGTTGGAAGGTACCTCCAGATGTCATCTGGTCCAAACCCATGCTCAGGCAGAGCCACCAAGAACTAGTTGTCCAGGATGGAAAAAGTCCAGTCGGCTTTTGAATATCTCCAAGGACTGAGTCTTCACAATCTCCCTGGAAATCCCATGCCAGTGCCCAGTCACCCTCACAGAAAAAACATATTTCCTGATGTTCAGATATACCCTCCTGTATTTCAGTTCATGCCCATTGTTCCTGGGGTGTGCCCAGGAGCCTGGCCCCATCATCTTCACACCCTCCTTTCACATATTTATATACATTAATAAGAGTCCTTCTGCAGGTTAAACAGTCACAACTTTCTCCACTTCTCCTTTCTCCTGTCTCTTTTCTGTCCCTTTTTAGTCCAAGTATCAAGAGGACTTAAGCATAATGAATCATCTCATGTTATGGAAGAGCTCAGTTACAGTGACTAGAGTTACAGCTGTCATGACTAAATTGTAAAATAATATTACAGGGCCATTAGAGACTTGTGAATTCAAGATACGACACTGCTATTTCAGGTGAAAAGGGGTGCATTTTCCCATCTGTTCTTTCAGTCGGCGCAGTTAAACAGATTAATTACCAGCATGATTCCAACACATTAGGGATTGACTTGTTTGATTTTCTTGGGGGGTGTGTGTGTTGTGGGGGGTGTGTGTCTTATTGAAAGACTGCCATGAAGCATAGAATATTTTTGAAATAAAACCCACTAACCTATAAGCTCTAGAGAACGTGTTCCCCATCGTCCTTAATTTACTAGACCTTCACTGTCTGAAGCAAGTCCTTGATGGGCATTTGCCAGTGTTACAAAATCACCAGAAGATGATCTGTTGCAATGCTCAGAAGCTGCTGAGGACTGTAACAAGGCAGAGGGCTGCCAGCCAGGTTACAGCACAGATGTTTTGCTTTCTCACTATTGCTGTCTCCTACTATGAGAATTCAACCGAGGCATACACAAAGAAGCAACATCTCCAGGCTATGCTGAGGACTTTACAAAGACATGTTGGAATTATACCTGTTAAAACACAGGTACTATCACAACATTCAGAGGAATTCTGGCACCGGTTATCTTGCGCCCCTTGCTAATATTGTCCTACCAAAGCTGGGACCCAGGCTGTGCAGTCTAGTGGAGGAACACACCTCTGACTTCTAGATTTCCCTTGATGGGCTGAAGGATTCACCCCTGGTTCTGTTTTTGCTAATCCCCTTTAGAACACTCTCCTGACTAGCTTCGTTCGTGCAAGCATTCAAACCCATACAGCCATAATGGTAAAAGTAGAGGATGTATGTACTGATGCAATTCATAGTTTGCACAGCAACAATGTAGGAAATGAAGGTGTCCTTCTATGACTGTGTATATTTGTCCACCTTGAAGGGTTCCAGCCCATTTTCTCAGCTCTCCCAGCTGTGATGAAGTCCTTCAGCAAGGCGCTAGTATTCAGAATTGCTTTCATTGATTGGGGTCTTGATCTTGTTTGTCTTTGAAGACAAAATTTCCCCAGACACTAATTTTGTGCTTAGAATTCTGCTCAAGTTCAAACCTTGCCCCTTGAGCACTTTCTGTCACTCATATAATTGATATATAATGGAGATATTATGTATTCACTCTTCTAAAGAATCTTTCCTACACATGTCCGTCTTCAGAGGTGCTGATGTCTTTTGAGCATAGATGGCCAAGCAGATGGATCTCCTGGCAGACTGTAAACAAAGTTTGTTAATTACCATTAATAATAACATACCCTGTGAAGGAAAGTCTGAATGGACAATGGGGTTCAAACACGCTATTAGACTCTATGAAATACCAAAAAGCGTCGTATATGGAGACATTGGTTGAGAAATCAACTTATGAAAGCATACAAAGGAAAACAATATTTGTAAGTGGTTATTTTGATTGTGACTATATACTAAGGAAGCTAAGTATAATTTTAATCGTAGTTGACTTGAGATAAATAACCCATCAATTAATCTTTGAAAGATACCACTAGGTGGATGTGCTGCATAGACTAAGTTAGGATAAAGGCTGAGTTTTGATTTGTTTTCTCAAAACAAACAGCATATTTAAATATTGCCACTGTTTCATTTTTATTGTTTGATGACTTGAAGCACTCTGGGGTTTTCAGCCATGACAAACCACAAAGAGGTAGGGATGAAAGGAGAAGGAACTGACAACAGAAGAACATATATTAGAATCTATTGTGCTAAACAAGAAAACACAGAATTGAGCAGGCACTGAGCACAAAATCTTTAAACAGTATAGATGTCATGGGAAGTACTCACCAACCCAAACTATTCTATGATTCTATGGTTCTATGGTGAAAAGAAGAATTTATCAAAAGGTACAGTAACGACACTGCCAAACTGAGTTTGGTCAGTCCTTCTAAACTAAGCAAGGTTGAACTAAATCAGTACCAAGATGAGATGAGAGACCACTGAATAAAACCTGACTCAGTAAGCAGCACTTCATCCTTTCAAGAAATTTAATTTGGGTCTTACAAAACAATGTCATTAGACATAATGCCATTTTCAAATTGATAGCTATTGGAAAATAATTGTGCTCGATTCCTTGTTGTCTTTCTTTTGTGTTAATTTTTATAGAAGGGAGCCTTTTAGTTTCAGGAAAATTAAGAGCTACTTCAATATCCCCGTTTGAGAAGTATGTTAGCTGTTACTGTCCCTGTTGATGCTGAAGTGGAAGTTTATGTCTAGAGTGACTGTTATGCACTATCTCTTATGTACTGCTTATGAATGCCTCACTCATAAGATAAATGGAATTTACAAGCAGAGAGTTGACTTCAGCCTGAACCCAAATGAAAACCTGGTTTAAAGATCTATATTTTCTTGAGGTGAAACATAACTACATTGGTCAGTACAAAATCTTTTTTGAACCCGAATCAGTATAGTTTTCCTTTTGTTTTGCGGTTAGGGTTTTTTTGGTGGGTTTTTGGTGGGTTTTTTTCCCTTTTCTTTTCCCCCTGAAATGGAGATAAAGCCAAACTCTTCCTTTGAAAAATGTTGAATTTAAATCTATACTAAACCAAAATGGCTCAGGTCATGCTTGAAGCAAGGTTAGAATTGAACAAAAAAATTTCCTTGTGTGACTCCCTGTTTACAAATAAAAAGATCTCTGAAACACAAAGTCCTGAAAGACAGAGGTGTATGCCAGCTCTGCAAAATCAATCACAAATGAGATGGGGTTTTCTTTGCTCGTTATTTATGTGCTAGAATTATATTTTCTTGTGCAGAGAGAGTCTCCCCTTTACTCACTATTACTGTGTCAGTGACTTGCCACCTCTCTGCAAGTTAAATAATGAGGCAACTCATGTGTGGAAAGTCTTGTTGAAAGCCTGCTCAAGTGACAGTGTTCACTGACATCTCTGATGTTTGGATCAGGCTCTGTAGCCCAAGAGCACCCAAATTTTCCTGAAGGGTTTGGGCTGACTCGGTGGATTCAGAGGCCCCAAGGGCAGACAGTTAGTCTTCTCACTGATTTTATCAAAAAAAAAATTAAAGTATTGCCGTCAAACCAAATGTTTGGATATTTAAGCATCACATCAATCGAGAGTACCACATCCCTCACTTAATGTAGCTACTCCCGGGGAAACGTTTCTAATAGGATTTAACAGTCTGTTGCGCAAGGAAGCCACTGGCATTAAAAAACCCCTTTGTTCCCCTCCTTTGTTCAAAGCTGCCAGATTGAAGTTTACTTGGTAAATAAGCAGAGACTTAAAATTACGTTTCTGTTAGCATGGACTGAAATGGGAAAAATCCCCTTCTGTCTAATCTAATTTACTGCCAGTATCAAGAGTGTCAATAGAAAAGAGCCATCAATATGATGTGCACATGGAAAATAATTCATTTCTCTGTGTTCCCAGGTGGTTGTGGTGCAGATGCAGCGGTTGCTTGCATCCCATAATTAAGCCCCAACAGCTTTGGAATTGTATTATTTGTTACATACATTATCCTCAAATCGTCTCCCTTCCAATGATGTGTCTGACTGATACACTGCACCACTAAACAGCTGACATGAGGATGATGATGCAGCACTAGCAAAATGAACCTTTCTAGGCAGGCACTGGGTTGATATATAACCCTATAATGGCTCTGTTTAAACTGGGGAGAAAGCATCCAGGTGATACAGGATGACACAGGTGAAGGCTTTGGGGGAGCTGGGAACAATCTCCCCTTTAGGCTCTCTCTCCAGCACAGTTTCGGCTGGTTTTATCATGCTGGATTTCTAAACCTGTCCAACTTCCCTCCCTCCCTCTGTGTTTAGATAACAATATTTAACTTTTTATAGCACTGCAGTGGCAGAGATAAACTGTGACAATTGTTACTCAGAATGGAGAGAAAGTACAATACAGCCTCCTTCAACACAATTTGGCTGTTGGCTCCTGGTTCAACAGTATGTCACATTAAACCTTCTTGCCACTCTCTTCAGAGCTCTTCTTCTTAGCTCTTCTCTTCCCTCCTTCTCCCCCATTGCTGGACTCTGAGTCCTCCTCAACCCAAAGACTGCTCTCACTCTGCCAACGCTTCCAACTTTGTCAAGTTGTTGATCAACAACTTCCACTGTTGCCCATGAGCCCTACCACATATAGCTCTCTATATAAATGGCCCAACTTCCACCCAGGTCTTTAAGACTCCTTTGTGCTGTATTACTTACAATGAAATGAATGTGCTCTACCCAGGCAAAGGCTTCAAAGACTGACAAAGCAGATGATTTTCTAACTGAGATATTATGTGCTGCAAGTATTTATTATTTGGTAGCAAATATACCTCATTAAAATTTGCTAGTGTTAAAAGTCTGATCCTATTCATATTTGATGGGAAGTTAGTCCAAAAATCTTGGCATACAGTACTGCCTCCTGCTCTCAAAAGTAAGCTAAAACTGGCTGTGTGCCTGGTTCTCTTTCTCTCCTTTAAACTACATCCATCCTAGATCATGAGCTTCTGTGCATAAAATACCCCCATCCTTAACAAAGTTAAAATTCAGCAAAACTTTAAAAGACACAATTGTCTTTTCTAGAAATGATATCCCGTAATGTTTTACTGGTTTAAGGGAAACCAACTGGTATTAAAAAACATAAATAAGAGACATAATCAAGAGTAGTGGTGGAAAGTATTTGTAGCTAAGGTTTGAAATGAGAGCTCCTATTGGACACGTGGAAGAGGTCTATATAGAATTGGAGTTCAGGTTGCTGCAATGAAAAGAGCTATTGTGTTCCAGAAGTCAAAATTGTAGTGAGGAGGAAAGTTCTCTGAGTGAAAAGGTTTCTGGGGCAAGTGGATGAATGATGTTAAATTCTAAAGAAAATTGACTGAGATGGAAACGTCCAGTTATAGGAAAAGCTACTGTGAGAAGGTTAGGAAAACATTATCTACAGTACCTTTCTAAGAGAGGGACAGTTTTGGTTTTCATGATACAATATGGAGAGACTCAATGAAGTTAAAATCAAAAAAGGAAGCTCAAATAAGATTGTACATTTTGAGTAAAATGTATAAAAGCTGATGATAGATTTCTAGACCTGAAAGCTGTGAAAGAAACAGGATGAAAAATTACAGAATGTGAGTAGACAGTGCAAACACCACAGTAATTCTGGATGATATAGAATTAGTCTGTTCATAGACTTTTTATGCACATAGTTCAAACCAAGTCAACATGGCTGGCCATTGCTGAAAGCCCATCTATGTGACAGTTACAAGGAGAGGTTGGCTGTTCTGAGGTCCCCAGTTGCATCCTGTTTTTCTCATAGCAACTCTGATTCTGGGTTTCACTGGAAATTATACTGGAACTGCTTTACCCTTGTCTTATTCAGGTCTTTGGGCATTTTTTCTTGGTTGATCTTCATCTAGTTGTTCTGTGCTGCCTTTAGGCCCAGTCCAAAACAATGAAAAGTCAAATTCAGCCTTCCTACCAGTTCAAATGATTTTTCGGTCATGCCTTAAAAGTCATTAAAAAGGGATTTTGGATCTCCTCCGTAGTTAGTTCAGGAGACAGGACTGAGAGAAGGGCAGATTTCTTACTGTGTTCCCGAGATCAGACTGCAAGACACTTGCTCAAATGGATCTTAAGTGGCCCAATGCCAGGACTTCGGTTTCCATGGTGTTTCTTTTTTTGTGTGTTTTGTTTTTTCTCTGTGGGTTAAAAGGAGCTGCAGGAAACTTAGGAGAGGTCATTAAAAAGGAAATGACTCATCCAATAGGGTAGTAAGGGATTTAATTAGATCCCAAAATGAGTAAATATTGTTGGTCAATGGCAGTATGGGGCAAGTGCCAAGCATGACAAGCATCTTTCTGAGGATGGAAAGCCTTGTCTGTTAGTACAGATCACGGAAGGGTGTTGGATGGTGCCAAATATCTGTTGATATCTCTATACAGGGAATACGTAAGGGGAGGCAGAGACACACCATCAATAAGTGCTACAGCTCACCATGTCTGCCATAATCCCTGGAGCAGAAACTTCTTGTGAAAGTCCCAGCGTGCAGTGTAAGTAGGGATCCTGCTCCAGGGCTACTCATTTGTTATCTTTCTCTGCGGCAACCAGGCAAAAAAGAAATGAGAATTTTTAAACAAAGACAAGTGGAAAATTCAGAAAACTGGAATGTCTGGCAAATACCAGTTCAAAGACATTTAATGAACTGTGATTAAATATTTCATGTTTCAATTAGGACCTAACTGAAAGTGAGTGCAGGCCCACACAAAAGCTACCAGTGACTTCAGTGCCGGCCTCTACCTTAATGTTTAGAGTCTATCTTTGACATCTATGGTATAGGAAAGCTTCACGGTGTTGTCTAGTCTGGAGGTTTGCTAGTTTTGTTTTATGTATTGATGTTAAAGGAGTCTGAGGATGGTTAAATGGTGCCCTTCAGGCACTCCCTCTTGGTGTGAAGAAGAGGGCTCCCAGGGTTTGCTCACATCAGGACCTTCCCGACCCCTGAAGCCACTCATGCATGAGGATGGTAGAAACAGCAGGTTAATGTCCTAATGAAAAATACAGCGATCAGATGCTGGGCAGCTCAATGGGGAGCCTGAACAATCATTTCTTCAGGAGGAGAGAGATACAGTTCTGTAAACAAAAATACACTTATGGTCCACTTAACTCTTGCTATTATGAGAGGAGTGAATACTCCTCATTTTGTACAGCTTGGTTAACTGCACATTTACAGCAGACACTTCTTGAGGCCACTTGGACTCAGATGCTTTTGCTTTGTTCCTCCTCCTGCCATGGCGTTAAGGTGTATTCAATGGCTGCTTTATTTTCATTACAAAGTTAATCAGCCTTTCACTTTCTTAATTAGCTGACACCAGTTAAAATGAAATATTTACACGTATCATGCCATTTTAAATTTAGACCTGTTTAGTTTACAATTTCTTCTGTTCAAAAAAGCTGTACTTTCAAAAATTACATATTTGAAAGTAGAAGATATAAAGTGATTGTAAAAGGAGAGTGATTTAAAGATTTCAGTTTAATTTAATATAATTCCAAACAATATTCTGTATCATTTTACCTATAATAGCTTCTCTTTGATGATGGAAAGTTTTCTGTAACTCTATCCTATTCTCTGGCAATTATTCATATCCCAGTTGAAAGGCTCTACATTCCTATAACTGCAATCTTTTATATTAATGATTTGCACATCAGCTACCCAATAATATTTTATAGAGATATCTTTCTCATTCTACAAAATTCCTTCCTGTCTTTTATAACTATTCAGAAACTCAAAGAGCATAAAATGAGCCATTTGGGAAGGAACTTGTTGATACCTTTTACTCACTAGAAATTGTCATGTGGAAGTTTCCCAAAACTGACAACAGTCTCCTTTTCATATACCCACATTATCTTCAACCACAAAGATACTGAAATCAGGATCCAGCTAATTTTTCTGTGGAGTTGCAGAGGTACACTCTTGGACAGTTAGTTGTTCACTAATATTTGAAACTAGTTGGAAGGCATTTGGGGTACCTACATTAATAAGAAAGGCAAAAGGCAAAAAAAAACCCCAAATGTCCTGCTTTGGCTGTTATCACTAATGAGAAATTTTTCCTCTTTTAAAAGCCATTTGCACTGATCAAAAAACTAGAGTTAAAGAGAACCAATAGCTGAACTTCTAATGAATCACTGGCTTTACATAACCTCAAAATCTTTCAGGCAGAGGGCACATTGTGTGTAGATGTTTTTTGGTGATAATCTTATCACTGCTGGAGAGGTGTACAGAAGAGTGTACAGTGTTTAGAGATGTTCCATCTATGGTGGTTTCAAAGCTTTTGTTAGAGGAGCCATTTATCTCTCCTGACAGAGGGGTTTTTAAACTAATTGTGGAGACCAGCTTGGCATTGACCTCATGAATATCTGTGATGGAGGTGAAGCTTCATACAACTTAAAGTTTTGTGTCCTTTATGAGATCGTGTTGGTAAGCCCTGTCTAGAAATGCTTGGAGAATAACAGAAATGAAAACAGTTCCTCTAAACATGGTACTTCAAAGTTATAAATTCTATGAGTCCATATCCTAGGAGTTTCTCTTCCAATGGATTAGTCAAACTGGATGAAAAAAGGAATTATAACACTTCAGGGGGTTGCTGTTGAAGTAATAACATCATAGTGTAACCAATTATAATCACTTGTATTGAAAATAAAGTAGCATCCTTCCTGTAAATGACAGCTCATTTTTTCAGTCCCTCATACTCAGTGGAAGACAAATTCATGTGATAATTGTAACAATTCTGTCAAGCAATAATTCAGGTTGGCTTTATCTTTCAGGACAAAAAGAGATGCAAATTGGAGTCAGATCAATTTACCAAGGAAAGAGAACAGGACAACATGTTGCTGCTAGAGGACTCCTAACTTAATTTTTCCCCATTCACATTTGTATTCTTGGAAAAGTGATTCAAATTTTAAAATAATCAATGAAAGATTCAGAGTAAATTCCAGTTATTGATATTCCTGGTAACTGAGAACATCTCATCTTTCTCTTACTGTGCTTCTAATTTCACAAGCTGAGTTTTCTTCCTTTCCAGTACTACAGCTGCATACAGCAAAACTGGAATTTCTGATCGTACACTGTGGTTGTCCAAGGAGCTAAACTTGTGCTTGGAGATACAATATCAACTACAGGCTTACAGATTCCAGGACATCCAAAGGAACCTCTGTAGTCAGATAGTTTGACCTGTTGCATAGTACATACCTCGGGACCTCCGTGATTTTATCTGTGTTAGAACAAGAGGATATAGTTTCCAGTTCACTGTGATTTGTCCATAAGTGTTGTAAAATCCTCTGCAATTCTATTCCAATCTTTCTCTGCTAAAATTGTGGGTCTCAGTCTAGCTTGGTTGTCCAACCACAGATGTTTTCTGTAACTTTTGTCTACATGATTGAAGAGCTCATCAACTCCTACTCATCTCTACTGGTGCAAAAAATTGGTACTAAGCTGGAGAAAAAGAATATTTGAAATATTAGGCACTCAGTATTTATTCCAATATTACAAGTGAAGTATTGTGACTCCCCAAAGAAATCTCACCTATGAATTTTACTGGGTGTTTTCAAACTTCTTCATTCACAATTTTAAAGCTAGAAATGACAGCTATGATTACCTATTTTGCCTGTTTCCTTAAATGCTGTGAATTGCAATTAAGTGAATTGTATACATGTGCATTTGTGTAACAGCATTTCCGTTGCAGATATCCATTGCTGAGTGAAGAAAGTGCAGAAGAGAGCCATCTGGATCCTGGGAAGAGGGAGGAATAAAGCAGAACTTTCACGTCCTGTAGCACAAGGACCTGGAAGTAGTTCTGTGAGAGGGGAAAAAAAAGAGAAAGTTCATTAAACTACTAAGTTTAAGGTGATAAACCAGTAAAATACAAACGAGAAACACTTTTGCAGCAGCAGTTTTATTTTCCTTATCCAACCATCTATGGTAAAAGCGGGTGGAACTCTCTTTACTAATTGCTTTTTGTTGCAGACCGAACTGACTTCCAGCCAGGACTGCTGCAGGGGCCAACAAATCTTTACATGTCTCATTAGACGAAGTCTGATAGAGCACACACCATGGTCATGGTGTTGAGCAGGAAATTGGATAAGCAAGGAATATCTGGGATCAATGAAAAGATCTTTCAAACTATCAAGTTATGGCACAGCTTTTACTGAGGTAAGACTCATGGTATATTCCTGGAGAAGCTGCTGGGGAGTCTAAGATAGGCATGAAAGGGAAGATCTCTGGAGATCCTGTGGAAGAACTAGGGCTCCTCTGAAAAAATCCAGTCCAACTATACCAAACAGGGATGGACAGGGAGAAAAAGTGGGACAGAATCAGTCATAAGGCTGTTGGGCTTGTTCGATGGATTTGTGGAATACTTGATAGTGTAGCACCCAGATGTTCTGCTTTTGAAATGAATAGAAGCCTTTTGAAGGGATGAATAGCAAGCTTGCTTATCTCCAAGCTTGTAACTATTAACGTCAACTTGGAGTGAGGCAGTTGAGGTACTGATTGTCATCATATATATTTCTCTCTTGCAGCATACATTGTCTCAAAGACCCCTTTGAATCTCATGTACTTTGATGAGGGAAGGGAACGAAGAAAATGAAGACCAGGATGTAAAATAAGAATTATGTTTCAAAATGTTTCAAGAATCTCTTGGCTTTCTTTTCGCTAGTGTTTTGCAAACTGGTCTTTTATAAATTTTTCCCAAAGGAACATATGAAAGAGATGTATCTTGAAATATATCAGCTTGGATAGAGCAGTAAATTGCAGCTTCATACACATTTACAGTGAATTTCGTAACCACCAGGCAATTAGTTATCTGGTAATGTTTCCCTTTTGTCTCACTTGAATCCTGATATGGTACAGTTGTGTTTACTCATTGACTCACAGCTGAGACCTGGGAAACTTTATTGAATAGTAACTGTGCAAAATGTATTGTTGAGACAATCATGACCAGTTCCATTTGTAAGTGTCTAACATTCCTTTCATCCTCCTCTGTACACTGTTGTGTTGGTCTTCAAAGATGCCCTCTTTTTTTATTTGTTTCTATTAAATAAACGATCTGGGATTCTGTATCCTGAATCTGGTGACACAACTGATTGCCATTTCTACAGTAAATCTCAGTTTACTTGAAAGCATGGTTTATAATACCACTATTTGTGAGTAATGATTAAAAGAAGTTTCATTTTGATGGCCATATTCATGAAAACAAAATAGGAGTTGTGAATAAAGCAGAATGTTTTCACAGAAAGTCAGACAAATGTATTGCATTCATCATTTGATACTTTCTCATCTGAAATTTTCATTACATAGACGTGAAAGTATATAATTTATAAACAGAATAAGAACAAACAGGGTAATGCTGAAATAAAGTCATTTATTTGAAGTATGCCATGAGCAAAAATACCCCATCTTATTTATCAGGTAAAACAATGATGTGGAAGGATATGAGCCCTTCAGCCCATACATGTAACCTTAGATAGAGAATGTTTTTAATAACTAGTTGTCTTCAGATACTGTCTCAGAAGTTAAAGTAGGGAAAGTGGATATTTTAAAATTTATATCTTTCTTTCTATACACAAAATTGTTTGCTAGAAATATGCTCTGCAAGCAAGAGTCCAGTTAATGTTCTATTAAAAGATAACTACTTTGAATAAGTAAACATAAGCTGATCTTCCTCCATTAGCTGTTGGTACAGCAAATTTGAAATCATCCGATACATCTTCTGAGCTGTGGGTACAACTCTAGTTGGTTAGAGGGATTTTGCTCCTCATTTGTCTTTTCAGTCTGCTCTCTGTCTTCCATGACTTTATAAATTTTACCTGCTGTTCCCAGAGGAAAAATACATAATAACGCTTAAAATCTTACAGCAAGTTATTAGAAGATTTGCACTGTGGTGAGAAAGTGAACAGAGAGTGTCTGGATTAATTTATAATCATTAAATAAAAATCTTAAAAATTAACCAGGTGATTACTATGTGGCAATAAGATAATGCAATCAGTCTCCAGTAAAACCTCTGCAGTATGCTGACATAGGTTCTGTAGCCTCAGGTCAGCCTTGGTTTGTTCAGTTGCAGATCCATCTGGCTAGCAAGTTTGCTACCTCAAATCATAAATCATTAAAAAGGTATTCTGTTATTCCGGGCACTGATGCTCCAATTTGTTGATGCTCTTCTCATACAGGGGCACAACACAGCTAAACAGGTCATTGTTTGACTTATGCAGCACTTCTAAGAGAGGATGGTATAATGTTCAGAATCACTAATGCCCATTTTGTGTCCACTGGCAATGACCTTCCTGTGAAAAGCACAGCTTGCGCTGAGATTTACTGCTAGGAGAAGCTGGAAGCACTGTTGTTGCTAGGCAGGTGTTATGGATGAAGGTAATGTCAGCTGTTAGTCAAGGAAGTAATGCTCAGGATGACCATATCTCTGATATTGTATCTTTTCCACCCATTCTCACATTACTGATGTGTATACTGGAATTCTGTGGGTGCATACTGTATTCTTGTATCCCTCCTTCTCTGGTAAGAACTTATTATGGTCACAAATATAATGGTCCCTATACTCCCCACTACCAATCACAGAAATTCCCATATAAGTATTCAGGAATACAAGTGGAGCACGGGAATAAGGAACAATGATAGTGTCTGTAACAGCATCATGAAAGTCAGCTGTGAATTTGTTAGACCTCTGACCAGTGTTCATTATCAGAGAACCCTGCTACCAAATTTTCATGCTGTGCTGGAGGGACTGTGCTTTGGTCCTGGGGTGGAAGATAAGGGAATTGAGCATACAAGTTGCGAGGTATCTTTCACAATATGTTCCTTCCTAACTTTCTAGATCTTTACTTACAATTGTCGATGTTAATTGGTGCTGTTTCTTCAGACAGTTCAATGAGCTCTTGTTCGGTGTTAGCAGCTGGCTCTGCTGGGGACATGGAGGGTTGAGATGGAAATGTCAGGGTTACACATGTGTCAGAAGGGTCTCATGTCAAAAAAATGGGGCCAGACAAATAAGGACCTCTACCTTCATTGGCCCACCTAATGAAAAGAGTTCCATGATGAGTTGTTTAGTATGGTGGAGCTGTAGAAGGCAGCAGAAAAATCTTACACATAAATCAGTAATGGGTAGGTTCCTATATAAGGTGAATGGAGGGACCTTCAGCCATGTTGTATTTGGAGAAACCACTTAGTGACTAATGGATGAGTAACTGTGCCGTGCTGACTTAATTGCAGTGCCTGAATTTGTGCATGTTGAGTCCTCATGGAGAGCTTAAATGTGTATCTTCAGCTTTCAACCTACTTCTGAGCCTCCCGTTTGATTGTTCAGATCCTCCCCCCACCTCTAGTCCTCTAAAGCGCTCATGCAAATAGCACGCTTCTCCAGCAAATACCCAGGGCCACAAGAGAGGCAGGCTTTGCTAAATCTGTAAAATCTCCCTCTGTAAAATCCATTGTAAGTAAGTGACTTTGTCAAGCTCCCTTATGCTCCTGCCTTTATTCCAAACTCATTGCACCATCTACAGCACAGGGTTTTTTTGCATGGTGTCTCTCTCTGGGGCAAACTGCATCCTCAAGTGGCTGCCCAGAGACAAAGGATGAAAGATACCCCATAGAGAGCAATCATCACACCAAGCACTTGCAGGGAGCTGGGGCTGCAGAGGAAATCTGCAAATAAGTGGGAAAAGCAAGCAGGTGACTGCAAAACCTCATACCTGCTTCAGGTGTGGGGCATCAGCTGGAGCTGAAATACCCCAACTCGGAGAGGTACTGCTGTCTGCTTGAGCACTTCAGAAGGCCAATTTTCTCTTGGTTCGTATTTTTTAACGGTAAATCACAGTATATAAAGCTGACTCTGCCATTAAATCAAGAGTCAGGTAATCTGACTATTCACTTGGAAGGAAACTTCCTTGTTAATTACCATAAATAAAGCCTTTGGGGCTTGTAGGTGTCAGAGCCAAGGCAAAAGGGAGAAAGTGATGAAGGCAGGCAACTGTGGATGGCAAAATGGGAGGATCATTAAAAGAGATGGAAATGGACCTGTCACATTTAGTTTTGCTGGTAATTTGATTATTAAAAGAATTAAAATTTGATGATCTTAGAGAATAAATGGCTTGTTTTACAGAGCTGGAAGGGAAATGCAAAGTGGAGTGAAGGGAACTGCAAACTCCAGTATATCATATTAATCTCTTTATCAGAAAACTGGAGGAAAAGCTCTCCTACTGGCAATTACAGGAATGCTCACTAGGCTTCATTTTTGGAAGAATAAAATTGTCTTATGAAAGGCTCAGCTTTTTTTTTTTTTGTTCTTCCTCCTTCACACCACTTCTGTATAAGAAAAGTAACATCTAGGGCTAGTTCAAGAACCAGTGAAATGCCCTCTCTAGGAATAAGACCAGTGATGTTTTCTTGAGGAAAAAAGTTACAAGCAGGTTATGGAGCCTGACTCCTCAGTGATAAAGGGCAGTGCAGGCTCTGGGTGCAGCTGAAACAATGAAAGGAAAAGGGGGGTTGTCTGCCTTTGGTTCCTCACTCAGCCACATTGGCCTCTCTTCTCCACCTGCAAAATGATGGCGATGTACACAACCAGGATCTGGGCAAGTTACATACTCTCCAGATTCTGAAGTCCAGTTTGGATGATACCAACCTGCAACAGCAGCTCTGATCAAGAAGGACGTTTGTGAATTCCTCCTGCAGCTGTGTCATTGTAATGATAGGAGAAGCAGCTCCTCTGAGAACTTTTCCTCCTGTGTAACCCTCCCAGTGTGAATACCCGAGATGGTTGTTTTTTATGGGGCTCTTGTTTTTATGGAGATTCCGTGGGTAGAGCAAGTTGCTACCATGACTTTCAAAAGGCATATGAGGAACTCAGCCTAAACTGACCTTGTTGTGCTTTTAAATATTGCCTGAAGATTTATGAGTCCTAGCTGGGATGGAAGGCAGCATTTCCTTCTCCTTGAAAAAGTAAGAATCACCCGGGGTTCTGGATCTACAAACCAGATGGAGAAGATAATGCAGCTAAGTGTGGTCAGCCTAGCTTGAAAGAAAATCCATAAAAAAAGACTCCAACTCACAGGTGTCTGACAGTTTCCAAGCTCTGCCTCATCTGGCTTTGGAAGAAATCCAACTCAAGGACAAAACTGGTACAATATTCTTATGAGGTTACCCAAACTCAAACAGCCTGGTGCCAGCAGGAGTACTAGTATCAAGGCATGGCAGTCAGGTATCAGGCTAAGCCAAGACATAGATGCACAAGTGAGGATCAGATAAGACTTTCTATGGCTTCCCTTTTACTTTTTTACCTTCACTCCTTTGTTTTCATCAAAAGAACTCGTGGGAATCATTTTAGAGAAATAAAAATTTCTTGATCTAAAATCATGAAGTGGATTGATTTTTTTTCTTGACTTGAGAGAGATTTCTGGTGGCAGCAACTGACTCGTTAAACTAAAGACTTCCTTCTGAAGAATCTCTGTGCATATGAGAGGAATAAAGGGGAATTTTCCTAGAAGAAATGTCACTTGACTTTTTCACTTGAAGTATTTTACATTTCCTTTCTTTCATTTTTTTTCTTGATGTATTTCAAACGGTTTGAAGAGATTGCTTCACAGCAGCCGCTATGGGAGAAATTAGTCTTTTTTCAGTCATCAGTTATGTATTTAATATTTTAACAGTGGAAAAAACTTGTCTTTTAGTGAAAAACTTAGGTTGTTTTTTTCTTAAGCCTCTGAAGATGGAGGAAAGATGAAATTCTTGGAACCAAAAAGCTTACCTATGAAACAAGGGAAAGTTCTGCAGTTTATTTTAGGGTTGCAATGTCTCTATTTTTTTCTCCATGATATATATCACTAGAAATGGCGTGATTTTCTTAAGAGAACTTGGTTAATTCACAGTGACAGCATCCCAGAGCTTTAAGTTCAGCTGGTTCCTTGACAGAGTCTGAATGACCTCTTCTTTCATAAACCTGAAGCTACTTGGAGTGAAGGTCTGTCAAACTGTCCCTCTTCATTCAGAAACGGACATTCAAAAGGGTCTATCATTACTCTCCACAGTGTAAGAACTGACACCTTCATTACAAGGTGGCTGTAACCACTAGGTAACCTTGTCAGAAAAGTCAATTAATAAATCCTCTGATAATGGTGACAAACTGTAACGTTCCACATTGCTGAATGCTCCAGATCACTGAATGGGGAAAGATCTAAAAACTGTTTTCACTCTCAGGTTTCACTCTGCTGGGGATGCTTTTTCCACGACAAGAGAGTTTTTTACAATCCTGAAACTATAAGCAGCAAAAACCTGGAGTGTAGTCTAAACAAAACATAAGGGAAGCATCTTTTTATGGACTAATGGGGTTATTTAATTGCTGCTTGGAAGCAGGTGGGGTGAGTATCATGTTTGGGGCATGACTTAAGCTCCAAGTATCTTAGAAAGTTCGTGGTGTGCTCCCAGAAGAAGAGGGGAACACTGGGTGTTAAAGTTTTCCCTGGGTGCTGGGTCAGGAAACAATAGACATTGTTTGTCTGGAGAGACACTGTTCTGATTTGGGTGGTCTTGGTCCCACTTAAGCCCTTGTTCTTATTGTTTTCTACCAGCTTGATGTGTCTGAAAGCCTGGATTTAGCCCACGGGAAGAATAAACCCAAGGCCATAGGCAGGGCTTGGGCACATGAATCAAGCCTAGCAGATGCCAGCCCTTGTGCAACTGTGTGTGGGGAAAGTAACTGAAACTTCAATCCATCAAATGCCATGACCCATATGGGACAGACTGTATAGAAGGATCCACACTGTGGATTCCAAAATCATGGCAATGACATGGAAAATAAGCCAATCATTGAACTGCATGTTGCCATACAGGCACCAAGGATACATGCATCATCATGAATGCAGAGACCTCTTCTCACATAAAGCACTATGGTGATTGTAATGGGAAAAATGTAAAATTCAGCTAGGCTAGCATGAAACAGCATCAGCAATTGCAGCATCTGATTGCAGTTGTATAAGTGCAACCTTCATAGCCTGAAGGATGTCTTATTTCTAAACAGAGAGATGGAGGTGGCCGTGCCCCAAGTAGGTGAGGAAAGGAGGGGGACAGGTCTAGGCGACTCACTGGTGCTGAAGATTAGAAGCTTCCACGTAAAAAGAAATGACTGTGGTACAAAGTCTACTAAATCAGGGGGAGAAGTTCAATTATTTCCATAGCAACAAAATTAAAGAAAAAATTCCTAATGGATCCTTTGACACCATAAGTGAAGATTTGATTTGTTCCAACCACTCTGTACAAGCAAAATTGATATTACTAGAAGGCCTTCAACAGCCATTTCATTGAGTTACCCCTATGCAGTGAACAAATTTTACACTTTGGAGGTAGAGACAGGAAAGAGACACTCATTTGGAGTGGGATTTTTGTTCAGAGTTATCTGTAAGATGAAGAAAGACTTTTAAAAGTCTTTTAGTCATAGAAGGCGGGGTAGAGAAAGCAAATAAATATTGATGAGAGAATCTGAGCATATAACACCACATTCATTAACTTGCTCTCTCATGAACTCCTGTGATGTTTTATGCATTTTAAATCAACTACTTTAGCACAGGCCAGGTTAATTCCTATCACCTGGAAATGTATGTTTATAAACATTTTGAAGGTGTTTCTGGAAGCAGGAGGTATTCATCAAGTATATGATTTGCTCTGCTCTGAAGAATGTCTGATAAATGAGTATCTGAAGTCTCAAGAACATGAGGCCGACAGTAATATGAAACACCCTGAGGCGAATAAACATACTCACATGCAGAGAGAGAGATGACCACAACCAGGTCTATAGAATTCATTAAGGCAGTTTTATGGCAGCCTTGTTGTACCGTTTGCGCCCTAAACTGCAGAGAAATGAATCCATTCAAAGTCTCCTGCTAAGTGCTTGGAGAATTTTTATGGCAAATTCGTGCTAAAAAAAAATCTACTAATTTTTTTCACAGATATGCTTTCCTGCTCTTATCCCATCTTTGATACCGACTCCTTCTCTTGCCTTAGGCAAATTCCATATGTTCATTAAAACGTTGAGCTTTTTTAGAGCTGGTTTGTTGCTTTTGTGAAGAAATTAATGAGTGATAAAGTACTATTCATCAAACAATGAGGTCAAACATTTTTCTGTTGGTTGGATTTGAGACATAACCTTGAGATAGGACTTTGCTCCTTAATCTCCTTCTCACATAGCAGACATTGAATAAGCAAATATTTTATCCAGGTGAAAATGTAACAGAAATTTTGGGAAGCAGATTAGGATGGCTAAAATACCAAATATTTATGTTTCACAGAATCATGGTAGGGGTTTGAAGGGACCTTTGTAGACCACCTAGTCCAACTCCCCTGCCAAAGCAGAGTCACCCAGAGCAGGCTGGACAGGAATGTGTCCAGTTGGGTTTTGACTATGTCCAGAGAAGGAGATTCCACGCCCTCTCTGGGCAGCCTGTTCCAGGGCTCTGCCACCCTCAAAGTAAAGAACTTTTTCCTCATGTTGAGATGGAATTTCCTGTGTTCCAGTTTGTGCCCGCTGCCTCTTATCCTGTCACTGGGCTCCAGTGAACCACCTTGTAATTGTCAGGATCTTCCCAGTCCAGATATACACATTGGCAATTAATTCTATTTTACTGTAATGTTGGAGGAGAGTCCCATTTTCTACTTCTATAAAATGTCCATTGCAGAGGATGAATGGTTGAATTGTCATTTCTTGGCATCATTTTGAGAGAAGAGCTGCAGAAATAGTTGCTGATGTTGTACAATGAGAGAAGGCAAGGGAGTTATTCATATCTTTCTGGGGAACTGTTTCATTTTATCCAACTCTAATACTGTGTCGGTCTCAGAGATGAATCAGACTTAAAAGAAAAATCAGAAAAAAAACCCTAAAAAAAAAAGAGAAAGAAACATAACAAGCACTCAGGTATGCACAATTGATAATACAGATTTACAGCTTGTGATATCATCAAAATCTATGTAAAAATTGGAGGATTTTCGGATCAGCTTTACAGCAAGAAATAATTGAGGCTCTAGATGCAAGTTCTGACAGCCTTAGAAGTCCTTGAATGCTTTACCAGTTTTACTGCTAGTGTTTCCATTGCCACAAGTCCCCACATCATTGTGAGACCAAGCTGAAGTCAGTGCTGACAGAGTCCAATTCATTGCTTTCACCTTGAAACAAAGGTCAAGCTGGAAAACTGTTGAAACAAGCTGTTTGTTGCAATTTTTTGGATGGTGCCTGACTGCTTCCCTGCATGTCTGTGATGGTAGAGTTGATACTTTGGCCCCATCCTGCCGCCTCAGCACTGAGACTTGGAGAGCGTGCAAATAAATTAAACATGAAAGAGAGACCACCACTTACATCCTGTGGTATCTCAGGATGCTGCTTGCTGTCATCTCCTATGAAGACAGGATGAGAGTTGGGGTTATTCAGCCTGGAGAAGGCTCCAGGGAGACCAGGGAGTAGCTAAAGGGGGCCTACAGCAAATCTGGGGAGGGACCCATTATCAGACAGTGTAGTGACAGGACAAAAGGGAATGGTTTTAAAATGAAATAGGGTAGATTTAGATTCAATATTAAGAATAAATTCTTTACTGTGAGAGTGGTGAGGAACAGGTTGCCCAGAGAAGTCGTGAATGCTCCATACCTGGAAGTGTTCAAGACCAGGCTGGATGGGGCTTTGGGCAACTTGGTCTGTGTCTGTGTCTGTGTCATGGCAGGGGGGTTGGAACGTGGTGGTTTTTAAAGGTCCTTTCCAACGCAAACCATTCTATGATTCTATGATTTTTCAATCTCAAGCAAGCACTGGAGCAGTCCTTAAAATTAGAGGAACCTTGGATGTACCCAGAATTGCTGCCTGTAGCAGTGTTATCCTGATTGTCACCTGGCATTGCCTCCAAGTTCATGAAGCCTGAGAAAAGCCAGGCTACATGAACCTGTAATGCATGCTGGCCTTTCCTCTGATTTGTTTTGTTTTATTGGGGCTTAGAAAGTCTACGTGCTTTCCCTTACAAGAAATGTGGTGTTAGATACCAGATATGGGGATATCTTGCATTGTACAATCACTCTCACTTCTCACATATAATTCATAAAAATAAATTCCACCTTTGGCATGGATTTATTACATTTAGTCCCTACACCAAGCATCACCTTGAGAAACAGAGATCCAGCACAGTTAAAGGTACAACCAATTAAGGAGGAGATACCAGTCCAAAAACTTCATGCATTTAAGTCTAATTTTAATTCAGAAATGTTTCCTGACTTTCATGAATATCTGTGGTATTTATAAGCTTTTGCTAAATACTGTTGATGAAAACTTTTCAATCTGTGCACTGTTTGCAAACTGTTCACTTCAAATCATCACTATTCATCGTATGTGTTAGCTCACGTGGCCTGGGTTTTTTTGCAGGATGCTTGGATGTCTGAGATACATTCATAGGAAAATAATGAATAGTACTTCTTCAGTGCAATCTGTTTAACATTCAGAAATGTTTTCCAGAGTGGGAAACAGTTATCCAATTCACAACTATGCAGAATATGAACAGTGAGACCTGTTGAATAGAAGAGCCCTAAATTAGAATCTAAATTAGATTCGATTATTCTGAAATATAGTCATGAATATTTTATTTAGTCAAATGTATGCACTAAAATATTTAAAAAGGTAGGCCTGACCCACACTAGAAATAACTTCGAAGTTCAGTATGAATAATGACAGACACTTTATGCAATAGAATTTCTCTCTGCATACATATTATGCCCATGTAAAATACTAGCATTTTTCATTACTGTAGTACATGGCACCACGGAAATGTATAATCTTTACAAGTGAAAATGCTTGAAGATTCAAGGTTCAAAAGCAATAAAACACGTGGGCATCTTTACTCAGATGACTTAAGTTAGGCTTAGCATAATTTAAAGATTAGCCTGAATAGATCCAACATTTCCCCAAGAACTTTTTCCCAGGCACCAGAATTAGAACCATGTTTCTGACTTTCCAACATCATTCTCTTAATTTCCTTAAAACGGTTCCTTCTCAAAATTACTAATTCCCACTTAAATCTAAAGTAAGGGTGGGGTTTTTTTGATATTCCAAATTACCATTTTGTTAAGGTTTGCCATCATGTAATCTAGTTTTATTAATTCATTGATAAATAACATTAATATTTTTGATGTTATAATTTCATAGTGCCAATAATCTGGAACATCAAACATATGTCTGTTCAAATAATTTAAAAATTAGTCAATTATTAAAAGAATCTGATTTCTGCAGTAATTTTACATTCTTTTACCAGAATTGTAACAGTTTGTGTTGAATTTTTATCACAAAAAAGGGAAAGTCTTTCAGAAGTGAAGAAGTATGTTTTGACAGTTATTTGAAAAGAAGAAAGAAATAATAGTGCCAGAAAATGAAAGTTGCAAAGTGCTGAGCTTTCAAAAATGATGCGGAGATCATATTGAAGAGGATGAAACAGAGTAAAGAAGACAGATAGCTGAAAAGTGGAATTTGGAGAGAAAGTGTACTTTGGTATGGTAATCTTTTGAAATTCACAAAAAGTGAATCAGAGCTCTGTTTTAATAGAATATGAATGATTTATACATATCTCTCAATCTACTCTCCAGAAGCATAAGCAAAAAACCATTTTTAACTTTTTGACATGATCAACTCCACCTAACATCGCTGCTGTGGAACTTTAATGTTCTTTGAGGCTTATCTCCAGCTGCAAAATGATTATGGCAAGTACCTGAACCTCTTTAGCTAGTCTTACAACAGCTCTTTTTATTTGTTCCGCTTTGTGGTTTTTGCAAGTAAAGTACACTGTCAGCACCATTTAAGGGCACCATTTGAAGTTAGATGCCTCACAATTTTTTCAGTGGCAATAACTATATATGCTGCAGTAAATAGAAGATATAAAAGCAGAAGTGTAAGTGGGAAACCTTGATCTATGCATGCTTCTGAGAAGCATTTAGGCATTAACTCAGGAAGGAATAGTGTGGAAATCTTGCATGTTCTTTCACTATTCATTTCCTCAGTACCTAAAAATAATCCTTTGCTTCACCATTAAGCGAAGCGTGATAAGGGCAAGGTGAGATAGTGTGAAATCAGAGGATACTCTTCTTTTTCAGAACTAAAATATCCAAATGGATCAGTATGCACTGACATACATAAGTGGGAACCTGGATTCAAGGAAGCTGTGAGTTGGTGGTTCCCTTGGAAGTGGAAGAGGATTTGTGTAACTTTGGGTAAGAAACAGGATTTTGGGAAAAGGCTTTTTTTAACTCCCATTAAATGGAGAGTTAAAAAGGAGCAGAGAATGGAGACTCCCATTGCTCTGAGCAAACCTTGCCACCCCAGCAATAAAGAAATCTTCAACAGGTGCTTTTTGGTCTGACTATATTCTGCATGTTTCCCTTGTCTTTTATGCATGTACAAATGAAGACTACAATGCTTATCCTTTTTCTATTCCTTTTTTTCAGTGAAACAACTTAATTGGAACTATTTTTAGAATTTATTTTTTCCCCTTCTCCGTTCCTGCTAAACTTTAGTTGACAGGCTTCCAAGCCTGCTTTCTCATGTGCTGTAAATAAAACAAAAGAATCAGAGTTGGAAGATTTCTCCTACACTTATATAAGATGCACAGAGAATCGGTTCCAAAGGAGACAATCACAGATGTCCTCGGTATGGAAGACTACATTTGGCTTAAGTTCCAGGATTAATGACTGTGCAGTTAGTTATTGTTAAAATTGGATTTGCTGCCAAGTTTGTTAAAAAGTATCAGCAATTAAGCTTGAAAATATTTTCTTTCTACCTAAGCAAATGCGTTCATATCTTTGAAGTCATCATGCATCATTATTTGATTACTACAGCCCAGATTTTAGAAACATCCCTGGCTATTCTTTTCAAATAATTGAAATGCCTTAGTGTTTTCATTTGATCAGTTAGATTTTTAGTTATTGGAAAAAAAAATAAGATATTCTGATGCCAAGTACAAGTAGCTTATGTATAACAGAAAATAATAATTCAGAATAACTGTTCTTGATGATGAACAGTGCTTGGAGAGAAAATCTAAGGGTGATGGCATAGTCAAAGATGCTCTTTGGAGTACTAATGAGTCTCCTCCATAGCAAAGTGAAACAAATGGGACTTAAAGTCACACAAAGAAACCCTTCCTATTAAGAGAGAGAAATGTGTTATAGTTGAATCAGATGCTGTCAGAAGAGAAATTCTGCAAAACAAAGGAAAAAATGCCTCCTTTTCAAACTAGTTTTTTTGGCCTATAAATTATGTAGGAGATAGATGTGGTCTGTAGGGCTGTTAACACACAGTTAGGTTGGGATATGCAGGAGAAAGCCACAGCAGGTTTTGTTACCCACAGTGGAACTCAGCTCAGTCTCAGTCAAGATTATAATCATGGTAAAAACTGTAGACCTCCTCCTCCTCCTTACTTGATCTGCTCACATGAGGAAGGCAAGACACTTGAAAGACAGCAGAGCTATACAGCTCTGGGGGTACATGGAATTATCAGCTTTAAGCTAAGCAGGTAGATTCCATAGCTGGGTTTTTTTTCATTGTTTTTCTTTTTCCATTGTTGCTGTTGTTGCAAACTGGCTAATTTTATGACTATTTGATGGAAGAGTAAGACTCGAGTCCCACGTCCAACACTCAGAGATGCTGTGGCTTAATAACTCCCAGGGGTCAGCCAAAACTGTTTAGTGAACCACTCATCTTCTCACTTGAGCTGTATAGCCAGGTTTCTTTTCCTGATGAAACTTTGATGAACTTTCCCTTGAACAGCTGCATGGAAACAGTATTTGATGGAATGCTCAATTTCAAACTGATGCAATAGACTTCAAACTAGTTTTCCAGAACCAAGGTCTTGCTAATTGCCCTATAGCTTCTTCTTAATGTCTGCAAATAAAACAGTTACACAGATTCCAAATTGCTCCTCTTGAAAGTTGATATTAATTAAGCTTGTTCCTATAAAAGCACCTTAAGCATCTTTGCCCACTCATTTTCTTATTTGTTTATGCACTTGCACTATAAAAATAGTTCACTAAAAGAAAAATGAAGATGATATTCAGATGTAGCATAAAATCTCCTCTGTTACAGAGCTTGAAATGTTGCCATAAAAAACAATGCTTTCTGATGAGACACATTTTGTAATGTTTAATGAAAGGTAAAATGAAGACTTAAAAAAAAAGATAGATCATAAAAAAGCCCATACTTAATGCAGCACAAGGGAGAGAGATTCACGGTTCTGGAGCATGCACATTTAGGATGTGGTTTCTGTGGCTTATCTGCTTTAACTCAGTTTGCAAAATATGTTTTAGATATAGAGTAACACTGATTCATTTTTTTCTTCCTCATGCTTAACCCTGAATTCTCTGTCTTTCTTAAATTTTAGATAGATATATGCATAACGTGTGTGATAAATAAGTACATATTGTCATATTCAGACAGACAGCTAGAAAGAGCATTCTCTGTCTTATCATTCTCTTAATTTCTACAAATGTCTGGGGTTTTTGTTTTTTGGTTTTGGTTCGGTTGGTTGGTTGGTTGGTTTTTAGCTAACAGCAATGCTTTTATTATTTGAGATATAGTGAACATCTCATATTTGAGATCCAGGGCATCTCATAGGTTCCATGGGCATGTAAAAGATCTTTGGAGACATTACAACTTGATTGGACATGGCTTCGAACAATCTGTCTTAGTCTAACAACCTTTTAGCAGGAGGTTGGGTTAGGGACATCAAGAGGTCCCTTCCAATTCAAATGCCATTGTAACAGACTTGGAATACAATGTACACCTTTCATCAACATTATTCAAGTGACATATTAAAATTAAAACAGTGTTACTAGAATAGAAGAACAGAGAAATTACCTTAAAGAAAAAAAAAAAGAAAATAATTAAAAACTTACTTTCTTCGGACCAGCAAAATGAAAGATAGCAGAGGATGTAATTATTGCTTATAAATATCTACAAGTAGGTAAATTCCAGGAAGAGATAGAAGCTAAAAGACAAATGGGGTATCAACTGATCATAAATATGGTTAGACAGGGAATTAGAAGAAGCCTTGGAGGAAGAAGATAAATGCAGATGAGTTGTTCACTTGGAGTAGTGGGTACAGATCTTATAACTACTTTTAAGAGGGCGTTTGATAAGTGCGTGACTGGGGTGATATGACATGACTTCCTGTGATGATTGAGAGCTGGAACTGATTACCCAGGAGATCAGTTCCTAAGTAGATAGATAATTGGTGGAGAGAGGAGGGCAGAAGCCAAGCAGCTCATAGTGTTGGGACCTGAACAAACAGAAAGTCAGAGATTAAAATTCTTTTTACCATTTAGGAGGTAGATGCATGGTTTAAGAGAGTTTTGAGAAAGTTCATCCTACAGACAATACAGAGGAATCAGCAGGTTCAAAGGGCAATTCATCCCACCAAAACAGAAGCATGTAAAAACAGGGGATGAATTATCTTCTGAAGTGTGTTTTCTTTTTTTAAGTCCTTCTCTGTTGAAAATAGCATGAGCTTAAAGGGCAATCTTAGAAAGCCAAGACTTTTTGATGGCTGTAGTTAGTTGAAATAAATCTTGCCATATCTAAAGGAAAATGTGTGAATAAATGGGGAGTTATAAAGGAAGCTGTGAGAAATTCTGTTGCAGAGAGAAAATAAGGACAGTGTTTTAGCTTAATTTCTGTAGTTTTAGAATAACCTTGATAACTATTTGGCATTTAAATTACTTTTGCAAGTTATTTCCTTGGCAGTAGAAGTGAGTTGACAATGACAGCAGGTTCATCAGAGAATGCATGCTAGAGATGTGTGTTTTAAGAGTTGAAAGGTGAACATTTCATCTAAGGTTAAGAAAATCATTCTCTTCTTATTTTCTGTCCATGTTTCTTAAAGTTAAAAAGCTGTTGATACCTAATTTTTACTTGTGTTTGATCTTAGGAGAAATAAAATTTTATACACATATTTTAAGAAATTATTTTTGGATCAACAAACTGTCCTCTATCACATTTACTCTAAACCCACAATTTTTTCTTATGTTAATTTGAGTGCTGAGTTCTGCATAAGTGTGCAACTGTGCACAGGGTATTTTCCTTTAATATTGTCCTTTGGTATATTGTAGTCAATTACCATAATACAGAAAATGCACTTAGAACAGCATTTTTCAATTTCATCACAACCATACAGACATCAAAGCTTGTGAGACACGTGGATGAACAATTTCAAATGCATGCCAAATTGGGCAAAAAGGCAAGGGGCAAGATCAATAGCAAATACCAAGGAAAAGGGAAACACTTCTTTCTTATGTAAGGAAACAGTGACTCTTAGCAAAGTTCATTAATCATTGTATTGTTCCTGCCATGCCATGCAGATAAAAGCTTTCTGTTTATTTTCTGCAGGGAGCTGTTTGTCTGTGAGAGTTCTCTTCTTAACTGTGACCAAAAAAGCCAGTTCAAAGTTACTTTCAAAACACCTGTCACACATGAACGCTCTTTGTCCTTTCACTTCTTCTAGGAATCAAACTCTTCACCTGGGAAGTATTATGTCCTCCTGCCTCCCACACTGGCCTTATTCAAACTACTCAAATGGAAGAGCTACTTATATCTCTAGGCAATAGAGGTTGAAATACTGGTATCAGCTCTTATGCTCGCCCAAGGCAGATGCTAATGGCAGTGGTTTGTGTCTTGTGCCAGGTGGCTGAAGCCAATAAAGGAAGTATCTGCTATTGACGTCCATATTTGCCCTCCCCTTGTCACAAGCTGCATGTAGTCCCGTTGAAGTGATACCATCCTCATTGTAGAAGCTCCTCTCACCAAGAAGGCAAAAATTCACAAGCTCTGTGTTCTGATCATTGTAAGTGGTGTCTCAATTATCTCAGAATTTCTTTCAGTGGAGAATTTATTTCTTTTTTTCATTTCAGAGAGAAAGAGTTTGAATAGCAATGCATGAAGTTCTTCTGACACATCAACTCACGCCACAATTTCCATTTCCTCTGGAAACAAGAATTGATGTATAAAATTTGTATAAAATTTGATAGTAAGCTCTATAGTTCAAGCACAGTGCTATCACAGCAGGAGAGTTACTTATCTTTAAAGAAGTGGATGTCCGGCTGACTTCCTAGAGCTGTTGCCTTGCAATTGGCCATTCCAAGGGAATATTCACTGCAGCAAATTTGTCACTAGGCAAAGCTGGCCTGGTTGGGTTAGTTTGCTGGCACATTTGCATTCTGCAGCAGAAAGAGGTTTGTTTTAATTACTTAGAAGTGTTGCATGCACACAAATCATTACCAACCATTTGCTTGTAATGCAGGCACACTAGGGGAAAAGCGTCTGCCAAGCAAATATTACTGGGCCAGTATTTTATTGTGATTGCTATCTTGCAACTGAAAAGTCAGAGGGTTTTACTACTTTTTGAACTGGTTTTGGCCTCGCAATTTCCCCTAACATTACTGGGTTACACACTTGACCTGAACATCTGCAATAGTATGAGGAAAGGAGAAGGTTCCTTTCACACAGATCACCCTCCCTCCAGCACTGGAGATGACTTGCATTTTAAATGTTTCAGAACAAAGGAAGACAGAGTAGGTGGAACAACTACAAAAAAAAAGGACAACTAGTGCTTAAAGTCCTTTTTCCAGTCCTAAAACTTTGCTCAGTGTCCATAATGTATTATAGGTACTTGTGGTTGGACAGTGCCTGGAGGAACAACCAGTAATAACTCCTATATAAAGAGCGTTAGTGTTCAGACATCTCATCTGCACTCATGACAATTGTACAAATATAAAGTAAATGGTTGTGCCTACTCTGAGATGCCTTTTTCTGCGTGGGTGAAACATAAAAGGTGGCTGACACAAACAAGAGGAGTAGATGGAAGAGAAAGGAAAAGCTTTTGGCTGTAACAAGCTGCAATAATACACACCAGCTGCGTGTGCTTGATGTTTAGTCCGCTGGTAGCAGAAAGTACACGAGTCCCAGCTTACTACACAGACAGTCTCTGATGTGGTAACCATGAATTTCCCAGCTACACACAGGCTTTGTCTCAAAGCCTGCCATTTTGTACGATTTCTGCCAAGCTGGGGAGTGAATGGGGCCAGACTCAGTGGAGAGGCTAAGGAAATTCAGCCATTTGGGCTGGGCCAACTCATTGTTTTGGAGGAGATAGGGATGGTCAGACTTAGCACTACATAATGAATTATTGCAAGCTGTTGGAGCTGTGGTAGCTGTTTGTGTGCATCCTCTTAATTCATTCCATTTTGTCTCTGGTCTGGTTAAATGAGTGTGGGGTAAGAGCATGGACTGAGTGTTACTACAGGTAGGAAATGTGTGTTGTACCAAGTGTGATGGGAAGAAGAACTGCATGGTTCTGGAGCAGCAGCAAGATAACCCACAGCACCTGGAGTGGCTCCAGAGGCTGTGTTTGGGCAGCTGAACTTTATTCCCAAAATAACTGAGTCACAGCATAATTCATTAGGTTGCTTGAAGCACCCAACAGTGTGCAAGATCTCTGCATGGTTGGCTGAAATGGTGCAGGATTGATGGGAGACTTCTGATTGCTTAGTGGTGGTCAGGGAACAGCCAGAACATGGTGGGACATGTGAATCTGGAGATGATCTGTACATCTGAATACCAAGTTTTGTACATCTGAATACCAAATTTCACAATATAAAACCGCAAATGAAACCCTAGTGGTAGAATTTATATCCAGATTAAGACATCTCTACATGGGTAACATATCTGTGGAAGCCTCCATGATAGTCACAGGAGAAGTAGAACCAAGTTGTCTAACCACAGTTACCTAGTACTCTCTGAGACATATTTGTGGTACATCTCAGACATCTGTGTGTACCTGTCAGACATAACAGAGGGGTGGAGGAGATTGTTTAGTATCTTGATAGGAAGGTAAAGGACAGACAGGACATCTAAGAGCATCTAAATTGGATTACTGTGCCTAGGCATCAGAAGAGGGTGAGGTTTGGTCAATGCAAATTAGAGAGCAATCCTGGCCATGCTACTATGCTCAGTTGCACCTAGTTCCCATTGAAGGCTTTATATAGACCTCCTTTACTTGAAATGGGAGCTTGAGGTACCTTGCTGATGTTAAGTGACCTGCATCTTAACAGGTCTGATGAAAAGCCTCAGCCTGGAGGTCTGCTCCCTCCAGTCTTTCCCTGCTTCGTTTTCCATACTTATATATCTAACAATACTTCTTTCTGTCAAAATTTTCTGTCCTGCCTACTTGGACTATGTTCTTTCTGACCAGCCCATCTCCTGATGCATATTTGCAAAGATTCTCTGTCCTATACAGAGTTTTCTATGAATTACTTTAATACAAATAATAAATGAGTACTTTAATACTTAAAGCATGTCAGATGTTAGGTATTCAGAAATAAAATTTCTTCAGGTAGTGACATGAGTATTCTTTTCCAATCCCCAATTTCTCTTCCAGTGCTCATCACCTGTCTGTTGTGTCTGGCTATTTCAGATCTAAAATCTTTAGAAGACTCTTCTTCGCCCTCTCACAACACTTTAGCACTTCAAAATTACTTTTCTCCATTGTCCCAGCAACTTTCAATGATGTGGCAGGCATGAAAACTCCCAATTAACTTTATATAAGTCCTTCCACTAATTCCAATAAAAATGTAAATCACCATTAACAATTCCTTTGCATGGTTAAATATGAAAAAGGAGAATGGCTCTTCTGTTTTAATAGCCTAGACTGGTAATAAGGGCTTACTGTGGTGATCAGAGTTTTAAAATAAATGTACCTGCTCTAAAATCTAGGCAGCAGTTCACTGTACAAGTATGATATTTAATCACAGCAGGGTCATCAGGCTTCTGGGGATGTTATAGCTGTGTTAAGACTAAAAATAGAGATGAGTTAGCACTAAAGTACCAACCTGATTTTTCCATGATGTGTACTCAAATGTTAAGCACCTTAACCTACTGCCTTAAAGACCTGTGGTTTGAATATTTATTACATGCAAAAGGATGAAGACATCTCATGTAGTGTTTGCCTCTGGTACAGCATTAGCTGGAGGTAGAGCTTTTGTATTTTCTTTTACCAAGCTCTTGTTCACACAGAAAAAAAATCTCTAGATCAATTTAGCTGGGTTTTATATTCCTGCAATCTGACTGTCCTTGGGTGGGTCCCAACATTTGAAGAGAGCTTGAGGGGAGTTTGTGTACTGAGCCAAGGTCAGAAGAATGAATGGGAAGCTTGGAAGAAGGAGGGATGAGGTTGCCTAAAATCATTCCTAAACTTGCTTTTCATCAAGCAGGGAAGAGATAACTGTGATATGTTCTTTGGAATTGCATAGCAGCAACCATGTCTTTAGAGTCTCTGATGTCTTTCATGTAGCCATTGACAGTGTATGCAGCTTTTGGTAGGATTCCTGGCTTGCATGAAGTGTGGGGAGGATGTCCTTATGGGCTGGAATTGATTGCAACAATAATCTTCCTCCACAGAAGATAGAAGTACCTCTCTCCCCAATACTCGGAGTAAGTCCTAAAACCTCTGTGTGTTCTTCTCCACACTGTGGTGGCAGAATGTTTGAGCTGCCTGGCTGCAATTAGCACTGTCACTATGCTGATGAGCAGCACTTTGTTGATGGCTCATGGAATTATGTGGGATAGAACAGAACCACGTAGGTGGTTGTGACTGGAGCTGCCAGGACCAACTAGCAAAATGACTTTTTCTGCAGGAAAAGAGGAAAGAGGGCTTTAGTCCATGTTAAAAAGCAAATTACAAAACCTCTAAATTACACTTTTGGGAGCCTTCATCTGGTACCTTCTGGTGATAACAGAATTATAGATTAGGCTAGCAAGAAATAATTTCATTTTATCACTCTACTGTTTATGAGTGCTGGAGTCAGGACCTGTTTTCTGAATATCTGGAGAAAACAGTCGGGCCTTGGACATAAAAGTTCCCATGCTAATGCAGAGGGAAGAGGGACGGACAGTGCTTCATTAGCAGCTTCTTACATCTTTCCAGAGGCACTACTGTAGCTTCAGAAGGATTAATACTACTAACTACTTGTGAGACCTGAGTTCAACACATTTACTGAGGAAAAAATGCTGAATTCTCTTCCTCTGTGATCATTCCCCTTTTGTGTTTGCTTTGGCAGACCTAGTGCATAAGCACGTTACCACATTGCTACATGGATGACATTTCTCCCCCAAGTTTCTTTTAACTCAATATTGGCATTTAAAAGAGGCACTGTAGTTCTAAGTTGTTTGTTAAATTTCTAGCATTTGCCAAGCACCAAAAACATATTTAGCCTGGACCTGAATGTCAATTTTTCTGCCTACTCCTTAAATGGTTCTATATTAGTTGTCTGATCTTGGTTGCTTATGACCTAAATTTTATTGGTAAACATTATATCTTGTTAAGGAAAGGGAGGTTTTGTGTCTTCAATTGCTCTTCAAAATGAAGGTTCATGATCTCTGGCTGCATCTTTTCTGTGCCTGTTGCTTTGTCCCATCTTCAGATGAGGACCTCCCTGAGGTGCCTGAAGGTTGACTCTGTTTTGGTATTGGGGTTGCTCCATCCCTTCTGGGACATCCTACAGATCTTAATAAATCTTTACCTTTCTTCCCACAACTTCTTTCAGCCAGGCATCGGGGCTTTGTTTCTAGTCAGATCTGGACTCAGCACTGGGAATAGTTCAGAGGATGTTCCTGTGGAGTCCTGTTCTATAAGTCTTACCAACAACTTAGAGTTTGCTTCCAGAAACACATTTTCTCCCCTCTCATAATTTGTGAGCCTTCACAGATTAGACTAGAAGAGAATAAACTGTTTCAGTTGGAAGGTACTTACAATGATCAGCTGCAAATACTATCCATGGATAGTACTGTATTTCCACCTGTGTTCTGGTTTACTATAAGGTTGCCTGTGACAGTTGTTTAATTTATTTGTTCCCTCAACCTTACCCCTCATAAATCTGTGGATTGGGGCAGGGAGGGAGGGAAGGAAGTATTTTTTATGAGGAATGAACAATCTTGTAAACTCCACCACAGCTGAACTCCCCGTGGGGAACGTTACAAAGCCCTGCTGACAGTGTGTGAGGTCCTGAAAGCATCACTGGAGAGATGTGAGTACCACAGACGACTCTGAACTGCCCTTCCAAGGTGGTAAATCTTCTCTATTGACCTGCACTGACTTGATTATTACCTAAGATAGATGGTTGGAAGCATGTTGCTCTTGTTAAGCATTTCAACAGATGCCCAAAGTAATCACTCTATTCACGGCGCTTTCTTCCACAGCAATAAGTGGGGATTTTAGAATTCCTGTGTCTAATGGAAGTATTATTAGGGTATCGTGAGGTACTTTGCTGCGTCTCTTAGAGGAGCTGTATAATAGCCGAGATTGATGTGTGTTGACAACAGAGATCATAGCCTGTATTATTATTCATATTACAGTAAGATGTGGAGTGCTTAGCTCCATTGTGTTAAACCGTGCATGAAGATAAAACAAGAGAAAATCTCTGCTTTTTTGCAGACTTGGAATAAAACAAGTGAAGGATACAACAAAGAGAGGAGGAATGTTACCTGGTGATCATGAGATAATTGTGGTTGCTGTAATTACTGGACTGTTAATAGAATGTCCTAATTTTTCACATCAGAAACTATTTGCAGAAAATATTCAGCAGAATTTTTAACATAATGAGTTAAAGGAAATTGTGGTGTTCTGTAATCACAGGGCACAATTCATGAAAATATTCACTGGAAAGTAATTTCCAGCCTGACTTTTTCTGATGTCCTTCCCAGCACTGAGGTATGAACATATAGCTCAAAGACACTGAAGAGTAAATTTAGATTTAGCTGAAGAACAGCGTTCTCCACTTAAATGGCATGTTTTAGTACATCTTTCAGTGTGACCTCACTCACAGCAATGTGAGTAACATCATCACTTCTCTTATTCATGAGCAAATGAATACGAAATCCTCACCTCCTGTGGATCCATACGGGGGACTGGATTCTCTAACTTTCAGTAAGAGTGAGGCCTGGCTCAAGTGACTGGTAGGATCTTTTTCATCAAAGGTTTTCTAAGAAAGGCAGGCAGTTGAGACACACACAGATTTATACTCATAGTCACTGACAAAGTGTAATGGCTTTAGTCTTGTTTTTTTTAAAAAAACAGACAGAAAACAGCCCAAAAAAACACCACTGTTTTTTCAAATCCTCACAATTTTTTGTACTTTACCTGTTAGTCTTTTGAATAACAGAATTCCCTACGTTATTTATAAGCTCTCTTATAACAAGAAGTGCAGACTTTATGTTTCAGAGTTGTCCTATCTCTTCACAAAATATTTTTCTTCTTGAATTAAATATCTGAAGAGCAAAAATTAGAAGAAAATAAGAGCAGCATGATCTATATAGAATAGAATATAAAGTTCTAAATGAATTAGAAAGGAAAGGGTGACTAAAGAGTAATAAATGGGGTAGAGGGCAAGCTGGACTTATGGTTAGGATTGTGTTAAGTTACCCAGTAACTGACTTACGGGAAAGAACTAGATATCAACACTGTGCCTATTTCTACAGTTCTTCAAAATAAATTAGCACTGCAATTGGAGAAACAGAGGTGGATGCAGTACTTAGAGAGCTTGCAGAGAAGTAACTAACTGGTTACAATGACAATGAAATATTAGCACCAGTGGGTGTTGCTAACAGAGTTTCTCAAAAATATGTTTTGAAACTAGTCATGTTTAATATTTTCTTTAATAAATTAGCATAAAATTGGAGGGTTGAGAAAAAAATTAACTTATAACAGTAATGACGCATCCTCCATAACAAAGGAGTTGGGTCTATCATGAGTGAGGTAGGTGTTGGATGACTTAGAAGATCGCAATATAGGAAATAAAATTAAATACAATTGGAAGAATGCACCGGTCATGTAGGACTGAAGACAGGAAGTCAGACAATGTGACAGAGCTCATCAGCTGGAAATGACTTAGCAGGATAAAAACATGGTTTCTGCAGGTTAACTATGAAATACCAAGGTGGTAACACCATGGAAAGAGTATTGAAGGGTACACGTGTCTCAGGGTGTATCTGCTGAGCCAGTCTAGTGGATACAGGGAATTAGAGAGCTCCGAAAGTATGTTATCGTTCTGGAACTCCAGCTGGAACTTGCAGAGAGAAGTTATTTCAGCGTTGCCGGGAGTGGAGAGCCTTTCTTAACTGGAGGATCTGAAACAGCTTGGCTTGCTCAGGCAAGTAAAAAAACATTCTGGCTGGAATTGAGGTTGTCTTTTATCTTACACAGTTCTTTTACCACTCAGGTGTTTATTCTCCCAGTGTATTTATTGACAACAATGTTGGCAAGAGAGCAAACAGCTATAAAATGACCAGAAATGCATTTTGGCTAGAAACTGGCAGAAAGTTTCTTTCAGAGGAATTACAGCTTTTCAGAATGAAATTCAGAATGAAATGGGGAAGAATCAATCAGATTTGTTTAATGAGAGTGGTACATTGTAGCTCTGAATATAAGGGAGATGGACTTGCTGACCTAAGACATTGCTTTTATTCCAAGGTCACAAAAAATTGTTTAAACATAGATGTTTAACTGCACATTATGTTTCTGTAGTGCCAGAAGACTGACTGGATGGAAGTTCTCATGAAATTCTCTATTTGTTAGTGTACAGATCATTAGTTGAATTTCTGCCTTTGCTTTTTTTAAAAGGCACTTGTGAATGAATTTGGACTTGCTTGTGGATTTGTTACTTATAATCACCTCTGATGTGAAAGAAGATAAGCAAGGCATGATTCAATCACTGTTTTTTGGTGTCAAGTCCCCTAATTCATCTTGTGCTGCTTCTGATGCTGATGAAGGTCATCACAGGGCCAGTAGTGAAGGATTTTGGGTCATCTCAGGGCAGCAGAACTGGGCATGGGGACTGTCCCAGTTAACATGTCACATGTTATTCTTTATCCAATATCAAATATGTATGCTGCAAAACTCCTTTCTTTTGATCACTGCTCACCATAGGCATAGACATTCGATGAGTACAAGGGCAGACATAAAAACAGAAATAGGAATTGGTAGATATTGCTGTGTCAGACCTCTGCTTAGAGATGTAGGGAACATATCACCATGTCTCTCATTCTAAATTAATTATCGATAGCTCTTCTGTTTCTGTTCTGGCCCTACTAAGGGAATCAAACAGTCCAGAGAGAGACATGCATGGAGGAAGAATAAGCCCTCATATATATAGGCCCATCTAAACCCATTTACTTAATGTTATTTAATGTGGATTTATTTTG
Organism: Scolopax mira; assembly: GCA_004320125.1. NCBI lineage: Eukaryota > Metazoa > Chordata > Aves > Charadriiformes > Scolopacidae > Scolopax > Scolopax mira. The sequence goes on along the minus strand of BJBW01002968.1, from coordinate 585,476 downwards.
TATATGAAAATGGCATGTTACAACTGCTTCCCACAGTCAAAATTGTTTGGATACAAGCTTTTGGTTTTTATCTTTTGCAGATGTCTACACTTTGATATTTTTTTTTTTATCTTGCTATTACAGACCATGAAGTCTAGATTTTTCCTGTTACACTAAAACAGGAGCTCTGGCTACTGCTCATCTGCAGTATACATCTTCCCCTTGTGCAATATATCTTGGTCTAGTGCTTGAAGTTTGGAACAGAATAGCTGAAATAAAAGTCTATTATGGCATTTTGGGAGTTATTACTGCTTTGGGCTGTTTTCCTTTTGCGTTGTTTCTCCTTTGTTGTTGTGAAAGGGCTGATGTGTACGCATAACGTCATGTCTTCTCAGGTGTAGAGAGGAAAGGGACTTCCACTAGCTCCCTTGGCAATGTATAAGAGCAGTCCTTCTCCTCTCCAAGTGATGACTTTCTGAAAGCTACTGGAAATTTCTCTAAGGTCACCTTATTCATCCTTCCCCACACAAGCTTTAATACTGTAAAATCTAGGTCTGAAATATGACAATCCAAGGCCATCTTTTTTGCAGATTACCTTTTCTATAAATATTACTTCTCTCATCCCACTTCTCCCCCCATTAGTAGCTATTAATGTCTTAATAACACTAGCATTCATTAGGAAAATATATTTCACCTTCTATCACATTCAGATCAGAACCGATCTTTTTTTTTTGGGTTCAGAGAAGAGACTTTTTCCAGGAGGTGCTTGCTATTCAGAGATTGTATTTCACATTGCAATTGAAAAGGATTTAATGACCCATTTATAATAATTAGAGCTGTCATGTTTTTGTTCTTAATACATTTTGTGAATGACTAACTGCAACACCTCCCAGCTGGCCTCAGTAATGCTTGATGGGGTTCTTTGCCCCACCAGGTCTGGAAAGTTTCATAAAAAGAGCAATTTCAAATAATGAAAGTTGAAAGGGTGATGTGTAAGTCTTTATTTGACATACTTATTCAAATCATTTGTCAAGCCATGGATTTGCTGGAATAGAACTAAAGGAATTGAAAGAATTAAGTGTTATGCTGTCTTCTACAATTCAGTGTTTTATTTACAAATTTATTTATGACCTTATTTTTGAATAACTTTTTAAACCTACCTGACCTAGCATAACTAGAAATTTTAGCCTCAGGCTGCTCTTGCCAGCTAAAGAGCATGACTGTGTTATACCAGGGGAATCTATAAAGGTATAATAGCTTTCCAGGAGGGCTAAAATGTAATTAATCATCTATTAAGAACTGGAAAATAACAGTAGTTGGTCACCCTGTGTAGCAGGAGCTGCTTAGGAGGAGAATTAATAAGTTTAAAGTTATATCATTTTTCTCACCACTTTACCTAAGCATCTTACTGTAGTCATTTACTCATTCATTTATTCATCTTTTCATTCATTCATTTGTGTTCTCAGCATCACTAAGCATCGGTCTCTTGATCTTGAAATCTGTGTTATTTTATTTCTGGCACTTTTTAACATGTTAAATGAGCTTGTACTTGGGTGTTTTGATGAATGGAATATGAAAGTGCTAAGGGAAAAATAACTCTTTACCTGACTCATCACATTCTAAAATTCAAAGGAAAGAATAATTAGAAAAGGATTTAAGTGAAAAATATGTTTGCCAAGTGGCTTTACCAGCACTTAGAGCATGCCAGACCCAGCTGGTTACTTTCTTGATAAAAGAAACACAGTATATTTCTGGCTTCTAGATTTCAGTGGAGTGACTGAACTGATGCAATGTCAACTTTTTTAATGATGCAAGAAAGATTGGGAATTAACATATGCATTGTAAAATGTGCAACGAACTGGATAAACTGGCCATGAATGTGGATTGTATGAAAAAAAGAAACTAATTTGTTTCAAAAGGGAACTTTTTAAATAGTTCCAGCATAGGTTAGCCAATGTGTGTTTCCTACTGGAGGAGGTCTGTGGAGACTGAAGAGGTTCTTCTAAGGCTTGCTTTCTTGTGGAGGGAGGGAAGGAGGTGACATATTCAGTCACAAAGCAGGACAAAACTTCAGTAATAGCACCTTGAATGCACTCGTGCAGCTGAGACAGTTTGAGGGTTGAAGACAACCCTAGAGAAACTTTTTTGAGATGAGACACATCTGCACCTGAACATCTGTTAGTTCTGTGGAGTCAGAAGAAAAGTATGTCCCAGAGGTATTGCCAGAGAAGGTATAAAAAGTTTCAGGCATTCAGCACAGAGCACACCAACTTAGATATTTTAATGTGCAGTAAGTGCTGAACATGTATATTATTATAGGGGGACACTGGATCCTTCAGATGCTGTTGGGATACAAAAAATAACCATAATACAAACAGTGTCATGCACCAGTAGACTTTAGAATGGGGTGTTTCAGGCACTGTCTTAGACTCTGCCAGTTTTAAGCAGATGAGCACAAATTAAATTTCATGCTAACTTGCTCTGGGCAATGAGCACCCAAGTTTTTAATTAAGTTTTAGTGAATTAAGATAACTTAATTAATATTTTTTTTCTTCACACAGTTCATAGATACAAGAAAAATGTTTTGATAGCAAGTTTAATGTCTCCACAGTCTGCATATATGACGGGCAATGTTGCTGGTGTCATTAGTGATACTGGTGAAATAAGTACGTGCTGGTTGGGAAAGTTGGCAAAGCAACTGTAACAGCTAAATAGCCTGGTTTAGAATAAAATGGTAATAACAACAGAATTCAAATATTTAGAAACAGCTAGATGGGGATGGGAGAAAACCCACTGAAAAAGGAAAGGAGAGAAGAATGAAACTTTTTACTGTGAGGGTGGCCAAATACTGAAACAGTTTGCCCAGAGATGATGGTGAATGTCCATCCTTTGAGATATTCAAACCCCAACTAGTGACAACCCTGAGCAACCTCCTCTAGCTGTTCCCAGGTTGGTCGGATGATCCCATGAGGTTCCTTCCACCTTCAAACTTCAACTATTCTTTATCAAGTAATGGTTGCACAGAAACTCTCACTTCTATTGTTTGCTCATTTTTAATGAGTGCTGTATTTTCGAACATTCTTGTTTTAATGTAAGGTGTATATGAACATATATAGAGATGGGGAGTGTGGACACAAACACATATATATATATAAAACCACAATAAGTGGATCCTAATGCATATATAGCATGTGACATACACGCTGGATATCGTACATGATCACTGGGCCCGTGAAGGTCAATTCTTTCCCTTAGGACATGCAGTGGGAAAAGCACAAATTTAGAAGGAAGGAAACCAAGGTTTGTTTCCAGAGCTGCTTTTTGACCTGCAGCAAAACCACAGAAAAGACTCTGAGGTTTCACTGTCTATTGGTAATATCAAAGAGCCAACTGTCTCTCAACACGTACATATGGAGTAAGATTTCCACCTCAGCAGGAGTTGCCAAAGGTGCCTGGTACTTACTTGGTCCTTTGCTCAATGGATGAGAAGAACAAGAGATCCCTCTCTAAAAAGAAAGTTGTGTTGATCTGCTCAGCCTGTCAGGATATGCTTGAAAAATGGTGTGGTTTTCACAGATGTCACAAGGTAAGGGCTGGAGCAAGAAGATAATTACAGCCCCATATACTTGTGCATAGGGTGTATGGATTTCTCTAACTTGTCCTTGTATACACCTTCCTCAACCAGAGCCTTGAGGAATTAAGCATCTAGAGTTGGTCAACATTGACCAAATTGTCTTCTCTTTAGGAGAAAGTGAATATATTATTAGGTCCTGTTTTGAAGGAGACTCTGTGTCTCATAAATCACTGCTTTTTCTATCATTCTATCCAATCAGTCTATCATTCCTACCAATCTTTCTCTGACCACAGTGGAAAGTTTGCAGTGCAGAACATGGGCTGTGGGGCTACAGTCCAGCCTACATATTCTGTTCTTTCTGATATAAAAAGAGGAGAGGGTGAGAACATTTTATGGAAGTCAAATGGACTAAAAATCTCAGGGAAGAGAAAAGAAAAGTGGGTTTATGCTCTCTGATTTTTCAATGTATTTTTCTGAATAATGTTTAAATTATGCATGTAGTGCTTATGACTGGTTGCACTAGTATGTTTCTGTTTTGTTTTTTTTTTTAATCTGAGTATTTTTATTTCTTTTTATTTTAAATAGTGTCTTGAAACAATGACTGAATTTTTTGCTTTTTCAGATACATGCAAAATATTAACAGGAAGCAGAAGCTTGGCCAGAAGAGAGAGAAAAAAGAAAAAAAAAAAGGAAAAAACCTCAAACCCCCAAATGAAACCTTTGAGTATTTCAAGAGAGGTATTTAACATGGATTATTTTTTTTTAAATTGATGGATAGGGAAGCAAGTATGGTTCAGGCACATGGAAGAAATACCATTATTAGATCCTATAGATCTGCACAAAACTGGCAAAACATGGGATCTGAGAGCCAAAATCACAAAGAAGATATGGAATAAAATGCAGCATCTGCAGATCAGCTCAGTGCCATAGAAGGAGAGACAATCCTGAATTTGAATGGGTAAACCAGATTGCAGAAAGAGTGTCATCTGGTCTTCTGCAAACATTTGACTGTAAAAACTCAACTAAGCTGTGAGTTTCCATTTGGTTTTATTGTCACTCCTAAAGAATAGGGGGAAAGAAAATGGCAAAGGAGGGAAAAATAATGGTACAGAAAGCTTCAGAGACGGGAGGAAATATCTGAGTGTTTGTCCAGTCCTGATGGTTTTGGAGTCAGATGAGAAGGAAGTCTGAAAAGAAACAGAGAAAAATGTATCTTGTTGATGGACTGCAATTTTCATACAATCATAGAAGAGAGAAGTATGGAGAGAAGGATAGAAAATTTGTTCTAGTGAAGATGTGCAGCCAAACACAGCTGTTTGGGAGAGCAGTACTATCTCTTCAAAATATATAGAAGGATTTTAGGCAGAAAAGAAAGAAAAACATTTTTCAAAGAGGGACTAGGTGTCCACATAAAGGTCTAAGGAGAGTTCTGATATATTTTGTTGAACTAACCATCAATGATAACCAGACTGATTTAATGCTGTTCCAGAAGATGTACCCAAGAGGCAGGATTGCGTGAAATGGGAGCCAAGATTACAGATGTCACCAAGATAAAAGGGAATAAAGGCTAATGGGACATTAATCAAGGGCTGTGAAGAGAAGTCATTGGATGGGGGGCAGGGTGGGTGTAGAGAGGGTGGACTAAGACAAGAGAGGTGGTTGAAAAGCTCTCAAATGGGAGAACAGTAAAAAGTTAAAAAACAAACAACCTAGGAGCAGTGGCTGTTAGAAGGAGCTGACAATCAGATATGCAGAAATTAAAAAAAACAAACCAAACTTAATTCTATCCTTGTACAACAGTCTTCCAAGAGGCACAGAAAAACAATGAAAGGATACGGAGTTAATATTCATTAAAGGAAGAAAAAAAGTCTCGTACAACTAGAGATTTGTCTAGAGATGGGATGTTGTCCTCCTGTCCTTTTTTGTTATGGTTCTTGGACTGAAGTCCAAAACAAAAGCAGAAAAGGAAGATCCAGCCAAACTGCTGCTGGCAGATTATCATGGATTCCTGGCAAACTGCTGTGAATGTGCCTTGCTTGCATTTTCTTACAGCCCTCACCAGCAGCTACTTCAGCCTCTCCAGTAATGAAGATGTGTCTCTCTCATTTACATATATTGAAGCCATTCCATTTTAGCATAAATAATTAATTATTCATTGGAGCAGAAACTAGGAGAAAGTGTCCTGCATCCCAGGTGAATGCCCAAACTACTGTATTATGGAGAAATTCCCACTTTCTCTTACTCATTAGGTATTAATTCAGCTATGCAAAGCAGAGCAGTGTCAACAGAAGTAAATAAAATGGTTCTGTCCCAAACACCCATGCAATGCACTGAGGAGGGCATCTCCAAAGAAGGTGAAGGCTTCAAGCTTCAAGCTCTCTGTCGACTTCATTTCTGCAGAAAAGAAGGTAAAGGAAGATCATCAGTAGAGAAATGCAGGGAACAGTTTTGGTGCCAGGACTGAGAAGTTTACCTATACCTGGTAACACTGAGCAATTTGCCACACTAAGGGGCTGTGGAAATACATCCTACACCTTTGTTTTCTGTTTCTCATAAAAGCCTTTCAATGCTTCCATCAGCCTTCCATTGCTTTATTCATGTAGGACCATCCCATATGGTGTGGATGCTTTTTACAGATAGTGCCAGTGATGAAAATGAGATTTGATGATGAAGGCAGTCAAGCAAATCTTTAGCTTGTTACTTCTGGGTTATGGAACAGAAGAATTGATAGCACAGACATCTTTTAAGAGAAAAGAAGGCTTTTTCTGAGGAGAAAAAAAAGGTAGCCAAACTCAGTGTTTCTTTGCATTTGATACTTAATGTTGTGTTTGGATACATGATACCCTACCAAACAATTCACCTAAGTCCATTACACACGAATGTTGGGGAGTTAGTTACAAAAAACAGATGGTTAGAAGGTGTCATAAGGGAAGAGTGACAGAGCTTTACACCCTGCAAAGGCGAGGACACCTGGGAGTGCTGTGTAGATGGGGAAGTTGCTTTGGAAGAGGAAATTCTTACACAGCACAGTATCGGGATGTTGCTGCCTATGTGACAAACTTTACAAATAGTTTTAATCATTTTTCAGAGATGCATGGAAAGTTACCTAATGCAAGCAAGAAAGTGCTGTCAAAGAGATGGGTTGCTTCTCTCTGATGGCAAGCAGCATCCTACGAATTAGTGTAGGATAAAGGACCTTTTTTGTTCTGCACCATGATCTGTTGGGTGAAAAGGCATGCTGCTTGAAATGAAATATCTTAGTTTTCTTTTTTCTTCATTTGCTGAAGCATTTCCTAGCTTACTCGGTTTACGGTCACACTTTCTATTAATTTTTCATTATAAACAGCTAAAGATTTAGTAAATAATTAATTGCTCCTCTAAGCATCTTACAGACACTAGCACCTGGATAAGAGGCATTTTTAATTATAAAAACTGTGGGTGGGCAACCTATTGGGCTGCTGGGCTTTCTAAAAGCTAATTTGAGAAGGATTGAATGATCAGTTATAAATTAACCCTTTACAGGTAATGTCCAACGAATATTTCACCACATTTATTTTCAACATGAGAACTACAGAGGTTTGGGGCAATTGTTCTAGGGTCTCTCTCTGTCTGAAAATACCTGTGATGGGGCTGATTTGGAGCTGTTTTCAGATCAAAGCTGTTTGCATGAGCTCTGATCCACAGTGGGACTTTTGGTTCTGTGAAACTTCACAGTGTAGCTCTTTGGAATCATGTAGAGGTCCTGGGGGTGATACTGTTGAAGTCTTGGTCTGGAGAGAGAGGAAGGGCTGTGGTGTTCCCATGGTAATACACCACTCAGAAATGAGAAAGTGGAACAATTATTTTCCTTGTCTGTGCTTTTTTCACTGGCTTCCCTGTGAAACGTGAGATCTTGTCCTAAATAAACAAAAATCTTGTAACAGCAAAACAAGTACAAAGAATAAGATCATTGGAGGGAAAAAAAACCCAACCTGTCTTGAAAGAGGAGACAAAATCAGAGCCAAGTACAGGTCTATCCCAAGAAACCTTCTGCCACAATCAAAGTCTGTGATTGACAAAGACTTTATTTGGCACCAAGGCTAAGTCCACTCTCTTAGTCACATTCAGAGAGGGATTTCAACACAGACATACCTGGGGAAAAAGGATGGTATCTTGTGTCAGCAATTGGTTTAGCTCTCTCCATTTGTATCCCAAATGGTTTCTGGTATGGTCATACAGAAGCGACTGGGATCAACACTTCCTTCAGGGGTCCTTGATCATGAGATCAAGGCTGTAAGCTGTGGGAAACCAAGCTTTTTCTTGCATGTTTTGAGAGCCTGCAGTTGCTTCAGCCCCATCTTCTTAAAGACTGGGTATTTCTTTTATAAACAATCTCCTTCATATGTTGATAAATGGAGGTTGTTTGAGAATCTAAGGGGAGAAAAAAAAATTTAAAAAAGAGAAAAGGCTTCTCACCTGTTTGAAAAATTGGTTCACAGACCAACAGCCACCCTCCCTCCTCCACCCTCCTCCTGTGCCTCTCAGTACATTGCCTGGATGTGTTATTCCCAGTCCAGCTCCCCTCTCCTGTGCTGGGGCCAGTCACCTTGTACAAAGTCAAGTGACTGCAGAAGTCACGCAAGCAGGTCAGCCCCTGGGCTGTCTGCTCTCAGGGGATAGATCCTGCACAGGAGCTTGGCTTGGGATGCTGTTTTGGAGCTTCCCTCAGCATCTCTCCTGACGGAGCTAAAAAAAAAGGCTGAATTGATGGAGACGTCAGAAGTACATTTTCTCAGAGGTCAACTAAATTCAGGTAATGATGTAATGCTGTAGTGCGCTCCTCCTAATCCAATCAAATAACGTAATGGGTTAGACTCTATCAAATAAAGTTCAAGGCAAGCATGTGAAACGTGGCTGCTCCTCAGCTGCTGGCAGCTTTCCTAAGTGCTGAGAATCAGATCAAAGAAAGAAAAAAGCCTCCCATCTCCAAAGAGAAACTTCCACGCAAACACACACTTGGAAAAAAGACAATACTTGAGTGCAGCTTGCCATGCCAGGCATTTCTTTATTTTCTTTTTTGATAATAATTTTTGTTTTACTCTCATCTTCCCATTTTAAAGCCTATTTGCTTTAAGTCCAAATGATTTCTAAAATCGCTGATGAATTTGGTTGCCTCAGTTTATGGGTTGAAACCGTGTCTGGAGTGGGGAGTCCTGACTTGCTCTCAGACGTGAGCAGACTCAGGACATTGAGGAAACTCAAGCCCTTTTTAAAACACCTCAAATTGAGTGTCCAGAAGTTGGTATGCCAGAAAATACTGTTCATTTCTGGAACTCTTTGGCCTTTGCCTTTGCAATCGCAGATCTTTGCTGAGTAAAGTCATCGATGTTACTTAAACAGTTGAAAATATTGGATCAGGGAATATAAGTCCCTGTATAATTCATCTGGTATTGCATAAGTACTGTAATATTGTTTCTGTATAAATTTAATCCATCGAACAGTCAATGCACCAGCAAAAATCCACACAGCTATTGATCTGATTTATTCCTTATTAAATATTAATTGAAGTTTCTCCATCATACCCTGTGAAAGTTGTCCAGCTGTGTGAGAAATATATGCATATTTATCTTTTACGTAATGCAGTGCATTCATCCAAATGACAGGCAGCATCGACTAACACAGCGATTATTTCCCATGCAGAACGTTTGGAAAAAAGGGAATCGGAGCTCTTTTAAAGATCTATATACCTGATATGCCTGTTTAACCCAGCCAGAAAGATTTTTCTGGCTTTGGGGAGTGCCTGTCCCCCTCCTCCTTTTGCATGTTCTGGTCCCCAGGGAAACATATTTGAGTGCACCTTCCTCAGGCGATTCCGGGATACGGTCAATTCTTAATTACCCGTGAGGGGATTATCCAGGGCTCGGATTAACCCTACTGTGGCTGCAAACTACTCAGGCTGGACCTGCCAGAGCTGGTTCCCATCTGTAGCCAGCAGGACTCAGCTGGCTGCGGATGCGCCTGGGTCTGGGCTCCCCTGGGATGTCCAGCCGCTACAGGCAGGTTGAGCTTTACCCTCCTTTGGTCTCTTGCTTGTGTGCTACTTTGCAAAACAAGGATAGAACTGCAAACCACTGCAAACCACTGTCATGGCAATGAGTTCATCATACTGAAACCCCGCTAAACCCAGCTTATTAGTATAGAATCTGCTTTGAAGGAAAATGAAGCCCTGAACTAATTATTTAAGACTAGGTTCCTTCGTCAGTTTCAGAGCCCCTCACTTCTGTTTTCTCATGAACCCAGTGTGCTCATCTCCCCATTTACAAGTGCTTTCCCAGGCTGTGCAGTATCGTTGCACTGGTGTGATGTATAAGGAACAAACCAGCTCCGCTCCTCTGATTTATTTGTGTCTCCTGCCTGCTGTGAGCTCAGGAGCCTGACTCTGCCTGAGCAAGTGTTCCTTTGGAATATGGTTGTTCTCTCTGAGTAGACTATATGGTTGCCAGTGTTTACTGAAAGGATTTGCTGTCTGGGAAATGCAACCATTTCTTCCACATTGGCTGTGACTCTCGCCAGTCCCCATTTTGAACTGTGCACTGTTTTTTGAAGAGTCCATTACCCTGGCTAAAGATTTTGTTTCTCTCAAGTGCAGCTCATAAGTCTGCTATGTGTGTTACTTCATCTGCTGGGTTTTTTTGTAAGCTTATTGTTAGATGACTCTCTTCTAATAAGCTTGTTATTAGATGACTCTCTTCAGCACTATGGAAGAGTCAAACATGACAGCTCCAGTCGTCCCAGGGCCAACTGAATGATTTTACAGCAGCAGACAATGCACCAGCCTCCATCCTAAATCCAGACCTGGACCCTTCTGAGCACTTCTGTGGGAGTGCCTGATGGGACAATCAGGTTACGTCAGGGAGAAGCTATGGTAGACACATGCCTTGCCTTATATGGGCTTTGATGTTGAGGTGGAAGTGTCTTGCTGTTCCTGAATGATCAAGACCCTCCGGCATGTTGGCAGATATTTCTCATCTATTGGCCCATTGCTCTCTCTTGCCACTGGAGTACTCCAGCTTCATCTGCAGAAGCCCTGAGGAGACAGTGATCAATCTGACAATCTTGTGGGCCCAACTGAGCAACCGTGGTGTTGGCAAGCCACCAAAAGTACAGAGCACGAAGATGCAAAAGCACGTGTTGACTCACTAATAGCAATGCGAACCACCTCTGCTAGACACTAGTCCTGGACAGTAGTCCTGGTTCAGCCTTCTAACCAGACTTCCCCTCCTTTCCTTGCATGGTTAATAAAACAGAGTATAAGAACTGTCTTATTCAGGAAAAGAACTATAAATAATATAATTGGGTTTATCTTTTCCTAAAGTTTGATTATATAAAGGAATGAACCAACATGTCCCAAGGTCTGAGAAAGTTGAGGGAATTTGATTTCAGCAAAGCAAGTTTGTTTGGAACAGCCTTTTAAAGGCATCTTTTCTTTTTTCACATTTAGTTTTCTAAGTATACTCCATAGTGAAAGATGTGCTTTTCAGGGAAGAAATGCATTTAAAGCTAGATTTTACCCTGAGATATTCCTTTGTAACGTCCATTGCCTGGGCTAAGACATAAGACCAGGCATCTCAAGTCTGAATCTGTCTTACTACTCAGAAAACAGGCATTAGAGTGACCTCTGGTTTATTCTTGTGAGGAAGTAACTGGGACAGCTTTAAAGTACTGCAAGAACCATTCATGCACATGATTTAAACCATGCTGTTCTGCTGACAAGTTGAAATGTACTAGGAAATGGGTTTTACTTGCTTTTTAAGTAGATAATTTTGGGGGGGAACTGTGAAATGAGGGAATCTGACAGGAGCAGCAGTTGTGATGGTGACAAAGACAGACAAACTTCATAATAAATGTGTTCACTAGGCATTCAGAAATAAACAAATCCTTACTTTCTGAGTAAAAATGACATTTCTAGACAATATTGCCTGAGTGCTTATTTTTTTTTCTTTTATTTTTTTGACAACTTTGTTAGTGAAGACTTCCTTACCTTCTCCCTGTTTTACTAATCCTTTGAGCCACAGGGTAGGAAAAAAGTGCCAAGACTTGAATTCAAAGGATGAGTGTGGAGCAGAGATTACCCATTCTTGGCCTTGCCATTGACTCCTTGCTTTCCTTCTAGCAAGTTTCTCAGAACCATATACAATATAGTAACTGAAAGATTAGAAAAGTATCCAAAGCATGCAGTATACAGGGTGAAGAGGGGTCCATCATCCCTCTGCTGAGCACACAGCTGTACAGAGCAAGCCAGCGGAAGGCTGGGATGTCAGACAGGGATGTTAAAATCTTGGCTATCCACTGCTTGATTCAGAGCTGTAGAAAGACATCTGTTTCCTCCAAATCCAGCTTTCAGCCATCCCTTGAAAGTTACTTCCTGACCCCACGATGTGTTCAGCCAGATGAGATCTGCATGTCACCCTCCCAAGTGCAGAAACAGAGTTTTTGGACAGAGGGAGAAGGAAGGGAAAGGAGCTTCCTTCACCTGGGGGTTGCAGGGCTTGAAGGATGTTTATTCCTGCACAGGGACAGATTAAGCATATCTGTATCTATCTCATCAGTGATAAATATCTGCCTGACCTGCTCTTTAAAAGCTCTGTAGGAGGAGCTCTGTTGCCCTTCTCAATCAGCATCCTCTAACAGTCTAATGTGAACCATCTATTCCAAACATTTCTCTTTCCTCATAGGCCTCTTTCATAATAGACCTTGTATGGGCTGGAAATTCCTCCTCATATCATCATTTCCTGAACAAAACAAAGCCAGTTTTCCCACAGGCCATTTTAAAACCTTCTATCTTTGCTGTTATCCTCTGGACTCTCTCCAATCTTTCTACAACTTAGTGATGGGTTGCCCAATACCAGACACAATACTTCAGCTGAGGTATCACCACCAAGATAAAGGAGAATAATTCTAATTACCTCCTGTGTCTTCCATATGTTAATTCAGTCACGAATGAGATGTGCCTTTTTTGCAACAGCACCATGGTCCACTCTCACTCTGACTTTTTTTCTGCAGTTAGACAGTTATTTCCCATTTTGTGCTGGACTTCTGCTTCCTAAGCAAAGTGCTTATTTATTGGTTTTGTTTTTATCAGAGCAACTCCTCAATATGTCAAGATTGTTTTGGTTTGTGATCCTCTCCTCTGGGGTCCCTGCAACAGCTTGACTTCATCAGCAAATGTTATGGGCCTTTTCTATGCTATCCAAGGTATTAAAAACAATATTGAATGATGCACATGCATGAAAGACCCTCCCAGGACCCCTTGTAATGCCATCCAAGTTTGATATGAAGCTCCAATTAACTTTTTAAATCATAGAATCATAAAAAGATTTAGGTTAGAAAGGTCCTTAAATTATGTATTTACCTGAATCCAAGACATGTCTGTAATCTAAATTTCATACCTGTGTACAAGGTTCATTGAAGGGAAAGTTTTTAATGCATGGACACCACCCATTAAGCTCACCAGGGCAATGAGCACTTCCTGTATACAGAGAGGCAGACAGGGAAGGTTGAGGCTTTTTTTCATCTCTTGAACTGTCATTGGGAAAAAAAACAAGTTATATGTTCTCATCTAGGGCAGAAGATGATAAATTACCCTTCTTTAATAGAAGGGCAACGCACTCCAGCTGCCTCGCATTTATCAATGGGAAAGGGCAGTATAGGCTAGTTCTTGTGAAGGAACTAATGCATGGCAGGTTCTTGTCCTGCTGTCTTTCCCCAGGGTGGCTGAGATAGTCTGGCTAAACACAATTTGAATGTTTCCTCTTCTTGCTGCAAAGAAAGTAGCATCTTGACTGTGAATAAATATGATGTTTGCAATGATGAACATACATTTTAGAAACATCCTCTATGCCATCTTCCTCTCAACAGCTGATAGGATATTATGCAAGATTGTAAAGAAGCCTCAGTGAAGTCAATCTAACCCACTGCTGTCTTCTCATACAACACTTGTGCTACCTTTTCAAGGAAGTTGATCTGACATGATACATTCTTCACAAATCCCTGTTGGCTGTTTCCCATCACCTGGGTTTTACCATGGTGCCTATAATTCCTTCCAGAGTTTAGAGGTAAAGGTGAGGCTGACTGGCCCCGTGGCTTTGGGTCCCCTTTATGTACTTTCCTTTCTTTCTTCGGGTCTCTGGCATCTTTTGTGTCTTCAGCAAGTCCTCAGAAGTAATTGCAATTACCTCAGAGATAAACGATTATTTTGGTGAACTCCTTCAAAATCCTTTGGTGAATTCCATTATACCTTACAAAGTGAAAAAGCTCTATCTTATCTATATATTCTTTAACCTATTCATTTTCTGTTTGAGCTTGCCCTCTTGTCCTCTTGTTAAAATTAATTGCCTTAAGTAGCTGTTCATAATTAAATTTTTAGAGCAGTGTGCAACAAAAAGAGTATTGAATTCTTCAGTCTTCTCTGGATCATGCGCTGTTTATTCTCCTACCCTGTAAAGTAATGGAATGGTACGTTCCTGGTTTTTTCCTACTTTTAATGCATTTACAAAACCTTTTCCTATGGCTCTTTATGTTCCTTTCAACCTGTAACCCATTTTATCCCAAGCACGCCCTGAGGTTTTTATCCCTTGTCCTTAATGACGCACTTTTTTTTGCCTTTTGTGTCATTTTTCTTTCCTTAGTTTATTTTTGGGCCCTTAAAAAGCTCCTGATGCAGTCATAATGGCTTCTCACTGTGCGCTCTGTCTTCCCCTGTATCAAGATAGGCTGCTATTGTGCCTTTAATACACTCCCTTTCTGTAACTACCAGCTCTTCTGCCCTCCTTTATCCCTTAAATTACCTTCCCTGGAGACCCTACAGATGAGTTTGCTGGGTGTGCTGAAATCTGGTGGGTTTTTTTGTGGGGGGTGTGGGGGGAAGTCCATTATCTTTACTTTTTTTCTCTGACTCCTTCCTTTTTTCTTAGAACAGTGATTCACAGTCCTTTCACCTGTCACCTTCCCTTTTTAGATTCTTCACCAGTTCCTCTCTATTAGCCAGAACCAAATCCAAAAAAACCCCTTCTATCTTTATAATTTCCTCCACCATTTGATATATCCTTGATTCATTTCAAGGACTTTATAGACAGTTTGAACCCACCATGCTTTTCCAACACACATTTGGGCATCTGATGATCCTTATTAGCACCACAACTTTTGTCCTTCAGGTGTCCATGACCTACTGAAGACCCGCCTCCTCCCATTACTCCTTCTCATACTCATGTGGAGACAGCAGCAAACCTGCACCACCTCTGAACTTCAAGGAAAATGTACATGCTTTTCACGTAAAACACAATGCACTCTTTCCTTTCTGTCCCTCCAGATCAAGCTGTCTCCATGTAGACATATTCCAGTTTTCCTGCTTAGCCCATTGCTAAGGTGGGATAGTCCTCAGTGGGAGGGTATGTAAAAGATTGAGTTCCTTCACAATTTCTTCATTAAAAAGTCTGCAAAGAACCAGGTGGAAACACCAACATTAAGATGGGTGTCCACACTGCCAGTCTGCAAGAACAGGCTCTGGCTTCCTACTCTGTCTGGACACTTACAGGTCTCAGTTCGGGTTGGTTCAGCCACAGTGTAAGGGCTGAGAGAGGTGTTTCTTATGTGTAGATGTATTTGAGGCTCCAGGGGTGGAGTTAAGACAACAAAGAGTTCTACTATGTCAGATGACAGTCCTTGTGGCTCAATAACATTTACCTGTCCATGGTCATAGAAGACGCCTAAGGAAAGAATATCAAAATAGAGCAGGTGTACACTGATATTGCCCCACTTCTGTGGCATACTCTCCCACCAGATGCCAGATTGGGGTTTCTCATGCTGCAGGTCGTATCTCTGCTTTGAGTTTAACAGGCCCTGATAGCCTTCTCTTCCATGCAGTGCCTAATTGCTTTTTGAACCTATTTATAACTTCCAGAGCATCTTATCACAATGAATTCCATGATTTAATTATGCACTGCGTGAACAAGAACTTCTTTGTGTAAATCTTCTGGCTGATCATTTCATCTGGTACTCACTAGTTCTTGTGTAATAGCTCCATGCTGTGCAAAAATTCTGTTACAGCCACTTCTCTTCCTTTTCAACACTAAAGTCTCTGTCATTGCTCAGAGCTGTTCCTTAGCTTTGATATCCTCTCTTGGACCTTTCTTAGATGGGATAACCAGAAATGCACATGTTGCACTGGGAACAGTAGTGGCTGGAAGGAAGCTCTGGAAGGAAGTGTTCTGCTTTGTTCTTTATTCTTTTACTAATAGTCTCTGTTGCTGTTTGACTACTGTCCTCCTGGTGCCATCATTGTGTTGACATTTCCATGGAGCTATATGCATTGAATCAACATCTCTTTCTGGAGGCATATTTGAAATGTTAGAGTCCACTGTTCTGTAGGTACAGCTAAGTTTTGTGGTTTGTTTATTTTTTTCTTGCCCCACCATCTGTGGATTTTGTGGCACAGAATTTCATTTGCCAGTCTTCCTCTCCACATTAGACCATTCTACAATGTTTTGCAATTTTTATGGCAGTGTGTAATATCATATCTGCAGTAAACTTTCTTGTCCTATTACTCAAGATTTTCTGCCTCTCGTCAGGTGTTGTCTCTATTGATTATGCGGTTATTCTGGACTCTCACATCTATTGATTTCTTTTTTTATTATTTTTAATCAAACACAGCCTTTTTGTAGGCACTGTAGACCCATGTTCAAAATTTTTCAGGTGCTCTTCTGGATGCCCTCAAATAATCCCAATGACGTAGAAGAGGGTTTTTTTTATGTGTGGCTGCTCAAGAGAAGCTCAAGCCTCGTAGTTTACAGCCTTTCAGTGATCAGGAGCCTCATACAGCTTTGACTCCCATAAGCTACTCTTAGCGTTGAAAAAGTAGTTTTCCTTTAAGAGTTCATATAATAAGTGTTAAGGGCACTAACAACAAGGAAATTATTATCTTTGCTTTGAGGAACTGTGGCATTTTTTGCAGCTGCAGTTGCAAGCAAGTGTTTAGTAAGTGGGAGGCACTACAGAGCAAGTCCCTTTATCCATCACATTACCCTAATAATTAAACTGTCAGCCAGGGATGTCAGGCTTTAATAGAAAAAGAAAAAATTAGAATCAAACAGTGGTAAAAGAATTGTGACTATTCCTCCAGTTAAGCCTATAATTTTTTTATCTTAATCATTATGTTTGCATAAGACATTGCTCAGAACACACATCTTAAAATGTTTTTTTTTTTAAATAGTTTTTATATGTTTTAAAATAACAAGAAGTTATTTAACCACTCTCTATTGTTCCTGTGACTCTGGGAAACAATTATCCTAAGAATCATTGGTAATTTTTTTCCTGTGGTTTATTTCTAAAATGGACTCCAAAGGTGTTTTCTAGATTCTCCAGGCACTTTTCCTTGAGGATGTCAATCCACCTCATGGTCTGCTGCTTCTGAATTCTCCCTGTAGGCTCATTCTCCAGGCTGCCAGGTGAGGTCTCCATTAGACACAGAAGTCACACAGCATTTCTGGTCCAATTTCAGTGGGACATGGATGGCTCTCCCCACTACTTTTGTTCTAAACATTGGATTTTTCAGGGTCTTTTTCCTGCTTTCTGCTTCCCAGCCTGTGGTTCAGATAGCAACATACTTGTCCATAGGGAAAATGGGTGGCCATAGACTTGGGTCAGAGAGGTAGATTACAAGACCATTAAAAACCATAACAGTGAAGTGAAGTATTTGTGTCTCTGCCCTGACTCAGAGTCATCATTTCTCAAAAAGATAGTGTTCTTGTCCCTCTCTCACCTTTTCTTTCAGGGTCTTCCCTGATAAATGTTAGCTAACTGTTAGGATGAACTTTGAGATAAGAATAGTTTTTCTCTGGGAAAGAGAAAAAAAACCTCTGAGACCCTTTTCTGTTACCAATAGGGCCACTGGACAACATCATGCCCAGCCAAAAGCTGTTTAATGCAGAAGACTCAATGATGTATCTCATCCAGATGATACCATTGGCCACGAGGGCTGACAGCTTTTTGTGAACTCACACCTAAAGAAAAAGACCAGAAGACAAAATTATAATTTACTCTTGAATAGTCATGAAGAAGATAATAACAATGTCTGCTTCTTTATTTTGACCCATATTTTTCTACATTTTGAGTAGAAATGTACTCCACATAAAGGAGTACAGCACACACCACACTGTGTGAATAGCTGGAAAATGTTGATTTCTTTATGTTATCACTTTCTTTAATGGCACCCTGTGGTATATGACATTGTGACTGTCATCGCCTTTATCCTCTTCTAACTAGGACCAGACAGAGAGAAGTTCAAGGCTTTAGTATCCCATTACCAATTTCCTGAGCAACAGAATGCCAAGTTCCAATTTGCGTTCTAATTTTAACTACAGTATAGATTTTTAAATAAGCCTCAAGCTTCCTATTAACATGATCTGTCTGCTCCTTTGGTGCTCTCTCATCCCATTCTGATCGACCCATGAATGGGCTCCCTGTATTATTCATTGTACACTAAATTAAGCTTTTAGTGTTAAAGGCTTTCAAGTGTAGCGTTCCTTCCGTAGAACTCATTACCTGTGTCAATACACAAAGCAGAAGCGCTTAATAGATTTAAAACATCTAGTATCTGCCCTTTTTTCTTCAGCTGTTATTAAGACTCAGGAGCATTTGTTATTCTGGTAATATTCCTTATTGTCCTGATATTAATTTCATTAGTCAGTGAGCGTGCACTATGGAGTTCCACAGTGTCTTTGCATCATATGAACTTTAATTAGTCTTGACGTTTTCTAAAAAGGGTTAGGTAAATGAAAATTATTATGGCTCATTGTGGCTTTGTACATCTTCAGAAATTAGGAAATCTGTTTTTATCACCTGTGGGTAAGCAGGGATAGTAGCATAAGAAAAACTCAGCCTTCATTCCAACCACAAATAAGCCAAAATGAAATCCAGGTTTAGATGGCACACTGCTGGGATTTGTTATGGTCCTTGAACTTAGATTTAGTGGGAAATATCTGAAGTGTATAGCTTCTTAGCTGCATTTCCCTGCATTACTTACTGGGGCACCCTACAGAAGATGACACCGACAGATACATGACCTCCTGTTTCAGTTCTGACAGGAAGAACCAAAGAGTTGAGTTTACTATATGTTCACTAACCCCTCAGGCAACATTTCATGAAGATGACTGCACAGGTTACTCCTCTCAAAGATGCTGCTGCAACACTGGGCAGGACTGTGGCAATATCTAAAAATTTCTTTCCAACCCTTCAGTTCTCAAAATAAGTCTCCCAGCTCTCAAGCTGCAATGTACTGTCCCCTTTATGTACCTGTGCTACCATTTATGGGCCATGCATTAGAATGAATCACTGAAACAAAAACTTTTACAACCTGGACCATTTAACAGATGCAGGCTACGGTGATTTTGGTTCAAGATATAACACTCCTTCCCTTGCCCAAAGATCCAACTTCCAGCAAAGCCTCACAAATTATTTTGGTAGCTCAGCAGAAGCTGAGCTGAATGGAGTTGACAGCTGTCATGGGGATGAAATGGCCAATGGGGCTCAAAAGGGATCTGGAAAGATGTGAACTTACCTGCTGTGGGAAAGAAACATTAATGGAACAACACCCTCATCTTTGCCCACATCTCTGTGGGTAAAATATTCTTCACAGCCACAGCATGCATGAGTTATGGGCATTTGGAGGTTTGCTTCATTGTCAAAGAAAGCCAAGGCACAAAAGAGCAGCTTGCAGAGCAAATGAACGCTACCAGCTATCTCAAAACTTCAGTCTGCTATTTGATCTAAAACTAAAACCTCCTGGGTTTTCTGCCAAGCTGTGTCTCTTCTGTTAATTGAGGAATAAACTCCTACTGTACAAATAATGGCCAGCCAATGTCTTGTTTAATTGACCTTGATGTAAATGCCAAGGAACCAGGCAGAAACATAGCTGCTGCATGTCATAGGGGACCAGTGTGTGGGAAGAGCAGAGCTGGCATTTAGACTCAAAATATGAATGAGAAGCAAAAGTTAACTATTTTGCTCATCTCAGCTCCTAATGTCAAGTGTTTTCGTGATTAAAGGATGATGGAACCATTGAAAAAAAAAAAGGCATATCAAGGGTGCCTGTGTCTAGTGGCTACAGAACACAAATCTTCAGGTTTTTTGCCTCAGGGTCAGAGATACAGAGCTTCTGTACCTCATCACTGGCTGCGATCAGACACTTTTGTTGTAGATTTGGGTTTTTTTGGAAAGGCAGGTACAAGCTCATTCTTTGCAAAGATGGGGTTTACAAAGGAAACTGCTGTCTCAGGCTTTGCATCCTCCCAGAAGATTCAAGTTCCTTTTTTTTTTTCACAAGTTGATAGCTCCCATAAGACATTTAAATAGTTAAAGCAAAGATCAACTTCAACTTCCTTTTTTTTTTTTTTTTTTAATAACAGAAATTAAATAAGGAGAGAGAAGAAAACATTAGGGATTTAATGACTGCATTGTTTTGGAAGTGGTAGTCAGACTCCAGGAGTTTAAACAGATGACCTAATGGAGGTGGTGGGTGTAATGCATTCTGTTGCACTGGGTAATGTATTCTGAGCATCTTGGCTCCAGGGGAGAGAATGTGAAAAAAAAATCCCAAATCAACAAAACCCCAAGACAAACCCCAGAAATAATACTGGTTAGGGGAAGAAGTGGTTTCAGCTCTGTTGCTGCTGAGCAGCCCCTCCCTGCTTGTCCCCATCTTCACTCCTATATCAAGGTGAAAACAAGAAATCAGTAAGCCAGGAGTAGTGTCAGCATGGAACATTTTCCAGGCTGCCTTTGTCTGCTTGCTAATAATGAAAGTCTATTTATAGCTCAGTGCAGAGCAGGGAGAGTGTGCTGTGGGTGACAACGTGATACGGATTTCACAGCCCATCAGTTTGGATTTCAAGTTTACAGTCCGCTCTTGGACTAATTGAGAAGTCAGACACTGTTTTGGGATGTTACAGGCAATGCAAAACAGGTTACTTGCTTCTTGTTTAGCGAGCATTTGGGGTCAGGTTGGCTGGGGCAACGTCAGAGCACTCTGAGATCAGACAGTCTTTGCACAGTGGCCTAAGAAAACCCATCCCATGAAGAGAGGTTTTGCATGCTAAGCATCAAGGTGCTTATGGGCTTGATATCTGTCATAGCCCATCACTTCGTGGTAATAATTAGAAGTCCCATATTAGACTGCAGCTTGGCCCTGTGACCAGGCACTGCAGATACGCTGGGGGCATGATTGTATCCATGCAGCAGAGCTGTCTCTCTTCCTTCTGTCCCTCCTGGGCCTGGCCATTTGGGTCATCACTGCCCTATTCCCACAGCTGTTTCTGGAGCTTCACTGTGAGAAGGTGCCAAAACAACAAAAGGGAGAGGGAAGGAGTTTTGGCACTGCCCAGCTTCATCATTCCCTCTTGGCTGTACTGTCACAGCTGAAGGGTGGCATCAGGACAATAATGGGGAAGTATTGGGAGAGTGAGCTGAAGTTCCCGTGGGGAAGGAAGGTGACGCACCAGGAGCTGGTGAGCAGCAGATTGCACAAGTGGCACCATTCTGAAAAACAGCCCCCACTCCAGAAGATTAACATTTTAAGTTGACAAAAATTGGAAAGAGAAATAGAGGCACAGAGGCTGAGTTGGTTTTCTGGAAGTAAAAAATAGAAGTTAACTCTTCTCCATCTCAGTCCAGCCTATCACATTGACCCCCTCATGAGTGGGTCTTGACACCACCTTGTAGGACCAGAAATATACTTATCCTTTCTGTGGAGGAGCAGAAGAAATGATCCCAGACTGATCCATGGGGTTCCTTCCCATATGGAGACCACAGTAAACCATGCCCCAGAAGTAGGTTTGACCTGATGTGGTCAGTGGTGTCGTCATGTGGCTGGGTCTCATCAGACCTGCAGCTTTCTTGCTGTGCTGGGGCCACAAAGCTATTTGATTGATCTGTACTCAGATTAGTGTAAATGGGGCCAAAAAGGGAGAGGAAATACTCAGGTGGGGAAGTCAGCAGTCTTGAATAGCTCCCAAACTTCTGTGAGCAAGCTTCTGTCTGTTTGTGCAAAGACCTGGGTCCCTCTCCTTCCACTTTTTCTTGCTACAAGTTCAGTCCTGTGCTTATGTCCATCGACATGCCTCTTTCTGAACACGTTTTCCATGAAGTGTTGTCAGACAAGTTTTCAATGAAGCACTCCTTCTGGTGCCTAACCTTTTCTCATTGTCATTTCAGCTGGTTAACCCTACCTTTGAGAGTGAAAACCCCATGTTTAGAGCTCCAGCTCCTCACCATGAGGAATCAAGGATGGACTCCATGCCCAGGCCTATTTTGATCAAACACTTCACTTCCACACAGGTGGTCCTAAAAGTCGTAAGTTCAAGTGCAGTTGCTAGGCATGGCACACCACTGAACTCTGGTATTTCTAAGATTTGGGATCTATGCACTGAATGCAGTGCCTAATTTTAAACTTCTGGGTTTCAGAGTCTTTTCAGGTTTTTGCATCTCAGAAATGAGTTCTGATGTTTTTCATCAGATAGTTTTTCATCAGCTGTCTATCATTTCAGATAGAGCTTATGCTGTCTTGGGGCAGAGAGGTAGGCTACATGACCTTCTGCATTTTGACCTTATTTTTTATGTAGAAAAACCATGGTAAGGCTCAGTAGTTTCATATAAGAAGAATCTGTCTAAAGCATTCCAAGTACTATATCTTTATTTAAGAGTCACTTCCAAACTGTTTTACCTTTCCCTAAGCCTTTAAACCCAAGGCAGCATTAGTTCAGTTAACTATATATGATTAAAGCAATGGGTGATATCAACTTCAACCCCAAGGTCCTGTGGGATTCTGAATGCACTCAACACCTAAAGTTTTCAGTAGGCACCTGGGCCAACATTCACAAATGTGTTTAGATAATCAGCTCAGTGGAAATTCAGATGCCTACATCTCTTTGTGGGTCTGGCCACTAATGATGTTGCAGTTTGGAAGCTGCTTATTTATCTAGGGCTGAGACTTGTCTTGAGATGAACACTCACCCCACTTTCCACTGCCATGTTCAATTTTCACTTGCATCCAGCATTTGTGCGAATTAATGTAGGGATGAATTGAAGAGGTCATGTTTCACTTGTTCTTACTTGTGATGCGGTGGAGACTGACATACTGAACACACCCCACTGAACACACCCCCTGGAACCAGGAGTGGGTTATCAGTGCCTCCTTTCGGGCACACGATGTGGTTGCTTTGCTACATCTTCTCCTGCTGATGGAAACACCTCTTTTGTGTCAAAGCGAAGTCAGTACTGGGTGTGGGCAGTTTGAGACACTTGATGTTGCAAGAGAAAGAAACAATGACCTAGGTCTGATCAGCTTTATTTTAAAACTACAGGGAGATTTTGAACACAGTACCAGATAATAAAAATTCTTACCATCCACTGAGATTTAAAGCAGCTGGATTTAGAGTCCCTATTGCCATTTTCAACTTTCTTCTCATTCTCACTCTGTGTTTTCAGTTAAGTTCACACCCTTTCCATTGATATGTCTGTAATTCAGTTTACTTGACAAAGTCCCAATATCTGATAATAAAATATTTCTTGGCTCTGAGAAAAGCAAACATACTGTGGCTTAGCCTCTCGGCATTCCCAACTCTTTCCTTCTGATCAAACACACACGCAGTATTTTTTTCAGCTTGAGGGGGAACAGCACTGCAGCCACAAGTTACTGTGGTCATGAGTTTGTAAGGTGAGTTATCAGATGAAGACTCCACACCTCAGATCATGTTTGACAACAAAGACCCTGAGTTGCAACCAATATGTGAAAAGTGATGGGTAATTCTGCACCCTTGCTGTCAATGACTTGCAATGAAGAAATTAAGAAAGGATAAAAGGTAGATAATTTAGTCAGAGAGGCTAAAAATAAATTTTCTTAAAATGTAAAAAGCAAATTCTTAAAATGTTTGGATAAGGAGCAGTCTGAGCACAACATGTTGTCACTTCTCAAAAGCAGTTTGCTTCTTCTCTTTGCTGAGTAGCCTTTGGGTTCTGCTTTTGCACCGAGTAAAATGCAGCCTAGATCATCTGGAAATGATTGTGCTCCTTCCTTTCTACCAAAGAATAAAACAGCCCCCTGCTAAGAGAAAAGTGCAGCTGCTTCAGGTTTACCAGTTTTATCCGTTGTGTTCCAGCCTTGCAAAATCTCCATCTCCAGCTATCAAGACAAAGGTGAATATCTGTATGGCTTCACTCTGCACTTTGTTCTCAATCAATGGAATTTTTTTTTTTTTTCCCAGAATTCTAATCTTTTTTCTTAAAAGGCTTGATTCCAAAAGCAGCAGACATCATACCAGGTCTGCTCAATGAACTTTTGAAGGGGATAGATGAGTTTGCATGCTTTATCGTGCATAAAGATTCTGCCCCTCTGCACCACTCTGATGAGATCCCATCTACAGTACTGTGTCCAGCTCTGGGACATCTAACCTAAGAAGGTTATGGACCTGTTGGAGCAGGTCCAGAGGAGGCAACAAAAATGATCAGGGAACAACTCTCCTATGAAGACAGACTGAGAGTGTTGGAAGAGTGTTGGAGCCTGGAGAATAGAAGGTTCTGGGGAGACCTCTAAAGGCGGCTTATATGAAAGATGGAGACAGACTTCTTACCAGGTGCTGTTGCAATAGGATGAGGGGTAAAGGTTTTAAACTAAAAGAGGGTATATTCAGAATAGATATAAAGAAGAAATTTTTTACTATGAGAGTGGTGAAACACTGGCCCAGGTTAACCAGAGAGGTGGTAGATGCCCTGGAAATGTTCAAGACCATGTTGGATGGGGTTTTGAGCAACCTGATCTACTTGAAGATGTCCCTGCTCATTGCAGGAAGGTTGGACTAGATGACCTTTAAAGGCCCCTTCGAACCCAAGCGATTCTATGATTCTATAAGACCCAATTCTCTAGCATTACTTGAAATGTCCGTCCTCAGGTACAGGTCTTGGCACAAGAGGGTTATTTAAGAATTGGAAGGATGCTGTGATCACCCTCAAACCCTTGACACTAAAAGTCAAATTTTGCCTATGCCAGGTATTGCCTCCACTCTTCTCTGTAACAACTGTTACTTGCTCAAAGTAGCTTGGTCTTGTTCTAAAAGTAATCTGATCTTCATAACCTGCTGCAGTTGTCTTCCCAGAAAAACAACTGTTTCAGTGCATCTTATGATGATCATCAGTCTTGATTTCTTTGTCCAAGACTTGAACCTCCAGGCCATCAGTTTGCTACATAGCAACAAATGCATCAGAGCCCTTTTGAATCCCTTCTTTTGAGGGATGCATCCAGAGACTCTTCAGAGACCTCCAGTACCATGTGCTTGTTTTACATATAGATATCCACTCCTAAAGATTATCATCTTTCACACATTAATTTAATTAACAGGATGTCAGTGGGAGAATTGGTAAGACAACATGGTGTATAGCATCAGTAATAAGCAGATTAGGACCATAAAACTGTTACACTGCTGTGCAGAAATCAAGTGTAGAGCCAGGCTGGTGCAGCCGCACAGTACAGCATTGAACACAGTTATGACAGAAGTTTTTTGGAACCATATTTGGAACCAGTATGCCAACATGCTCTGCTTGTTAGGTGCAGAGGCTGTCAACATGAGTCCATTGCTTCCATTTTTGTGGACTCTGCTAGGTCAGACACTGTTGAGATATCTTCAAGCTCAAGCAAGAAATGACAGCAATGGCCACCATGAGAAGTTTTTTCCCAGCAGAAACCATTGGTGTTGGCACACAAGTTGAGGAAAACAAGTTTGGGCCAGTCAGATTTTTGGCTTTGCCAATTTTCTGCTTCCTCTGTGTGTCCTGGAGGACGTATGATGCCTTTCTGTCTTGTCTGCTCCATAATATGGATTTCTCTTCTATAGGTAAATTCCTACTCCTATGAGGTGTAGGAGGAGGCACAGGCATACTTGTTGGGACTTGTAGGGACAAAAAGAAAGAAATGGCTTCTGATGGTGCTTTTGGTATCTGAAAGCTATGGATGACATAGTTGTGCAGAAACGATAATTTGATGCACTTGGCGCAGGGAAGCTGTGTTGGCTCAACTTCATCAAGGATAAAAAAACTTCTTTGATCCACTCATGGTCTTGTTTTTTACTGTATTTTTCAATTCTGCCAGTGGTGAGGGGTGAAGGGGAGGGAGGCAAGGGGGAGCCTGAGAGAGCTGGCAGTGAGTAACAACATATCCGAGCTTTGACAGACTCTGGTGGCATAACTTAATTAACTAATGGCCTGTATAGAGCTGTAATGGGATCCAAAACCAGAAAGCTTTTAAGCAAAACTTAAAGCCAACGGCATTAATAACAGTGAGCTGAGGGCACTTACTCCCTCTGTTTTTTCCTGTAAGACTGGTGACACAGACCCTCACCTACACTATATCCCTAAAGGCGTTTCTCCATCTAGCGTTCCCAGGTGACAATTACAGCCATCTTGGTCCCAGTATCCCTCTTTTGCTCCTTTATGGCTCAGATGTTTCCTCATAAACTCATAAGCAGAGAGAAAGAAGATAGATTCTGGAAGGATGCTCCATGGAACTGGCCTGGGCTGCAGCCACCTCTGTGAATGTCAACAGCCACTGTCTGCTTCTTTGACATTTGAGGGTGATTTAGTTTGTCTTGCCATCATGGAACACATGTAAATTTTGTTCTTCCATTTTTACTTCAGTGATGCTCAACCCTTTGAAACTCCTTTTCTCTCAAGTTTGACTATTTGAAGTGGCTTCATAAAGCTGATATTGAAGGCAGGGTTTCAGGCTGCCAAGGCACCCCCTTTCTTGCATGTATTTATCTTCAAGGGCAATTTAGTGTATGGAAACTGCCTACTGCTCCCCAGAATAATCTGCAAACTTCCAACAGTGTTATGCCAGCCTGTGGCATACCCATGGGTGTATATTCACATAGCTGTGAAGCTTAACGATGCCTGTGTTTTAGGAAATATCATGTCTAAACAAGCTAGGCTAGCAGAACCCGTCACATCACCTTCATTACTTACCTCCTCTGCTGAGCTTTTAATCTGAGTAATTAAACGACAGTCTTTATTTGCACCACTATTATTAATTTGTTGGCAGAAGATGTCGCCTTTCTTCCAAGCGCAGTATCCCTGGGGCCCTGAAGCATGCACATATGGTGACACACCGCTCTGTTCCAGCAAGGTAAGTGGTCGTGCTGTTCTTCCTCTTCCCCCTAATTTCCTCTTGCAGGCACACCTTTTTTATAAAGGTGAAAGTTACAGGCTTCTCATCGTGTTTCCCTCTCAGCACTGCTTTTTTTTTTTTTTACCTGAGGCCAAATGCAGTGGGTTCTTCAGGCTTGCGGGAACTTGCTGGGCATCAGCAACAGCAGTGGCAGAAAGTAAACGTGGACAGATGGCTCTTGGCCGGACCTCCTGCCTGTCAATGGCTGGCATCTCCTCTGATATCTGTGGTGTTTCAGGGAGAACGGGCAGAGCACTGCCAGCTCCTACATTTAGTGTTGCTGGTTGCAACCTGCCAGGGACACCATATGGCCCACAGTACCTACAGAGAGAGTTGGACAGGAGATGGCTGCAGGTCCCCCATTGCGATGCAAGGCATGCCTGACTCTGCTGGCTGGCACCAGCTGAAATGCCACACAGCAACCTGTTTTGGAGTGCTCCTAAGAGAGCATGCCACAGCCAGTCAGAAAATCAGTTAAGACATGAAGGAATCAAAAATATTGTTTGTGCTCTGTCCTACTTAATACCATCTCATCAAAGGCTTTTCAGAGCCAGGCTGCACATTTCCAAAAAAATGTGACACCTGAGGATTATGTACTTGCCCTACCTGTAGCTGAGAAGATGATACAACATGAACAGGGCAGGATCATTTTCTTGCAGAATGATCTAAACTAACAGTTCACATCCTACTTCGGGATAAGTATGCTGCTTGGGAGTCTGTCAGCTTTACACATAAAATCAGAAGACAAAAGCACTTGCTCCCCATAGGATGCAAAGGGAGTGCAACATGGGTCCACATGGTATGCTTTCCAGCAACACAGCAATACTTTGGAGCTCCAAAGGAGCTCCCTTAGACTGGGATATGTTAAAATACTCTCATTTGTGTTATAGGAATCCTATTTAAGATGATTTGGAGAGGTTTGGTCCTGTGGCTCTAATGGAATTGGTATTCTAGGGTCTATCAGAACAGAGAGTGCTGGACTCTTGTCTGGATCTTGCATGGATCCCCTTGCATGGCTTGAGAGGTGTTCTTGGAGGTTAAACTTCTGTCCATCTGGGTGGAGGGCAAAAAAGGAAGACTTTGTTCCTCTTTGAAAATGATCTGACTCTGGACTCTTCCCACAGGAACAGGAAATCTGCCAAAGTTAGGGAATTTTGATTCCAGACATGAATTGCACAGCTGACCACAAGACAGCAGTGGCCATAACAGATACTGCTGCAAGGGAGTAGCAGACTCAGAGAATATCGCCACTGAGGTTGGTTCATATTGCATATAATAAGAGCAGAAATGCTTCATATTATGGGAAACACTTCATGTCAATCAAAAGTGTGACTGCAGCTCTGGGGCACATACTTGAAACGGCATTTAATTAAATAGCATCAAGGAGCTTAGCACAAAGTATCTCCAGAGTCCCAGGCAGATTGTGTTATGACTACACTGTATTTAGCACTTAAGTTATCTGGTTTAGAGTATACTCACATACCTGTGTCTTGCTGTACTCATCACCCCTGTGTGGACTGGATATCTCCATCTGAAAAAAGTGATGTGACATACAGGGGGCCTTCAGGAAAGCTGGAGAGGAACTTTTTACAAGGGCATGTAGTGGTAGGATGAGGGTTAATGGTTTTGAACTGGAAGAGGGGAGATTTAGACTAGATATCAGAAAGAAATTTTTCTTTCTGAGGGTGGTGAGACACTGGAACAGCTTGCCCATAGAAGTTGTGGATGCCCCACGCTTGGAAGTGTTTAAGACCATGTTGGATGGGGCTTTGAGCAACTTGGTCTAGTGAGAGGTGTCCCTGCCCTTGGCAGTGGGGTTGGAACTAGATGATCTTTAAAGTCCCTAGATGATCTTTAAAGTCTATAGAATCATAAACCTTTTTATGATTCTATGATACTTTGATATCCTGGTATGCATCTCTTTAAAACCCATTGGGAAGAGAGTGAGGTTCTCTTTACATTTCTGGCCTGGAAAAGCAGTGGTGTTAACCTGATAGCTTCAGTTCTGTAGTCTTGAGTCTGCTTTATTATGTGAAGTGACTTTTTACGAAATAGTTAGTGCTTCTGATTTCCTTCCCAGTTTCTGTTTAGGTTAGACAGGGCACTGTGTCTTTCTGAATTGAGGTGTAGAACTTAACACAACATGGTCCAGATCTCAGGTGGGTAAAGACATACATAAACATAAAGAGATGATGTTCCAACATAAAGAGCTGATGACAGTAATTATCTGGATCAGAGAGATGGAGACCCTTTGTGATAGTCAATAAGAATTCCACATGCCCTCTGGTTGTCATTAAGCACACAGCTTTGAAAGCAACATGGAACTTAGCAATTCTAGAAAACCTGAAAATCATTTAAAAGGGTTAGTTCATAATTAATCACAATTTCCAAATGAAAGGTGAAATGCTAATTATTTTTCCCTAATTATGCTTAAATCTTCAGAGGATTCAAATATTGGCATGACCTATAGTTTACAGAGACCCAGACGACACCCACATACCAACTAATTAGCAATGACTTTCCACAGAAGGCACCTCTTTGAAGCTTTACATTTTCCACATGTTTTTTCATATTAACACTGCAAAAATAACCGTCCCCTACTCATCACAGAGGATGAGTCAGACACATCGTTGCAGAGCACCCAAAACCTTCCCCAGCCAGAATAATCCTTATAACATGGGCTAATAAGTGAAAGTGGAGGGCATTCATTCTGATCTCCCTGTCAATGGGAGTTAAGTATGCGTAGGTAGGAGAAAACACAATTAAAATGAATAATTTGCATTAGATACACATTATAATGAATACACATTAACCAACAGGGATAATTATCTGGTTGTATTAGTAATGAGGTCCTGCTTTGGTCAATGGCCCTGCAACCGCAAGATATGACTTGCCTTGGTTTCCAAAGAACAGCAACACTTCAGGGATATCCCAGTTCAGCACACAGCTGCTGGGGAGAGCAGGGCTGGCAATTAACCACTATTATTATTAACCAGCTATTTTATTTTTTTTCCCTAGTAGGAAGCAAGAAAGGTGGAACTTCACAGACACAGAGGTCATGCTTTCGACTTGGTTACCTAATGGTTACCTTAAGAAGCAGCATCTTCTTTCCCCATCTGAAGCTTAAAGTCTTGAACATTTTTAACATTTTCTTCACTGGGGTAATACTTTTTCCAGCAGATTGCTCTGAAAAGAGCTGGGTTCAGTAGATATGTGCCTCCCACTGAAAATTTTAAAATAGTGTAGTCCACTTTAGCAGATCTGCTGTAGGTTAGAGTTGATGGTGAAGATGATAAAAGATGCATTTTTAACCTTTTTTTCCATATTTGGCAAATGGATTATTTGATGTGTTATTAGTTTTGCTCTGTAGCTCGTACAGTCCTATTTTATTGAGTAATTTAGATGACATATACTAGCCACATTCAAATTGATAACACTTGGAGCTATTTTTCATGTTCTTCGATCTCCTCTTGTATCTTCCATCAGCAAAAATGCTTACACCTATTATATATAACATCCACTCACTCATTTTAATCCACCCTTCCCTCTTAACAAAGGACTTAAAGAAAGGAACAATTTTATTGAATAATTAGCATCATTAATCCTTGCCTGTTGATATCTGAATTGTCATTCCATCCCATAAAATTGCTTATATAGCAGCTTTCATGCACTGCATCACAAAACACTTTACAAATAATAGCTTAATGAAACACAAAAGAACAACAAATCATTACCAGAGCAAGAGGACATGTCATAAAATCTTTTTGAACAATGTGAGCAATATCAAACGATTTAAAAACAGATACATTCTGTGCTCCTTGTACTTCTCAGCAGAAGGCGATTCTGTGCATGAGGTGCATAGCAAGTAAGAGCTTTTGAGCCATCAGGTTTCAGGCAAACTTTTCTGCAGACAGATTTTCCTCTGATCCTAAAGGATGCCCACAGACTTTAAGAGGCAGATTGTGCTTCCATTTAGGATTTATTTTGCTAAGACGTTTATGATTTATTCATATCTGAATGTAAACAGGACAGGAATTTAAATCTAAAATATGAGTATTCCTAGCTAAATTCCGTGTGTCTGGCCTTTAGTTAATTCCAAGCACTCTATTTCCAAAGTGGAGGAGGTGATTTTGGCCTTACAGTTATCCTGGTGGGGACAGGCTGAGAACTGTACATTCAAGAACATCCTAACAGTGTGCAGTGACTTTAACCTTCAAATACATCTTAGATCTCCTAAATTTCAGGGAGTTTCAAGCAATGCCAGTGGGAGAAAACATAAAAACCTTGTTCATCTGGACCTAAAGAGGTAAGAGATAATGCTCAATATGACATAAACCTCTTCTTTTTTCTGTTACTTTGTGCAAAGACAGATCAATCAATCACAGATAAGCTGTTTCTTTTGTTTATGTTTGCTATTCAAAGGAATGGAAGTAACCAATTCCTTTGTAATCAACAACTACACCATGGCAAAGCCAAAACAGCAGCAGGATCCTTTTGGTGCATTAAAAAATTATACCTTGTGTCCTTTTACAAGAAGAAACATTTGAAAGTTTTTCAAATCTGAAAGGTTTCACTCCAGGAATAACTGGAAAATGGTTATGATTTACAAGATACAATGAAAATGCTTCCCAGAGGCTGCAAACTGCTACAACTGTGGACAGCATCGACAAATAATCCCATGAAGAATTGCAGTAATATCTGTGTGAAATACGTGGATAATGTTTTCAAGTCCCAGGTTAGACATCAGTAGCCACCGCCCAGCAATATGCCTTCAATAAGATAAAGACAATGTACACAGCAGTACTCATTGCACAGTTGGTTATGCTGAGGCCGCCCCATTGTGGGGGCTGAATGGATGAATGTTCTCTGATAGACACTGAATCAAACTCTTTCCTCTACTGCATAAGGGCAAGGGTGGATTTGCACAAAGTGGGGAAGGATTCGGAGTTGTTCAGAGTACAAAGATGGCGATAAAATGATATTATGACATAAAAAAAATGTATTGTATCTTTCAATGCAATAGATAGATTAATCTTGATAGATGCAATACATCTATCAAGGTCAAGGGAGGTGATTCTACCCCTCTGCTCTGTTCTGGTGAGATCCCACCTGTAGTACTGCATCCAGTTCTGGGGCCCCCAACATAAGAAGGACATGGGACTGTTGAAGTAAGTCCAGAGGAGGACCACAAATATGTTCAGAGGCCTGGAACACCTCTCCTGTTAAGACATGCTGAGAGAATTGGCATAGAATGCAGAACCATAGAACAGCCCAAATTAAAAGGGATCTCAAAAAATCATCTAGTCCAAACTTTCATGGTAAAGGAATCTTAGGTGAGAATAACTAGCACCCTGTCCATTCATGTCCTGAAAACCTCCAGAAATGGGGATTCCACCATATCTCTGAGGTGAAATGTGAAACCTTTCCTGGTACAACTTGTATCCTTTGACCTTTGTCTCCTCCATGTGTCTTCTTGTAAAGAGACAGCCATCTTTGTCATCTTTGTAGTCATCCTTTATGTACTAGAATATTGCGATGAGATCACTCCAGACCTTGTCTTCTCCAGGGAGAACAGACCTAACTCCTTCAATCTTTCCTCATAGGTCAGTTTCTCCAGGCCTTTGGTTGTATTTGTGACCCTCCTTTAAATATCTCCAGTCTATCCATGCCTTTCTTGAATAGTGAGGGCCAGAATTGGACACAGTACTTCAGGTGCAATAGGATGATCATGTTTCTACCTCTGCTAGAAATGCCCCTGTGGATGCAGCCCAGGATGCCTTTTGCCTTTGTCGCTGCAGCAGCACACTGCTGACTCTTCAGTTTACTATGCACCAGGATGCCCAGGTGGTTTGTCCTTGATATATCTGTGTTGCAAACCAAACAAATTTATATATGTATGTTTTAAATGACAGCTTGTCTGCTGTCATATTTGTTTATTAAACTCTCTCCAAAAAGCTACGTTCTCTTTCTCTCAGACTAGAACATCCACTACCTAGCACACAAGATGGAAGAGAACAAGGACACTATAACCTTGAGTGGGCCAAACTACATCCAGCAGTGTCATATAATCTAGAGCTGGTAGTATCCTCCAGAATGGGTACAGTGACATAACTCATATAAACAGACCTTCTACTTTTATAGTTTGCTAAATTATACTCTCCACTCACACTGAGTATACTCAATAGCTTTATCTACATGAATTTCAGAAATATGGCCTCATTCCAAGCATAAAAGTAAGGTAACAGTATAAAAAGTGTTTTAACAAAGTCAAGGACAATGAACTCAAAATGTTGATATGTGATGGGGAAAAAATTCTCCCAGTTTTTCCCTCCCTTTTTATGGATTTGGACAACACTGCATATGCATGTCCTTCCATATAGCACCAAATCAAATAAACATTTTATATTCTTGTCAAATCACTTTTTAAAGTATTTGAGATTCAATATCCAAATCAAAACAGGACTGGAAAAAAGAAAAAATCTCTTCCTTCTTGTAAATGAAGTGTGTATGGACTGATGTGAAGAGCAACCCACTGCAATCACAAAGATGTGTGCGGTCCTAAATCCTGTCCAGCACTTGCTCTGTTTTATAACCAGGAATTGTAGGTCTTGATCCTAATCTTTTACAGGCCATGAAAAAAGGATATTAATATTGAATAAACAATCTCCTGTTTTTGTCTCTGGAGTGCAAAGGCCATTGAATCTTCTGTCTGACAGTCAGATGGCAATAGCCTTTCCTTTTACTTGTAGCGACTGGATGTCGCATTGCTTCACGGGGACAGAATCATTATGAACGGCATGCACAGAACTGAGAAAATAACCTCATCTATCATGTAAAAATCCCAGTAATTATCTGCACACCCAAAGCACTTCCCTTCCACCCACTTCTGCAGATGTTTCTGCGCTTGAAAGTACTAGCAAATTCCTATCTTTGAACAGCATGACACGGCAGCTTAAAGAATTTGCCCATCAAGCTTAACATTCTCTTTGTTTTAGGGGCCAAGTCTAGCTTTTAAGAGGAAAGACCCACAAGTCACCCATATGAAAACAGGGAAATTCCTTTCTGCCATCTCTGCCCATTGACTTACATCTCAAAACAGAACAGGAAAATGAAAAATACCTGGTTTTTAATAGGACTTCTTTAAATCAAGCACTGTGCAACTTACCCAGCCAACATGTCCCCATTCTCCATTGCCACTGGAATGATCCATTACCTCTGTCAAGGCACTGGAAATGTGTTGGGATATTGGCACAACTGGGTTGGTTTGCTGGCACCTGTCCCGCAAATTACGCCATTCTCCTGATAGGAGAAGACTGTTCCTGGCAGCTTAATTCTCCTTATTACACCCAGAGAGCCCCATGCTGCTCTCAGCAGTGCTGACCACTCTGCAATCATCAGTAGTAAGTTCCATCCCTTAACTATAGCAAACAGTGAAAATGAGACAAAGCTCTTACACCCAGGGAAAACTTTTTCCTTGAGAAAGAGATGTTTGAGACAATAACTATGGCTTTACAGTTGCAGTGCTTCTCTCCTGAAAAGCTCCTGGAGCTATGAAACAAATCCTGGGATGCCCATGAAATCCTTACTCAGGCAAAAGACTCATTGACGTCAATGGCTCCGTATTCAGAGAAGACTAGGATATGAGAAATGTACAAAATATATTTGTTCTACTTAAACCCAGCCAGCTTTGGGGTGTCAAGGGACAGAAGAATAAAAATGGCTCAGATATCAAATGTCAGAATAAAATTAGAAAAAAGAAAATGTGACATACTTGAAGAACAAATGTCTATCTTTAAGAGAACTCTATGAGAATTGTGCTTGAAATTTTTTGTTATCTTTAGTTAACTTTAATTAATATGTATACAATGATTTAAGATACAGAAGGTCTAGGTGGTTGGTTTCTGCTCTTTATGCTCCCCCACAACTGTTATGCAAATAATCAGCATTATACTGATGTTTATCCACATTAAAATCACCAGAGAATTGAAAACTACACAATGCTTTTCTTTAGAACTAACAATAGTTGTAATTCTCACCTTCTTCCTCCATCTTATGCAATGTGGAGAGTCCTGATGCAGTCATATATTTTTAATATTGGTTTAGAAGAGTCTTGGAAATATTCTGCAGAATAATGAAACCCAAATGCCATGGAAGAGCGCACCCCATAGATGACCATAAAAAATATATTAAAATTAATAAACTGTGAAGGGCAGGATTTAGATCCCTGGTTGTACAGAAGCAAACATGTCTGGGGCATGGATTAAGAAGACTTCTCCCAACATCTATAGTTTATCCTGAGAAGGTCATCCTGGGCTTATTTGGCACTGCGAGAGAGATGATAGAAGGGGATATGAGGTCTGGTCTCACCAGCAGAAGTGTCAGAAGTGTTTTAGGTAAGCAAGATGAAACTTTATGACTGCAGTTTTACTGATATAAGTAGGGTGAATAGGGATATTCATATCTATTCTGGGAGAAAAAAGACTCAGATGGGGTGTTGAGCTATCAGTCATTGCAATGGACGTGCAATGTGTCTTGGTGCTTGTTTAAACAAGGTTATATGGGAAAGAAAGACAGAGTGCTATTATAGGGAGACGCTGGGGTTTTTTTAGCTCTGGCATTAATTTTTCACCCTGTGTTTCTTTTCTTCAATTTCTAGGAAGAAAAGAATCAGAGTTAACCATGCAAATATCCCTCTGTTTTGCTTCCAGCTATAAGAGTAAGAGTTATACGCTTAACAACGCTGAATTGTAGACAACCCCCCTTCAATACTTTCTGGCTCAGTGGCTCTGTGAAGACCTCTTTGAAGGTGCAGCTCTTAAAAAAGCCTCTGTGGCAGCACAACAGAAGCATTCGCTGCTAAATATATGCACTTGCTTTGAGTGTGGAATGTTTGCTACAGGTTCACGTTTGGCACAGATTTTAAGGAGAAAAAGTGAGAGGAGAAGAAGGAAAGGAAAGACTTGGACAGTAGAAGTGCCTGTTGCAGTTGAAAAGGTATGGGCTAGAGAGGCTGAGCTACTGTCCAGCTGTCTGATGTAGCCATGGGAAGGTAAACACATGGTAAGACTTATTAGTTGGGGTTTTATTTTTAATTCACCATAGCCAAATATTAACCCTATCACTTAAAACAGTGGCAAAACGGTGTCTGAAGACACTGTAGAACTGTCCTTACCAAATTTGAAGAAACACATGTTCAGACCAGAAGGAGTGGAAGAATAAAAGGAAATGTTATAGGTAAGTGAAAGTTGGTGTTGGGATCTGAAAGAATTAAGATCAGAACAATATTATCAGAACAATAATCACTGATAGAGCAATTTTTCTCCTTCTTTTAAGCTGTAAAGGATAGGCAACAGGAGTTCAGTAAACTGAGATTTCCTACCCCATTTCCCACAGGAAAATGGACCCCTTTTGATGGCTGTAAACAGGAGTGATATTTCCCTGTGTTATTTATGCTTTTGAGGAAGCCTTGTACTGTCAGCTATGGTTGTGTCTGAGTTGGGAGCAGACATTTTTAAGGCAGGTGAAAAAAATTAGATTACTTCAAGCATTCACATTGTTTATTCATATGTGTATCATATCAGATCCCCATCTTGAATAGCAGCAGAGCTTTCAGTCTGTTGAGGGGAAGGAAAAAGGTCAAGGCAGGTAACCTCTGAGGGAACTGAAGAACAGAATTTGTGGAGTATTTTGTCCTGCTTAATATTGATGCAAAGTTCTGATGTGGAACTGGTTCTGAAAAAATTTGCCTAATACCATGTGGAAGTAGGTTCCTTGCTCCTCAGTGCAAGACTTTTGGGAGATATTTCCATTCAAACCCAAGAGAATCCAAGAGGACCCAAGAGGGGTTCAAGGCCAGGCTGGACAGAGCTTTGAGCAACCTGGTCTGGTGGGAGGTGTCCCTGCCCATGGCAGTGGGGTTGGAACTGGATTATCTTTAAGGTCCCTTCCAATTCTAACCTTTCTATGATCCTATCAATGTCCCCTCCCTGGTACCACAAGCCCTTCACCCAACTTTCCTTAAATGTGTGTGATTCCATTTGGATGTTAATTGCATGGAAGCAGGACCTTTTCAGAAGTGCTCACTGTCCTTTCTGTCACGCAGCCATTTGGCATCTTGCTCTGATTCATAGCTGACATATCATGCCTGTACCTTGAGAAAGGCAGTGAGCAACTGCTGATGGTTTCACGTCTCTGCAATAGGCACTATAACCTCCTTTACATCAGCCATGTGTTAATCCTCTTCACACCCGCATAGTCTCAATGAGTGGTTTAAATGTATGAAAGTGCAGAGCATTTGTTATGAAGAGGATATAACAGAGGGGTTGATTCCTCACCATCTTTCCCCATCCAAGAATGGAAGTCATCAGGTGAGGAGACACAGTGAAACCAAGAGGGAAGGGAAGGGAAGGGAAGGGAAGGGAAGGGAGACAGTTAGAGTGTTAAGGGAACAGTGTATACATTCCTATTTTGCTCTTACTATTCTCTAAGCATCTACTAATAGATACATTTTCTATGCAGATGAACTGCTCCACATTGGAGAACTGGTGGAAGCCAGGTCTGAGGTGTGCAAAGAATACTGGACACACAGCTTTTGGGGTCTGTGTGTCTGTCCTGCCATGCTGGCTGGGCCCTTGTCAAGAGCAGTGGCTGTCCATGCGTTCTTAGATTTAATAGCAGTTGCTTGTGTTTCTGTGTGTAGTTTGAAATGTGATGCTCCAAGTACTATTAAACGAGTATCTTTTACTAAGTACGTTGTGGTTGTTTTCTCTCTCTCTCTCTTTTTTTTTTTTTAATCTCTTTCCTTCTTTAGCTTATTTTGGTATTTGTTATGAAAAAAAAGTTCCAGCACTATTAGTTGCCTTGGCTACTAATGATTTTCTTGTATTCATATATAGCTTCATGTACTTAAACATAGCACCTAATCTATCTGCTTTATGTTGCTTAATGTGACAAGGCCCTAAGCTGCAGTGAGTTGGTGGTTACAGTTTTGATTACACTAATGGCATCTTCAGTTTGGTCTGGGGGGGTGTTGTTTTTCTGAAAGTAATATTTAGCAGAGGGACTTGATGAGATCACATTGTACCTCATACATTTTTTACAGAACAAGGCAGCTATGACTGCATGCAGGTGTCACATACCTGGGAACTTGCAAGGCTACAGATTTCTGCTATGAGTTACAACTAAAAACAAAAGGAGGTGCCCAGGGGCACTGGTACCCCATACATCCAGCCATCAGCCATGGCTCCAAGCAGGTCTTGATATATATGCATTTTTATGCAGTTGTTTCCAAGTAAGAATCAAGTTTAGCTGGCAAGATATGTCTGTGCACTATGATTTACGCCAGGTCACATCAAATGTCTATAATATGGCCAGGAGTTGTGCTCAAGTCCCCTGGACAGACCAGAGGTTTTAACAAAAAAACCAACCTGCTGTCTTGGAGCTACATACTTGATGAAACAAATATTCAGGGGGAGATTATGATGGTCTCTTTAATGGTGAGGCTGGGGTGATTAATCAAAGAGTGGTTTAGGTTAGAAGGGACTTTAAAGATAATCTAGTTCCTACCCCACTGCCATGGAACATCTTCCACCAGACCAGGTTGCTCAAAGCCCAGTCCAGCCTGGCCTTGAACACCTCCAGGAATGGGGCAACCACAGCTTCTCTGGGTAATGTGTTCCAGTGTCTCCCCACCCTCAGAGTGAAAAATTTCTTTCTAATATCTAATCTAAACCTCTCCTCTTCCATTCTGAAGCCATTGTCCCTCATCCTACCACTACATGCCCTTGTAAAAAGTCCCTCTCCAGCTTTCCTGCAGGTCCCCTTCAAATACTGGAAAGCTGCTATAAGGTCTTCCTGGAGCCTTCTCTTCTCCAGACTGAACAACCCTAACTCTCTCAGCCTGTCTTCATAGAAGAGGTGCTCCAGCCCTCTGATCATCTTCATAGCCTCCTCTGGACTGGCTCCAACAATTCCATGTCCTTATGTTGTTAGCTCCAGAGCTGGAGGCAGCACTGCAGGTGGGGTCTCATCAGAGTGGAGAAGAGGGGCAGAATCACCTCCCTTGCCCTGCTGGCCATGCTGCTGGGGATGCAGCTCAGGATACAGTCGGCTTTCTGGGCTGTGAGCAGCAATGCCCAAGTTAATTTTGCATCAGTTATGGGAAAGAAAGGAGCCCACTAAGGACTTATCTTGTTAGCTTGACATTTTCAGTTGGAAGGAGACTAAAGAAAGAGTCTGTGTAGTTAATTTTGTAGTTCAGTGAAGTGACCTCCTGGAATCAGAAGTGAGACACAGTTGTTGTTCCAGCTGAAGTCAGTGGGAGTCAGGGAGGCTCAGTGCCTTTGAAAATCAAGTCGTTTAGCCTCAGTAAAGGGAGGTGAAAATAAATGAGAGAGTATCTATTCTTCAAAACAATACCACAAGTGTTGCTCATCTGGTGCCCAAGACCTCCTGCCAGCAGCACCTGTGCCACCAGCTCTGTTCTTTGCCTTTGCGCAACTCCAATTTCACGTCATTTGAAGAAAAGTATGAAAAAGCTTTATGTCCATATGGGTGAAACTATTGCCACAAGAGTAGGCAGGAGCAATGTAAAGGCTTTGCTGCTTATGTGCTGTGTTATATATCACTGGTACAACTTGTCTGTCACCCTTAGCAATAAACACAATACTTTGGTGAACAGAAGCACAAAGCAATAGAGATCTCAGCAGCTGGGATGGATCCATGCTGGCTATAAATATTGCTTGTTCAATCACGTGTTACGTTTTTGCCATTGAGCACTTATTCATAGCTTTGTTTGGACTTGATTGGCTCTGGAGACAAGATTATGCCTTCATCGAGACTTGTGCCTGGTCAGATAAATAAATTTGCAGCATGAAATCCTAGCCCTATTGAAGTCACAAGGAGTTTTGCCGTGAAATTGAATGAATTGCACCTGATGCCAGAAGAGGGGCTGTTCTGTGCACATAGACCCTTACTCAGCAGTTCCCTCATCTCATCCTCATAACTCACAGCTGAACCCAATGCATAATGTCAAAAAGGCATAACGTTAATTTGCTGCTGGACAGCATGCTAGGTAACTACTTGAAATAATTAATGGAACCATGGGAACTTGCGTTATATTTTCAGTTCAAACTTCATTGACTCACTCCCAGTAGATACATCTTGCTATGCCCTTTAGCACAGGGATATTCTTATGGCCTTCTCAAGAGGTGTTTTTCATTTACACAGAATTTGTTTTGCTTTTTGCAGGACTACAGGGGATCGTGGACTCTACTTTGAAAGGTAGCCCTTTGAAAAAGTCATGTTTGGGCTGAACAAATTTGCTGGCCGCCGTCTTCAGCCATGTCTGCTCATGCAGATGATCCTACACCTTTGCCTTGCAGAAATGATCTAGATATTGGAAAAAGGTAGAAGGCTGTCCTGGCTTTCTGTAATTGTCCAAAGGTATGTCTATGTGGTCCAGTGGAAGCTCATGCAGAGAACCTAGTTCTCATTAGGTTAGCTTGTTAGCAGTTGCTGGACCAGTTAGTGGTGCTCTACAGCAGGACCCTTTATGTTAAATGCTACTTACTGCAACAACAAAAGCCTGAAGAGGGGTTCGAGGCCAGACAAGCCTGTTGCTCCAGGTAAGGTCTGATCTTCTACCAGTCTCTTCCAGGTGTAGGCTTGGCAAAATAGTGTATATAGTTATAAGCAAAGCCTTGAGGGTGCAGTGGCCCCATGCCTGCTCCTCCCCAGTTTCCCAGTCTTCCCTCCTCAGTCAATAAGGACAACAAGACACTTTCTATGGGAAATTCAGTCTGGTTGAGGTGTGAAGCAGCTGCTGTGTCCAGCCCTTACCACTGAGAGGGATCTCAGCACAGTTGCTCCCTAAGTAGAGGTATTTAGGTGCCTACAGTCAGATAGGATGAAATCAGGACCAAAGGACATGCCAGCTTTAACCCTGTGGCATAGCCACGTTTCTTCTCAGAACTGCTCTGAAATATAGATGTGCATAATTGCTTTAAAATAAATGTTTCAGTGCTGGTATAAAAAATCTTAATGCCTGCAGCACTGTACTTATGATGAGCAGCCCTACAACAACTAAATAACAATTTGTGTATGTATGTACCCAAGGCAAAAGGGGCTAGTAATAAGTTAGTGTCAAGCTTCTAGGAGACTAATATATGAACATTAGGTTAAACATACTTTATGCTTAAAAACACTCAGGCAGCATCTTTCTGCAGCGTGCTATTAAAAATGACATGAGTGACTATTAACTACTGTACATAAGCACGTTCATGTCATAACTCACGCCTTATTAAACAACTACAGGTAAGTACATAAAAATTCCATGTACTGTATTGCATCTTATTTAGATCACAGTTCCAGTGAAATATAAAGTGTCACCGATAGATTTGCTCTACTAGCAATTCCATAGTAAATTACAAACAGACTCAATGAAGCTAATCCTCTTGTAATTTATTTAACACATTTTTTCTATTTATAGTCAAAGTGCATTTTGAAAAACACGCTACATTGTTCAAAGAAAAAAACAAACAAACAAAACCAAAAAGCCAATCCAACATTTAATGTCTCATGAGGCCAGGATTAAATAGCTACTGACCTAGAATCTTTGCATTTAAATAACTTCAAGAAAGAGTCCTTCATCTATTGTATTTAAGGATAGGGACTACATGACAGCACACATAAGAACCACCACAGCAAAGGGCTTCTTGGTTTGAGCCTCTGGGGAAGCTCAAAGAAAGGATATTTCAAACACAGTGAGTGCCAAGGGAGTCTTTCCCTCCTGGTTTTGAGCAGTCAATAACCCCACTGAGTCAAAGACTTCATCAAGACCGTTATACGTAGCAGATTTATGTCTCCTCTGTAGAAGTGTGCAAACCCCACATGGACAGTTTTCCACTTTTAGGTATGGTTGTGTCCTGTGGCAATAAGTTGGCAGTTTAATTATGAGCTTTCTGAAAAAGTAGCTTCACTTGTTTACTTTAAATCTTATGCCTGAGCATTTCAGTTTGTGATTTTAATCATCACATGAAGAAAAATAGAAAATAAATATTTCCAATTAATTTTCTCCACCCCATTCATCATTTTTTCTCCCTTGACTTTTCTTCAGGTGTCAGGTTCCTCTCCACTGACTGTCCATGAAAGAGCTGCAGTGCATTTACAGTTAACAAAACACTCCAAGAAGTGCTATACAAAATGGAAAATTGAACATGGACTCAATTTCTCAGTCATAATAAGGTGATGTCTTTATCAGATACCTACTCTAACATATCCATGAAACATAATCTGATCAACATTAGAATTAGTTAGGGATTAAATGAGACAAAAATATTCAGCATGAGTTTGGAAAGATTATTTAAAAACACATTAGCTGAAAGAAAAACTTTACAGATCAAAAAAAATATGAAAAAACCCACCAATATTCCAGAGAGGAACCTGATAGATCAGCATCAAGGGTTAGTCTTGATGTAGATGAAGAAGCAAGACACTTTTGTGGGGCTACGTTGATAAGAACCATAAATCACTCTCCACAAAAGATCACCACATATAGCAAATAGTTTTTGGCAACCTTGACTATTTTAAATCACAATTTTCACAAGAACAACCTGAGTTTATAACTTGTGAAAAGTCTTGGAGTGGTCAGCTAAAGCCCATGGTCTCTTCTGAGGCTGTTCAGAGCAGCATGCTGAAACAACTGTGGTGCTATATCTAGCACACACCCAGGTCTGCAGTATTCCCTGGGATTCACCAGAATTATGTGCCAAAATCCCAACAGAATTCCCTTGCAAATAAGCACTCCCCTCTCCTCAGTTCTCTGTAAAAATCCCATCCTCAGACCTTTCCTGCAGTACAGTTTCTGGTTTATTTCTGTATTAATCTCAGTATATATTTATTTAAGAATAGCTATAAAATCTGCTTCAGAAAAGCATGCAGTCAACTACTTAGTCTCTGTCCTTAGAGGCGTATTTTTAATGTTCATTTTTTTATTTAAGAATGTTCATTTATGTATATACAGTAATATCATTATAACCCACTCAATTCAATTAGCAGCACCATGAAAAAGGGATGGAGGTTTTTGTTTGATTCAATTGTAAGCAAATGAAGCAGTAATAAACCCCCAATTAGCACTGAGGAAAATAGGCTGAAGAATTTTTTTTCCCTAGCATTTCGCTGTAAACAAAAATGTGTGGCTGGCATTCAAGAGGAAGGAAAATACAATTTAAAGACACTTTAAATCTTCAGTGATTAATGTCATGCCAAGTGACTCATTAAAATTCCCATAAAAATATTACCGTAGAAAAGAATTCTCTTCTGAAGGAAAATCAAATGTAATTAAGAAGACAGAGAGAAAAAGAAAGGGGGAAGAATTACCAGCCAAAATCAAGCGAAACTAAGCTGCCAAATAACACGTTTCAAGGGGTCGACCCGACCCTTGTTGAGGGCATCAGA
Organism: Scolopax mira; assembly: GCA_004320125.1. Lineage (NCBI taxonomy): Eukaryota > Metazoa > Chordata > Aves > Charadriiformes > Scolopacidae > Scolopax > Scolopax mira. Next base: position 542,226 of record BJBW01002968.1, on the reverse strand, counting down.
CTAGGATTTAGGAGGAGTGCATTCAGGTCCCAGTGCTGGCACAAACCCCTTGTATGACATTTGTCAAATTGCTCATTGGTGGCTTGGTATGTTGGGCATGAAGTGGAGATGATGACAATTCCCTTCTCCCACCCTCAGACAGTCCTTTTTGATTTTGATCAAGGGCTTGTGGCAAACATGTAGAAGATTTAACCTCAGGGGATGGTGAGATTAGATGCGTCTTTCTCATGGTTTGATAGGGTAAGATGTGGCTTGATTGTAAGGTATGGAAGATGGTAGGACCCCTTCCTGTTAATAGTGAGTCTTGAGCATCAGATCCCAAAGTATCATCTCCTATAATCTAAATACAAATATATTTACACCTCTGTCTCATAGAATTACAGCTTGAACCTTTCTCGGGCTACCTTGCATCTTGTTTTGCTGGTTGTCCTTTAGGGCTCTCACCTGCTTCTGGTGTCATTTCTGCTGAAGAGCATCACAGGACCAAGTTCTGTCAGGAGCCTGGCACTGAGATCCCCTGCCCTGAACACTCAGATATTTGTGGTGCGGCCACCAGCCATTGGTTGAAAGTTTGGCTTTAATCATGTTTTTCGGCAGCATACATGCTAATTCGTACCTGGCTCCATCACACTCTATGCTATTTTTGAATCAGGAAAAATATCTTATTAAGGTGACAGGTGGTCTGGCACTGTGGAGACAGATCTGTTGTGTGTGGCAAAAAAGAAAAAAACCCAATTAAAAGTTATCTTGATTTCAGTGCTTCCTCCTCAGTTAGTGAATCCTTCAGTTTGATTATCCTGGGCAAAACGCTGATAACATTTGATTTCCCATTGGTTTGCTTTTTTAGGGTATTTTATTTGTTTGTTTCTGAAAAGGAAAAGAAAAATATCTGTTTTATAAGTGGTACCATGTATCCCAGATGTCCCATGACGATTCAATATGAGAGAAAAGCTTATTGAATATAGAGTGCAAATAGGGCGAGGAGAGGGAAAGGGACCAAGTGCTATTTATAGCCCATATTCAAGTCATCTGGGCTAAGTATTTTGACTACTTATCTCCATTGGCAGTACAGGGACTCAGACTGGGAAGCCTAAACTGGGATGTCCACGTTGCTCATGAATAGAAATGTCATGACTTCTGTATGTCTGAGCAAAGCACCTTTCTCAGGCTGCCTGATGTGGCCCCAGGACTTCCAAGCTACACCTCACACCAACCAAGGTCTCTTGTTTGGTGCCGAGGTCAAGTGCATGGCATGTACAGAGCTTCGTGCTTGCCCACTAAAAGCCAGATGGTCATGATCCTGGCTGTGATGGTGTCTGCATCCTTCCTGGGCATTGGCTGGGAGAGTTAAAGCAGTCATGGGCTGCAAGCCCACTCGGGTCATGATAAAAGTGGAACTGCTGAGGATGATCAGAGCATTCAACTGCTCTGTAATATGAAAAGTCATTTAGCTGTCAAACCAAGAAGTGGCAGCTTAGATACTCATCTCAAGGCCAAATATGGTTGACGCAAATAACTTGTGCCCCTCGTAAAGTGAAATTTTCCTTCATTAAACATAGATGCATGCAGTGCAGTGTTCAGCAGTTTGCTCTTTTATATCCAGGCTCTGATTGTTTTATTTTTATCCTTTAAGAGAAATCAGATGTTAGAGAGGAAGCTATTCTTAGGCTGACTGTACAAGTGATCAAGCCAAGCATATCCATATAAGACAGCTGCTGGCAAATGACAATCCAGGGTTGTGCTTTCATTGCAGAAACAGCAGTGTGAGTGCCGAGCATGCAGACATACCACCCTTGGGGAACAAGAGAGGAGCTGTCATTGTGCTTCTGGTTCTTGTGTAGTCCTTGGCAGTGTGGGAGTCTCTTTATAACAAAAATTCACACAAGAAAAATAATTCCTTGGTGTCACTGCCTCCTTTGCATAGCCATTAGCCCTACTGTAGAGGTTGCCTACACCAGTGCTAGCCCCAAGGTGACAAGCTGTGTTGGGTGATGCTTCCTGGCATTAGTCAGAAGTCTCTCCTCCACGCTGCCAGGTTGGTGAGCATAGACCCAGCAACCAAAGTGGAGCTGACAATGGTCTGATGGTGCTCAGGCTCTGTTCCTCCCATTAGAAATGCATTGAAAGGGTAGGTTTATGGTAGTGATACTAATTCCAGGATTCCTCTGCTGCTCCAGGTTATATATCAGCTCCATCTTATGAAACATAAACATGAATTGCTTTTCTTTTGCCTGTCTGTTTGAGGTAGATTCAATCTTTCGCCATGTTCTCATAGTGTTTGGCCCAATGGACCTTAGTGCTCATTTGGGACCTTTAGCTATTGCTGTGCCAAGAAGAAATCCAACATGTGTGACAGCATGTCCTCAGGCACTGGGAATAGATGTTGTCCAACAGAAGTCACAGTCCACCTGCTTTGTCCCATGGCATGACTGCAATAGCAAGCATCTTCTGGCACACCAGACAAGCATGGGGCAGTCTGTTAACATATGCGTGGGGCAGCACAAGGGAGGTTGTGGCTGGCCTAGAAGTGCCCACACTGAAGCAGACTGTTGGCATTGCCCAATATTCCAAATTTGTAAGAATTATCTGTGTTAGTAAAGGTTGTTTGTTCTCTTGCTCCTGAAGAGTTACTGATGACATCACGTGCTTTTCCTGAGCTAATGATAATGAATCAGGTCAGCCTAGGTGAAGGTAACTAAAAATATCAGTGCTTCCATAGGCCCACACAGAGCAATACAAAGCGTCTAATAGCTTTTCTGCTAGAATTTCCACTCTACTTTGGGTGGGTTTTTTTATTAACCTTGTCTTAGCAGCAAATCAGGAAGGTAAGTACGGTTGTAAATTTGCTTACATGGTGAGCTTGTAAAATACAGACTACCAGCTCTGAAGCTTTGCAGGATTTCAAAACATTGTTGTCTTTTCATAAATGCAAAGGATTATGGTTTTTATTTGAATCTTTTTTGCAGCTGAAGGTTTTCAGAGTCCCACCTTCATAGATTAAAATCTTCTGGTAGAAACACGCAAAGGGACTGAAAAAGAATGAGAAAATAGGTCAAATAAAACAGAGTACAGGAAAAACTAGAATGATTCAAGTTTCTTTATAGCTGAACATTCAACAGTGCTTATAAGGAATGCAGTTATTGGTGAGCAGAGTGTCATTCTGTTACCAGGTTGCTTTCTTAGCAATTCATTGCAAATGGTTAAACTAGGTTTGATGGTGCACCAATAATACCTATTTGCTTTTTGTTGCTAAATGATCAAATGCCGGAGATCAGATAGTAGGGAGCAGGCAAGTGCTGAGCCAATTCCAAATCTGACCAACTATATTTTTGAAATTTGCTGTAAGGGTTGAGCTAGGAGAATTGTAATGGCAGTGAACGTAGAGGGCAGCAGCTCTGCAGTGCTGGAAGTTCCCCTGGTCTGAGTTCACAATGCACAGGCATGTTGCCCTGATATGTAAGGACAGAAGGACAGCAGGAGAGCAAATGAGTTAGGAGCCACAGGGCAATAATCTGTGATCAAATCCTGTTATGGCCAATAGACTCATCTTGGAGTGGAGACCAGAATCAAGTCGTAAAAATGTAAACTAATCCATTCCTACTGCTCTTCACTTACAACTGTCTTTGAAAAATATGTGTATAGACAGAGTTTATGCAGAGACCTGACCAGACTCCTTTTAAGAGACGTTTTATCCTTCTTGGCAAAGAAATGATGCCAGGAATTGGGATTTCTCAATCTGGAGGAAAGGAGCTTGGAAATAGACAACTTTTGCTGCAGCGAGTAGGGAAATCATAGAATCATAGAATCATATGGGGTTGGAAGGG
>BJBW01002968.1:478646-538392 GCA_004320125.1 Scolopax mira | reverse complement strand
AGCATGTTGCACAGGAACTTGTCCAGGCGGGTTTGGAATATCTCCAGAGAAGGAGACTCCGCCACCTCTCTGGGCAGACTGTTCCAGTGCTCTCACAGTAAAGAAGTTCCTCCTCATGTTTAGGTGAAACTTCTTATATTCAAGTTTGTGCCCATTTCCTCTTGTCCTGTCCCTGGGCACCACTGAGAAAAGACCATCCCTGTCCTCCTGACACCTTCCATTTAAGTATTTGTAAGCATTGATCAGATCCCCCCTAAGTCTTCTCTTCTCAAGACTAAAAAGACCCAAGTCCCTCAGCCTTTCCTCATAGGAGAGATGTTCCAGGCCCTTAATCATCTTTGTGTCCCTTTGTTGTACCCTCTCCAGCAGTACAGTACCAACTGTACTGGTGCTTGGGGTTATTTCTCACCAGGTGCAGCACCCTACACTTGTCCTTGTTAAATTTCATTACGTTTCTCTCGGCCCATCTCTCCAGTCTGTCCAAATCTCTCTGGATGGCAGCACAGTCTTCTGGGGTGTCAGTCACCCCTCCTAGTTTTGTGTCATCAACAAACTTGCTGAGGGTACATTCCATCCCTTTGTCCAGGTCATTGATGAATATATTGAAGAGGACTGGACCCAGTACTGACTCCTGGGGAGCACCACTTGTTACAGAATTCCAGCTGGATTCTGTGCCCCTAATCACAACCCTCTGATTCCTATCTTTTAGCCAGTTTTCAATCCACTTAACTGTCCATTCATCTAACCCACACTTCCAAGTTTGACTATGAGGATGCTATGGAAAACAGTGTCAAAAGCCTTGCTGAAGTCAAGGTAGACAACATCCACTGCCCTCTTCTCATCTATCCAATCAGTCATGACATCACAGAAAGCTATCAGGTGACTTCCACCTGGTAAATCCACGTTGACTACTCCTGATAGCTGTCTTTTATATACTACTTTTCTTCACAGGGTGCATAGGGCAAGAAGTAGAGAGCTTAACTTGTAAAAGAGGAAATCTAGATCAGGAAAATGTTTTGTAACAATAAGAATAATAAAGAACCAGGAAAAATATCAGTGTTCCATCACTAAGTTTTTAAGAAGGGTAGACAAATGCCAGGTAGGAATGGTTTAAGTCTACTTAATCCTCCCTTAAGGAGGAGGAATGGATTATACATGAGTTTAGCTTTATTTTCTGTGAGCCAAATCCTCCTAATTTGCAAAGCAATTTTGTTCCTGGCCCCAAGAAGTCCCTTTAAAAGTGCCAGACTAAGAGATTCTGAACATTTTTGCTAATAGCTTCACTATTAACTACATTAATATGAATTAATCATTAGTGTGTCTACTCAGCTAGCAATTTACTCATTGGCTTTTGCCTTTGGAGGGTGTGATCCTGTCACACACCAAGGTCTCGGTTCTGAGCATTAGCGACTCACTGAAGTTAACAAGAGTCAAAAGTCTTCATTCATGTCCCTGGCTGTGACTTAATTTCCATTAAACTTTCCTTATACATTTTATTTATGTCTTAAAATATTATCATATGAATCTCTTAAACTACTACCCTGCTGATGATGTTTTTGGGAAATTGCCAGAAGAGATGTATTCTTGCCCTCTAACTGGATAAAAAATTAATTTAGATTAAACTAACCTTAGTGTCTTCACCCTAATGCATGCTATATTTAACTTGTTTTTTATCCAGCCAGGTGCTTACAGCCACGTATGTGATTACTGATTACTCATGTGACTGGTTCTACTGGAGTCACTGGGTAACTTGTAAAAGTCTGACTTCTAGGAATAAGCTTTCATATTTTTTCCCCTTAATAGCCTGGTTTCAAAAAGTAACCCTGTTCTTGGGTTCTCAGTCTACAGCTATAAAGGATCCTGTTCTTGGACTTCAAAGGAAGCATCGGTCACCTTGACAGCATCCTTCCTCCAAGGCCTGGGAGGGGCTACTTGTTTTATATTGGACAAACAGCCAGACATTGTGAGTATTTTCAGTTCCCAGGCTTTCCTGAGTGGGCAAATGGCATTTTATCTTCCAGAAAGCATAGGTCCTATCTTCCATCTCTTGATCTGTAATGCAGGCAATTTGCAGAAACCTCTGTTTCTACATGGATTCTCTGATTTCTTAGAGTCTGGCTGTTTTAGTGGTTGGGGTTTTTTTCAGGTGTAAGCCTCAGTTCCTAACTCCAACAGAAACTTTTAACAGTCTGAGGGACTTCAAGCGTTGAAGTATATCCTGCCATTTCCCATCGCTTTTTATTTAAAGACTTTCTTTTTCCTGACAAGACTTCTGCTCATTAAATACATTTCTGTAATTATATTTCCCTGAGGTCCTTTACCATCAGTTCTGGAAACCACATTCGCAGGTGGAAATAGTCCTTCCCCTCCCTTGCCATATCTACAAGGAAAAGTGCCAGCATTTTATTTACTTCCCTAACTGGCACTTCTGTCTTGCTGAATGAGGCCTTTCTTTCTCACCTCTTAACCTACAGTCTGCATTTGCATGGTTTCAGATAGATAATAAAAGCACTCATCTCCATTTATCTCAGCCCTGCCATAAATCTCCATGTAGCAGAGAGTGGAGCCTTTTGGCAGGAGCAAAAGTGTGGCTCGATTGCTCGCAGAAGAGGAGTGTAATGGCTGCTGACACGCTCTTTGCTGGTGGGAATTAGCCATCTTCCAGAGCCAACTCTCTGCCATGAAGTGAAGTCCCTCGAGTCCGAAAACCACTGAAATTCCTGGTAAGAGTCAGGCAGAAGCTGGGAATTCACTGAAAAACTTGAAAAAGAAGCTGAATAATGATGTCTTCAGGGAGGGAAGTATTGATTGGGAGAAGGGAGGGAAGGTTATTGATTCAGATTTTTACCTTTCATTAAGATGAGTTTTCATTTGATTCCTTCCCCTCCCTCCCCATGTTCTCCTGCCCCAGGCTGCTGATCAAGCCACTTCCCCACCGCAGAGGTAGCTTCACTCCTTCTGATCTGTGGTTTTAATAGATGGCAAAGGTGCCTAGAGAGGTCTTTAATGGCATATAAATCTAAATATGTGCAGCTTCTATGCCCTGCTGGAAAGCTCTCTGGGAACTGGACAGAGGTTTCTTCCCATAGTGCCCTGGTCTGGCAGTGGGATACCCTGTGAGCAGTTGGGAGAAGGAGGGGGAGAAACACTCAAGAAGCTATAGGATTTCCCTGGTCAGAAAAACTGGGCTCAGAGAAGTCTAGAAGTACTGCAGCCTAGGAGGGGAGATGCTGGGCCCTCATATACAGAAGATACTGGAAGTTTGGGGTACACTGAGGAGCCTTTCCCATGGGTGTAGTGTATCCATGGTCTGTCTCACTCTCTTTGACACTCCCACATTATTATAATTTCCTAAATTTATTCCCATTGGATACCACAGGGATCTGCTATGGGCCAAAAGATGGTTCTGATGCACTAAACCCTTTGATGTCACCTTTGAGCGCAGAGTCCTTGGAGAGGGTCATTCCCTATGCCTCTTCAAACTACATTTTATGGAGCCAGTGAAAAGACTTCCTAGCAAGGAAGAAAAATCTTCTGAGTTCCCACCTTGATTTATGAACTGTTCTTCATGCCTCTTTTCAAGCTCCGTGTGTCCTGTAGCAGCCAGAGCAGGTGGAGGGTCCCTGGGCAGTGCAGGGCTACTGCAGCTGGGTACTCCTGGGAAAGGGTAAGGAGGGTGCTCTGTCCTCATGTCATGGGGAATTTGGCACACTCCCCTGGGGGGTCAGAAATCAGCATGATGAGGCAGCAGCCCTGAACTAGTGTGAAAATGGGTCTGCTGTGCTCTGCATCCTACATCTCACCCAGCCCCCTCTCCTCTGCCTTGCCCTGGGAAACTACGTCAGCAACCAAATAAAGGCTTTGTTCATAGCAACCCACTTTGCATTCCTGTAGCATCATCCAGCAATCAAAAATTCAGCTCCCCAGCCATAGGCAAATATTAATTTCTGTCATGTTGCAGATGGGAAAAATGACGTCTGCAGAGGTGAAATGGAAGGCTGATCGTATGTCTTTCTCCTGCCAAGGGCTTTGCAGCAAGCTAGCATCTGAAGAAAGAGAAGCACTTTCTTGTCTTAGTCCGTGTGTACTCACAGCTCTTGGTCCTCCCTAAGGATCTGCACTCTGGCTGCTGCCCTTTCTACCACCAAATACGTCTGTCACTACCTTCAGGTTCCTCTCAGCTTTGCCCATCCACCTTGAAATCTACCCACTCCCTCTGCAGCTCTTTGCACAATCTTTGGTCTTTGCTTCCTCTGTGGCTTTCTCAGTTCAGGCTCTCACACTTCTTCTTCCAGCCCCAACGTACCTGTACCAGCCATCACACCATTTTCTGTTCAAAGTTCGAATCCTGCATTTGTCTGCTACATCCTTTTCAATGGCTTACATTGGCTTCCTACATTAAATACATTTAAAAAAAAAAACCCAAACCCCATTAAGACCCCACACCCTGTTTCCCCTTAACATCTTCTTGTTCTTGGCATTGGAGCCATCCCATTAAACACAAAAGGAAAATCATCAGCGATTAACACCACCAGTGCATAATGCCCTGGCCTGTGGTGGCATTTGTCTCTTCTAGATCATAAGAAATATTAATTAACTTGAACATATAGAGCCATTTAAATCTTAGAGGCACTTTGCAAATATTAATGCCATCCTTCATTGCTAAAGATGATATTTTATCTCTGGCTAATAAAGATTTTTCTGAGGAAGCAATACTTTGATTTATGAAAGTATCAAGTGTCAGGACTGTGCTGTTGTTCATGTTAAACAAATAAGAACTCCCCATAGGTCATGTGCCCAGGAAAAGATGATTTTTCCAGTAGAAAACTGCATCCATTAGCAGACTTCTTCATAGCAAGAAAGAGCACCTCCACACAGGGTCAAGCAGCAAGGATGAGAAGGTCCTCTCTGTGTGGAAGGTGAGAGTGATCTCCATTGCAAAGCATTGTGTTATCCACTGGTGAAAATGTTATTTGGGAGGAAAACCAATGTACTATGGACCTTGTACCCACCTATGTACTAAACTAATCACTCTCTGCTGCATTGTGTTGTTTAACATTTGTTGTTCACAAACCAACATAACTTGACCAAGTTAATTCTCTTTTACTTTTGAGAGCTTGTCAGGTGACTACCAGGGATTATATAGCTTACAGGTTTTACATTTACTGATGACGTTCCCTTTCACCTCCATGTGTGGAATGTATATGAAAGCAGCAACCACCACATTTTTCCATTAAGCTCGAGGACCATCTAAAACCTAAAGCCAAGTGAACTCCGAAGCTTGAAGTCAGTGGCAAGGTACAGGGACCTCTAGAGGTTAATGCATCTCAACCTAAACTCTGAATCCCTTCTCTTTCTGTTGATGACAGAGAGAGCCCTGGGTAAATACCCTCCTAGCTCTGTAGGACAGGTTGAATCCTCCACCTGTGAAATTGTTCCTTGTGAATTAAATTAATTATGAATGTATAGATGTAGGATTTGCTGTGCTTAGGTTTAGGGACTCTAACAATCTCAGAAGTCTCCATCCAGGGGCCAGTACATGCAAGGATACTACAGTAATATCTTGGGAATCTTTGACCAAGTATGGACTTCAGGACTTGTCCTACTGCTCTTAATCAGCTGCTTAGTAATAGTTCCTGTAATCTCTAAGGCTGTAAGACTGTGAGATAGCTATACTTTGCCTAAACTGTGGGGAGACTTCTCTATATAGGTTCTCAAATTGTTTTTCTTTTGATTAAATGTCTTGTCAAGGATGAACTGACAAGAACAGGTGGAACACCTTCCACCTTCTACTTGAACTTCTAGCTTTGCACTCCTCTGCAGTAATTCACAGCAATGAACTTCATGTTTTCCCATCCCTGACTTGGCTGGTGCTCTCCTCCTAATTAGGGGTATAGAAAAGCAGAGTTTTTTCATCAGGGGCACTCAGTGATGCCATCAACCTGAACTCAGATCATCACATCCATGAAGTTATTTATCACATTGATGGATGCTGACACCAAAGCAGTCTGGCTTCTGGCTAGAGCAGGGAATGGGATTTACAGCCTTGGGCATTCCACTGCAGAAACACTTTTGGGGTTAGTCACAGGCAGTTACACTGCAACCAACACTACAACAAAGTCTTGCCTGCTGCTCTCACCTCTGGGCAATCCCACTCTCCTTTTGTGCAGGAACCAAGGGGAAATCTTGAAGACAGCTACCCCCTGTTTGAGAGACGAGCCTTTCCTCTGCAGATGTTTTTCTGGGCAGCAGTCAATCCCCTTTGGCACATCTCAAACTTCACAATTGTCAGCATCGCATGAACTTTATGGGAAAAAGACACTCCACACTGCCAAGACTGAGGGTCTAATTACTTTAAAAGTGTCTTTATGTCATTATATTTGTATTAAAATAGTAATTTATCACTCTCCATTGTATTCTTAATGATGCTTGAAAATAATGGGCTTGAATCAGTACTGTACCCAGTATGAGTGTGGTGGAAGAATAGGGAGGACCCTAGCAAAACTGACTGCATTTCCTTGAGTTTTGGCTGATTTGGTGCTTTGACAGGGTCTTTGTCTTAAGGGCAAGCTCCTGCCGTGTAGATTGATCTTGTTGAGGATCTCCATGAGACATGTCCAATGTTGCATTTTGATGCATCTGGGGCACATTGGGCTAATGGTACATGCAGTGAAGAGTTCATCTGTGCTTTTCATATGCTAAAATTCTCCTTTTGGATAAAATCCCTTGCATACCTTGGTTATTGAATAGAGTAAAAAGCAGCAGCAGATTCTTGGAGCAGTTGAGAATTCTAGAGTGTGAAATTTCCTGATAGATTAATGAGGTTCATCTCCCATTTCCTTTGCCTTCTCCATGCACAGTGGAAATGCCTCAAGAGACAGTTTAGAGTCATTGTGAAGAGCAGACCCTCATGGAAAACCAGGGATATTTCTGCACAACTGGCAGTTTTCAATGCTCTGATTACTTCGACTTCACTGTAGTTCTTGTGACTGGACTTACTGCATCCAGACTCGGGATGCTTCCAGGGCTTCAAAGTCATTATTTGGAGAGAGGGTGGGATACAAAAAGCCCTGAGCATTTTGATTCCGATTGCAGGTTTTTGTGTCTGGATGCAGCTCAAGCCAGGGTCTGTACAAGTCCCTGAGCAGTTCTGGAGATTATTTTGTAAAGGCATGAGAAATTACACAGCTTGGCACCACTCTGGCACTGAGGCTACTTCTACCTCCCAACTATACTTTTCAGAAGACTTGATTAGATTTTGCTTTACCAGAATTTCCTGTTGAGTTCAGTCACATCAAAACTTCCTCCCTCTTTCTTCTTCTTGACCCTTCATTTTTGATACTACATGTGGCAGTGAAAAGCTAATGTACATGCCTTGAGAGCAGGGTTAGAATCAGAGGCAGCAGTGGAAGAAGGCAGGAGGAAATTTGCTGGCTGAGGCAGGAAATAGCCTGGAATAAGGAAAGCCATCAGACTCTTGACAGCATCCTATGGAAGGAGAGACACAGCTTAGTTTTCTATTTACTACACTGAGGAATAAAAAGGATGCTGTCCTAACTATCTGGTCTGATCAGTCATCTTTCTTCCTTAGCTTTGTCTTTGTCAGTAAATAATATGGCCCCAAGGGCTATTTTCTAGCCTTCTGGCAAGTGGCTGAGCCATGTGGATCAGTAGGGTGACCACTTCCAAACTGCTGCTTGGGAAGAATCTCTTGCTTGTGCTAGCTCTGACTGGGAAAGTGCTACCAAAATTGTGATGAACAGCATGGTAACAGGTAAACAGTGATGGGTATTTTATGCCAAAGTGATGTTCAGAATAGAACTGCAAACGACAGATGGTTCTCTTTAGTGTCCTATAGATGAGATTCAAACAGAGGACGTATATCTGCAAAGGACGTTGTTCATGATCTAAAAGCCCAATAGATACAGACCTCCACCCCACATTTAGCCTGGAGACAGAATTTTTGAATTAGCTTCTGGCCGTGTGTGTGTGGGAGATGCTGATCCTCAGATGGAAGATACCAAGCACCTTTAGATTTAGCTTTGTGGCGATGAGTAGCCTCCAAGCTGGAGCAACTATTTGGACAACAACCTTGAAGCTGGACATGGAGAATTTGAGTGTACGGGCAGGTAATCCCAGCTCTATACTACTTATTTTTAGATGAGTGACTCCTAGTTCACATGTTCCTGGTTTGGTTGAACTGTTTTTATTTAAGGGGAAGTTAGATAAGGGATAAGTTAAGAAAGTTAAGTACTTTACTTAACCCAGCTCAACCCAAGTTCTATCTTTTCTGTGACCTGATGTGTTCTAGAAACCTTTCAGCTAAAAACTGGGATTAGCAAAAGGTTTCCTAGAAACATTATGTTAGGCAAATGACACATAGGATACTGCTGGGGCGTTGACTCAGCCAAATGGGAGTAAATTAGCTGCTTTGCCATTCATGTCTGTCTCTTTCACCAATCTCAGTTAATTAAATACAGTGAGAATGCCTTTCATTTATTTATTTAGTTCTTTAACACAGTGTTTGTTGAATATTGTTACAATCCATTGTCTTCCATTTGTAGGTAGTTACAAAGGAGTACTCTATAAGTAGACCTACTTGTTCCCACATCCACAGTTAAAAAGCAAATGCACATATACACCCACATCTCCAAAGAGAAGCCTTTTTCTTGAGTGAGGTTGGATACCACAGATCTTAAAGCACAGCTTCACTGAAGCTGAGTGAGGAGCTTTAGGTGGATGATTAAATACTTCAGGTTCAGACTTTAAGTTATGGTGTCTAGAGTGTCCAGGGATACTTTGTGATGGTGAGTATTCAGAGTAAATGGGTAAGGCTATCTCCTTCATATCTCATAGACTGGTTCCTGTCTTTTTCCTGGGAAATGTCTTTGACTGTCACAGGAAAATGGATATTGATGAACTTCCCGATGTATAGCCAAGCTTAGCTGCATCCTTTATTTTTTCATTAGTCACCAGTCATTTCAATTAGAAAGAAGGAGCATTAGCTCACAGATCATAAATTCAAGAGAAGAGGTGTTATCCCTCACTGCTCTGCAGTGGGATCTAATGACTTCTTTGCTTCAACAATAGAGAAAGTGTTTAAACTAATGTCCCTTATGGATAGTCTCCAGCACATCATGACATTTTTAGAATACTCAATATATTTAGCAATGAAGGAGAGCAAAATTGTGAGCTCTTCTGTTAGAAAGAGAAAGGTTTAAAAAAACCCCAACACTTAAGCTTTTTTGTTGTTGCTGTGCATTGTCATAGGGCAGATCTGGGTCCATCTTACCTGATAGAGCAGGAAAAACATAAAGTTTTATATTGTGTAGGAGTTTGACTTGCAACCTTCCTGCCTGTGTCCTCTGGTGTGTGGTGTGTGCAGAAGGAGCAGTGGTGGAAGGCAGAAACGAACACATGCCATTGGTGAGTCCTCTCTGTCCTGTGCACAGCTTAATTTCATCTCAAAACAACCTCTGCAGTCTCACCTGCCTTCAGCAGATCCCTGCTCCTGGGACCAGCTTACAATCCAGTCTGTTGTCCTGCTCCATGGTGTCTGTCTTGAGTTACACTCTTTCTGACTCTGCAAATAACACAGCAAATACACATGGAAACAGCAATGTACAGTGTCCCTTCCCTGCCATCCTAAAGCAGTGGGAGCAGAGAAGGTAAAATATTTAGACTCCAGATGTCTGTATTTGACAAAATAAAAATCCTAGCTGTAAAATATCTACAAAATGTAATTAAAATTGCCATTTATTTTTCTCACTGTTGCTAACATTGCTAGCAAAACTGAATCACTTGGTGGTGTCAAATATAGCATTCCAGGTGTAAAACACTCTCAGATGTTCATGACATTTTGCACGTAAATAGTGAGTCATTGAGAATGATCTGGTACTATCCATATGCCTGATGCAGAAATACTGCGATGTGTAGGAGATCAGTATATACACACTACGGGATAATGTTTGGGAATGAAAAAATTGTGTTTATGCATAGTTCCTAATAAAGATATCGATTTTGAATGTACTGATTCTTCTGCTCTTGAGACTGCTTTACAGAGGAGGGAGACCGTGTCCCTACTTGGTGTTCCACCTCCGAATACAAACTTGGAGCAATTTTTTTGTCATACAATTATAGAATGATTAGAGTTGGAAGGGACCTTAAAGACCATCGAGTACCAAGCTCACTGCCATGGGCAGGGACACCTCCCGCTAGACCAGGTTGCCCAAAGCCCCATCCAGCCTGTCCTTGAATGCCTCCAGGGATGGGGCATCCGCAGCCTCTCTGGACAACCTGTTCCAGTGATTCACCACCACCAGAGTGAAAAATATCTTCCTAATATCTAACCTAAATCTCCCCTCTTCCAATTTAAAACTGTTTCCCCTCATCCTATCTCTCTACTCCCTGATAAAAGCTCCTCTCCAACTCTCCTATAGACATCCTTTAGATACTGGAAGGGACTATATGGTCTCCCTGCAGCCTTCTTCAGGCTGAATAACCTCAATCCTCTCAGCCTGTCATAGTAAGTTTCCCTTTTCCATATTTTTTTTAACTTAGCTTGTGTGAAACAAAGTAAACCATGGTGCTCTCTAGATGACACCTGAAAATACTGAATGTAACAGCCCGATGCCCAGTATGCTGCTGTCTGTCCAAGAACACTGTTCTCTGACAGTCACCTTTTCAATCTGCACCAGGCAGCCATATCACTGTGTTCTCAGGCACCATATTTTCCTGAGGAAATGGATGCTTTTCTGGAAAATGCCTGGGAATGGTATATTCTGCAATCATGCTAGAGGATCTAAGCCCTGGAGAAAGGCAGTGCTTGCTGAAATACAAACCACTGAATTGAGAGAAAACATTTCACCCTGACAAACATTCCTCTCTTCTCATCAGTTACATGAGTTAAAAATGTCCTCTGGTGCTACAAGTGTGTGAGCTCAGAGTCAGACCTGTGCTGAACCATAAGTGGTGGGCAGTCAGGCTGGTCCTGTGCTTCAGTGAGATTCACGTGGGCCTTGGAGCAAGCTTAGACACCTTTCATGCCTGGCACACATGGGACTTGCCCTGCCTCCGTGGCACCCCTCAGATTTCCTCTCTTCATCTCATGGTCCATCCTGCCGTGCTCTCTCTTACATTTGAGACAGCATAAACATTTCATTTTTAGACTTTCTCTTGCTCAAAAAAGCAGTGAATGGCTGGGTACATTATGCCTATTGTCCTTCAGTCTTCCTGAATGAAAAAAAAAAAAGTGTTTAACTTCTCATTCCCCTCTCTGTGAAGGGAATTGTGCTAATGCAACACCACTGACCTGTTTGTTACAAAGCTTGCTTTGCTTTCTCCCTGCTTTCTCTCACCATAGGGTGTTTCTTCTTGTTATCCTCTTTTCCACTGCATTTTTCACTCTGCATCTCCACATCACTTCTCCTTCCACCAATCCCCTCTCTTTTTTTTATGCAGTTCCCCTTTCTGTTATTTCCTTTTCTTCCTTCTCCTGTCTGTGAACTTCCCTGATGTTTTACCATGTTGATCCTCCTCTCTGTGCTGTAGAGAAGAGACAGGCAAAAAAGCAGCTTCACCAGGACGATTTGTGGGAAGGCTCTGTAAAGACAGTGGTCCCATCAGTGCTATCAGGAGTCCATTAAATGGTAGTAAGGATGATAAAGTCTGTACGAAAGATCATCAAACTGGAAAAGGGATTTTCTTATTTTGGATGAAGCACAGGAGCATCCCCATTTCCTTGTTCAGTTCTTGTGTTCCCATATGTCTAACTCAACAGAATTACATGATTCTATGATTCTATGAATTACATTTATTAAAGCAACAGACTGTAGGACTAGAAGGGATGAGGTGACCCTTCCACACTGTAGCAAGATTAAATAAATCTTGGCCACCACTAGAAGTTTGTGTAATGTTTTAGAAGCTTCTTAGCTTGTAATCCACTGTCTTCTAAGGTAATGTGCTTAAGAGCTCCACTATCTTTCCTGTTAGAAGGTTTGTTTCCTGTTTTCCCTTTCCTATTAGGTAATATATATCTTCCTGTAAAAAACTAGACACTTGGGGCTTTTTTTTTGCCCACCATGAACACAGAGAGCAATGGATCTGAATTCTCTATCTATTGAGCTTTTCGACACTTGAACGTGGTTATCACGCATCCACATACCCACAAACCCAATAGCCTAATTCTTTCTTCATTATCCATGTTTTCCAGCACCTGTATCACTCCTGACTCTGGGCTCCCTCCAATTTGTCAACTTCTTCACTATGGAGCAGTGCTGAGCAACAGACACAGCGCTCTCACTGGAGTCTCCTCCCTGCCAGGTTCAGTGAATAATTCCCTCTGGGGCCTTAAGGAAATGATAGTGTTTAAGAAGTCCCTGAGTGCCATGTACCTTGTTTGCAGCAGTGTCACAGGGTTTGTCTACAGAGCAGAGTCACTGTAAAATCTGTTTCTGCATACGATTCTCTGACTTCTCTGCACCATTTCCCTGCGGGGACTCTCCAGGATTGCCTTAAGTGCAAGTGCCTTATTTCACTTCAAGAGAGAAACTGTGAACAAAGACAGAATTCAGCTCAGATGGACTCATGCCTTTTTGTGCCCACAAACAGGTGTTTGCCTGTCAGCAGGGTGTCTTAATTGAGCCACTCCAGAGGTATGGCAAGTACCTAAGGAAAGCCATCTGGTATTGTTGGAGTTGCCCAAAAAACCCCACCTCACCTCTTGACTCATGTTCAAAAGGCATGGGTTTTCCTTAGACTTTTTATCATATTTCCCAGACCAACCTGGAATTCTGTAAAGAAATCTCAGCCCTGTTAGTGACTTCAATGTGGACAACTGATCTGATCCCCTGTGTCTGCTCTAGGGTGAGCAGAATCACTTGCCAGAAGCCACTGTGTTTACTAAGGAGCCATGTGGACCTATGGAGGTTTTTCTGCCAGTCTGTAAATTTGGTCTTGAAGGTTACATTTAGCTGGTGGAGACACAACACACCCTCACCCTGAAGTCTACCTCATTTGAGATGTCCTTGATCACCCTGCTCTGATCATCATTTACAGATGACAGGGGCATCAGTGAAGTGGCACACACGTACTCAAACCCACGAGCAATGAGCAGTTCTCCTCATTGCTGATCTCTCTCTGCTCTGCCAACTGTATTCATTGGTTCTCCACAGACTACCTAGGACTCAGCTCCATTGTCCACACAGGGGTTTGAGTTGCTTCTGGATGTTCTTCTGCCCAGGAATATGTGCATGCTTTTTGTTTGTGTGCTAGGAAATTTTCTCCTTCCAAGAAATGCATCTGTTCAGAGGGCTGTTTATGATGCTGAGGCTGTATTAATTCCCTTGGCACCACTGACTGGGTAAACAGGTAGATTCTAAGGAAGCAGCACTAGTGCTTTAATCACCATTACATTAACTCAGAACTGCAGTACACTGGCAAATTAGACTACAAATTCTAAAAGAAAAAAACCTAAAATCATTAAAATTTAAATTAAATTAAAAATTCACAGTCTACCCAGAGGAAATTGCTGAAATTCATGAAACAAAATTTCTCCAATGGGAGAAGTTGGAGAAGTTATAACTTTCATGATGATGGTAGGGCATAGTTGTGGGAAATATCAATGGTTTGTGCTTCTCCTTATTAACTAGATAAGTTGTCCCATTTTTGTCTGTATGGAAGTGATCTGTTTTTGACAAATTAATGTTGGCTGCTTCTTATCACTTTACTTTCCTTTAGGTGCTTATATATCAACTCTTTAATTGTTCAGTCTATTTTTCCAAGTATCAAAGTTAGGCTGAGTCATCTGGAATTCACCTTTCTTTTCATGATAGTACTGTTTGTCCTTCTCTTCTCTTCTGGTACTTTTCCTACATGAGATCTTAAAGATAATCCCTTATCATGCAACAATTGCTTTTGGTAGTTCCTGATGTACCCTACAGCATATTTCATCAGTCCCCACTGGCTTGCTGGCACCTAACTTATCCAAATATTATTTAATTTGTGCTGACCTGCTCTTCTTTCTATGCACCATTAATTTCAATTAAGTTGATAATCTGTTCATAGTTAATTTTTGTTCCCCTTTTCTTCAGTCAGGTTGAAGCAAAAAGGCACTGTACGGAGTAAGAAAGATAAAGCCATCACATAGATAAAGCAGTTCAGGTACATAGCTTATGAGTTACATAGCAACAGCTGGCCATGAATTACAGGGAAAAATTATTCACCGTCTAGATGGCTCCATTCAGCTAGAAAGCGCTACTCTTCTGAAGCTAAAAATGACATAAAAATCAAAGGGGGCCTAAAATTTTAACAGTGCTTGAAAGGAAGGGAGGAGTTTGGGTAAGTGAGGCTAATGTGAGTTAGTGAAAGGCTGACAGGCTGCCTGTCTCACAGAAAGGCAGGGAGACAAAGATGTGGTGACAGAGTGAGATGTTTCTAACTCTAAAGGATGAAAGGATGCAAATTTATGAAGATGCACTTAATACCCATGCATTTAGCCTAAGTGTGGTTGTTAGACTTTGTTCTGAAAGCTTTGTACCTTACTGGAATAAGTAAATAATGTTTTGTGCTGAAGATGGTTGCTTTTGTCACTGCAGATTTATGCAGCCACAGGCAGCTAAAAAGTAATTTTGCAGGGTCTGGGTGCTTGATGGACCTATGCAAGCAGACAAAATGGGAACTTGCAGGCTCTAAGGAAGCAGAACGACTGCAGAAGGATACCCAGAAAAGCAATGGTATTGCTGGTTGGGGAGGATGGAGAGGGAAGGGGCTGAGCCCTTCATCTGCTTACCATGACACAGAAATCCAAGGACAAGTCAACTAAGAGTTTAGGCTGATAAAATGATATACAAGTAGGGTGAGTTTGCACATAACAGATTCTATTTGTGCAAGCAAGACAGACAGAAACCTTGATCTTGCATCCTTCTGTTTCTCTAATCTTGTATTGTTCTAACTTGAAATCCACGGTTGTGTTTTGCTTCAGTGTGGGTCCCCCCATCTATGTACAGGACATATGTATAAAAGGGCAGCATTTAGGGCCTTGTATAAATTTTTAACTATTCTCATGATCAAGTAATACACAGCAGGTTTCAGGAAGACAGATTATTTACTTTTGAGACTGGTTTGTTACATGAATTTGTTATACCATCCCCTTGTCTTGTAAGCCCTCAGTGTTCCCATCAGCCTCTTATCTTGAGCCATAAAGAGATTATAAACTCTTCAGTGCAAGGGGGTTTTATTACACACATATAAACCAGCAAAGATTATACTGGAGCAAAGCATTTCCACTGCTTACTTCATTAATGTGAACAGCAACAGTAATAATGATGAATTGATTAAGGGCCATACAATGGAAAGTAACTCAGAGTAATGGGCTGAATTTAAAACTGGAAAAATGAATCTGATTATCAGCACAAACTTCTTACAAAGACATTGATCAGGATGAGGCACAGTCTCGAAGGAAAAACGTTAAAAGAGCTATTTGTGTCCTTTATGATCAGATTGGATAATGTTCTGTGTGGAACAATCAATCCTGTATTAGTCCAATGGGAATGGACAGTGATTTTCATCTGTATTTTAAATTTCAAAGACGGATAGAGTTTATTTCTTCATAAAGAAAGTGCAGAAGTTTGGGGAGGGAGTTCTGTACATCTCCTGAGACAGCAGAGATTTAGCTGGAATGAGCAGAGCAGAGGGCAGATGTGGTGGGATGCCCCCTCCCCCTTAAGCCATAATCACCAATGGGGGTCCTGATGGCTGCACCCATTTTGTGCTGGTCTTTGGGGGACGAGTGAAAACACAGTAGCCAAAGGCTGTCTGGAACAGGGACCTACAAGTCTTGTTGGCATGTAAATATGACTATAGGTCAATCATCTTACTCTATACATGGTGGGCAAACCAGGGGCAGTTGAACTCTCCTGCATGTCAGAAGGCTGCACCTGAGGGTCTCCCCTGGAATAGGGGTACCTCTCAAGCCTACTCCTCGAGACTGGGAGATTCTTTGCCACAACAGATTCTTGGTATGTGATTAATAGTATGCTAAACCTTGAAATCTTAGCTAAGAATTGATTACGCATATATAATCCTTCAGATATAAACTGTTGACCAAGACGGGGACTACGATAGTATCCAGCTGCACCCAGGCTCCTCTCTGAAAAGGAGTTAATAAAGCAAGGGGGTATTTTCTGAGCCTCGACTCAACAGGACGGTCTCCCTGACAGTTCTGTCCTACCCTGTCCTCCATGCAATAAATAACAAACTTTACCTTGTTGTTGAAACTTGCTAAACTGCTGTTGAATTTACTATCAAACTTTGTTAAATCATTATTTTTTATCAATAAATATACTGGTGCTTCTCTTTTATAAGTGAACTGCATCTCTCCATCTGCAACAGCAGGGGCAGGAGGGAGAAAATGATGGAGATGCCACGAGCTCTTTCTATTTGAGCACAGCTGGATCAGTTGTTGGTCTCCCCACACCACTTGGAAACCATTGCAGAAATGTCTTGCAAATGTTCTGATGACAGCATTGAGTCGGTCAGGGATCAGACCTTGGACTTCTTGTCTAAACAATGCAAAAATCAAAAATAATGAGAAATTAATGCAGGGGCTTCGCTAAAGGAAAGTGGGGACACAGAAAAAGAAGTAGACTGACCAAGAACGTAAATCGCATGAGAAAAGACAGACAAAAAACAATTTAGGCTATGGTCAGGCAAAAGAGAAACCAGGTAAGAAACAATCACATCAAGGTAAAACTTTAGAAGCATAAAGCATCCCTGCTGGAGATGCTGAGACAATTAGAAGACAATAGCTGCAATATGCATTTCTCAGGTCTTTTGAGATGCATACAGAGAAGTGCTTTGAGATCTACACAAAGATCAGGTAGATGTAGATGTGTCTTGTGGATATATCTTACTCCATATAAAATTTGGAGAATGGTTTGAGCAGATAACTGCCGTCACAGAAGATATGCTTAAGGTAGCACTAAGAAAGAGCAAAGTATCTGATTATCAGCACAAACTTCTTACAAAGACATTGATCAGGATGAGGCACAGTCTCAAAGGAAAAGCATCAAAAGATCAAAACAAGGGCATGTTATAAATCTTCAAGCACCCTCACCACTGAAGTCTCTATATGATTTACTGTTTGCAAACTCAGCAATAATGAATTTGGAGGTGTATGGGTTTTGTGTCAGCTCAGGCAGTCCCAGAGTCCTTCTGTATGTGTGTGAAATGTGAAAGGGGATGGGTGTTTGTGAGTTCTCCCAGTATGAACTTTGATTGAGTGCCCACATGCATTGGATTTGGTTTTGGTTTTGGATTTGGTTCAGCTTCCCACCAAACAGGACTGAAACTGGGCAGCTTAAACTGGTAAACTGCAGAAAAACAGAAGAAAACTTGAACAAGTGATCATATGCTTGTGCTTGTTAGCAGTTTTAGGTAATATGAACATAAATGTTCTCCTCATTCTAGTTACTTACCTTAAGCATGATATGATAATATCAGCATTAAGAATAATTAACATCAGCTAATATTTTCAAAAGACAACACAGTTAAAAACAGAAGGGACAATTTTTACAGCCTCTTGCTTCATCAAAAGACAGAATGTGATGTGGTCCAGTGAGCCCACTGAAGAAGAAACTGTCATATCTAAAATGAGACATCACTATACCAGTTGTAAGTAGCACTGTAGTAATATGACAGAGCAGGGACATCAGTCCATCTCCTGAGTATATCATATAAACTGTACTGGGCATCAGAGAGTCCTCCAGGAATTAAGACTGCCAATGACAACAACTCTTAGTGCAAGAAGAAAGTTATCCAGAGCTGTGTTACCAAACTGAAATATTAGACTGAAAGAAGTCACACCACCCACAACACAGGAAAATCAGAGTGGCATTGTGTCAGAAAGCTCTTGGCTTTGCAGGGTCTCAGCCAGTCCTTATGCAGAGAGAAACAGTAAGGTCATGACCCACAGCAAAGGATGAGTGAAGGCATCCAGGGATTTGTAGGGCTGGTGACTCTCCTTCTACATTCTGCATGTATCCATAGAGGAACATATCACAAAACTAAATGTTAGCACTGCCATCTCTGGAAAGAAATGTTGTTTGGAAGGATTTATGTGGCCAAACCACACATCAGCTTGACCAGTGACCCAGAGTTCTGAGATGTGCTGTGAGTCAGACAGTGCAGGGATGTGGACACAGCCCTGAGCAACCTGTTCTAGCCGACCCTGCTTAGAACAGAGAGGTTGGATGAGATGATCTCTAGAGGTCCTGTCCAACCTTAGCAATTCTGTGATTCTAGGTATATTCATCTCTAAATTCCAGGGAACCTTCCAAATCACCAGCTTCGTTTCATTTATTTGTTTGTTTGTGTGGTTTTATTTGTGGCTGGAGAGCCTCTCCTTAGAACATATTTTTTAAAACTTGCTTTGATATGAATGCAAATATCAGGAACTTAATAGGTTCGGGAAACCAAAGTTAATTTTTTGATATCTTCAATTCATATGCATCTAGTGAGCTAAATTATGTGATGTTTAATTAATGTTTCAGTTCAGTGAGAGGTTTCTTGGTCAAAGACTTTGGGAGCTATTCTTCTGTATAATGCTTCCAAATTTGTGAATACAATTGAAACCAGCTGCTGAAAAATCACAGTGTCTGCTTCATGGCAGCCTGCACTCACACAAAGACTAGAGTACCGTAGTGAGACAGAAACAGAGAGAAGCAGTAGTTAGTTGAGAAGATGATGACATTAAGTGTTCTTTTATTGGGTTTGAAATACATAGAAAGGTATTATTTACTGATACACAGAAATGCAGGACAACCCACAGAATGGTATTGCAGGGCTGTTACAGAGGAAGCTGAAATCAACACTAAAAGTAGTAGGAGGCATGGCAGTGTAACATAAAACTCTGGCAAAGTTTGAGCGCTCTCAGCTCCATGATTACTTCAGGATGCTAGAGATGGCCTTTAACAGTGATTAAAGGCTACTGACAGACACTTGTAAAGTGGGGAGATTTTTAAATCTTCATCCTGATCCAATGGCTGAGGGCTACTCACTAAAGCATTAGACACAAGTAGCAAGAGAGCAGCCAAGGAGCAGCCTCAATTAATGTGAACCCAGAGATGGCTTGGTGCAATAGCTGGTGCAATAGCTGAACTGACAGATGAGGTGAGAGGGTTGAGACCTGACCATGACAACATCCCAAGAAGTTTCTCTTTCTAGAGCTGTCTGAGAGGGGTTTTGGATTCAAGTCTTCATGTATGTCTGGCATATTGAAGCCGCAGTAACTATGATTTCTATAATTACAAGTTGAAGGCCAGAGGCTTTGTGTTGACCTGATAGTTGACTTAGTCAACTATCTTATGATTTAGTCAATCTGATGGTTGTCTTGGCTTGCCTAAGTTTAGCTGATTTTAACTTTTTTTTATTAAGGACAGCAATTGTCTAGCAGCCAGCTAACTATGGCCTAGGTCTGTTTTAGATCAGCTTTAGTTTACTTTAGTTTATAGGGACAACAAAGAATTACAGTGTGGATTGAACAATCTGTGAGTCCAAAATAAGATGTGGTCTGGGAGAGTAGAGACATGGCATGATAGCAGAAGTCCCAGACTGTAAGCACAAATCTTAAAGATCAATCAATGGTCACTGCAGAAGTGCAGCCTATGTTGCTCAAGTAGAACTATTTTGAAGATAATAAAAAGAACAGAAAAATTGAATAATCAGAAGGAAGAATGTGTTAAAAAAATATATAAAAATAATTCCCAGCAGACGCAAAACTGAGGAAGAGAGAAACATCATCATCAACATCATTTGCCTCCCAGAAGGGAGGATGAAGAAAACCCCACCACAAATACCATACTACTTATGGCAGACATCTCAAGATACTGGCAATGTATCATAACCCACCTTCTAGTCTTCTTCAGTAAGGCTGAAATGTTCAACCTTAGGACCCAGACAGACACTGGAAGAACAAGCATAGTACCAAAAAAAAGGTAGATATCGAAAAGTTGGTGGGTTTTTTTGTTTGGTTTTCTTTTGTTTTGTTTTGTTTTTCACCTTGCATAACAATTATAGCAGCATTATAGAGATTTCTCTGTATTAATTTGGACTTCGCATGTATACTCTTATCATTTGATTATTAGATTATGAAAATTTTAACTGGACTAACAACAGCTTCATGTTGCTCCATATCTATATGAAGTATGTACCATTCTCTCCAATAGCAAGATTTTGAGTGTGACAGCTTATAAGTCCATCATAAATATGTAAGAAGCACCAATTAGCATTCTGGTTCCTGCTTTTCCAATTCACTGGGCTGCACGCATGAGACTAAGCAGTGGTCTGGAGAGAGGTTGTATGGGACATTAAACGTGGTCTGTCTGCTCTGGGGAATGGAGATATATTGCATGCAGGCTTAGCCAGCAAAAATTTACCTGTGGAGACACACTGTTGATATTCCTGGCTACCTTCTTGTCTAGTTTATTATCTATCTACCATAAAAATGTGAACATTAGCAAAGGAAAATGCACTTGGCTCCACTTTTCTTCTTCAGGTCTGCTCTCAAGCTTCCCAACTTCTGGCTGCAGCAACATTTAGATGGGAGCAAAAAATTTAAAAAGGGAACTGAATTAGCTCGCCTTCATTGTGCAAGCACTTATTCGAGACAAAACCTACATAAACAGCTGTCCTGGACTTGAAAAGAAAATTGTTGTATATATCATAATTGTTAACATAATTGTTGTACATAGCAGTAAGAGGTCACCTAGCTTTCTTTTCTACAGACAGCAACTAATTTGTAATTTAGCATGTTGTGTACAATGGATGAAGCTGAAATTATTTCTCATTTTCATGAAAATAGAGGACTCTGATCGGATTTGTCCCTGATGTCTACAATGGTGCAAATGGAAGGCAGAAAACGGCACAGGTCTGCTCTGATGAGCCTCTGCTTACATAAGGGATGATGTTTGAAGCAGTGAGATCTGAAGGTGCCTCTGAAAATTATGCTTGATTTGCTTTATTTTATGAAAGCAGCCCATAAGCTGATTACCCCCATCTCCATTGTATTTCAGTCTTCTGTGTACTTTGCCTTTTGCTCTTCCTTTATTCCTCACATTTACTTTAGGACAAGATTGTGTATATTTTTTCGTTTGAAAAACTTAAATCCTCCTTTTCTCTTTTAAACTTCTCTTGCAAAAGCCTTTCTTTTTTGCCACATAATCTTTCAAGAGCCATGTCCAGTTGTGCCTGAGGTAATTTCTGAATACTTTTATTTCAGAGGCAGGTGAAAAGATGAGAGAGGGCATTGGCATGAGAGCCTTAAACATGGATGGACTGTTGTTGTTCTGTGTGTGTGCACACAAGAGTATGTGAGAAAGAGAGTTCATGCATTTATGGTACACGTGGAAGTGGTCTAATGCTGATGTTTTCACAAGAGCTGAGAGGAATCAGGTAGATCCTTCAGTAACCCTGTGTGCTGCCTCTGAGATGTTGACTGCTGTGTCTTCAAAGTACTTTTCATATCTTTTAAAGTCAATATTTTAAAAAAGATTCATGTCAATATACATAAGCTGGGCTCCCAAAAGTCCTTGGTGATATATTGACATGTATTCATTTTTGTTTGACTCCCAATCCAGAAAGTCCAATCCAAGGTCTGATTTAGGAGGATTTTAAACATTAATACATAATGTTGCCTGACTTCACCCCATTAGCTGCTGTCATTAGAAAGAACAATTGACTAAAATAATTACTTAGGCATTTCCATCTTTCTTTTTGGTATTGAAAACTCCCAGTCCTGGCAATTCCCTGTCAAACCGTGAGCACATATCTCTTGTCTGTTCACTCTGGTGCAGTTCAGTGGACTTCAGACAAACAACAGCAAAACACATCAGGGATAAAAAAGGACAGAATGTTAAATGAAAAAAATAAATCAATAGCCCATTTTCACAGGGGTTGAAGGACTTATCCTATGGACTGTGTTATCTGTGGAAAGGATCCTGGCACAGCAAATAGAAAGTCCTATATCAGAGAGCTAACTCTCTTTTAAACAACTAGTTCCCCTAGTGCTGTACTTAACTTGAATCATCATGTTAATATCCAAATGCAGTATTTATTTTTTCTTTCTGGAAAAGTCTTATTTCCTTGTTTTACTGGTTTTTTACAGTACTACTGGCACTGCTGAAACTTTCCAGCCATTAACCATCACTCTCTGGAAGCATCTATTCTGTTTTAGAAAGTTAAGACTTGCCTTATAGTGTGGAGGGTCATTCTTGTCCTTCTGGGAGGGCGAAGCCCTGTGAGTCTTCAAGAGTGTCAGCTCCTCATTAGAGGTAGGGCTGGCCCAGGGTAGTGTTTCCTGAGGCTGAACTGAGCCAGCCAGGTCAGCCAGGCTAAAGAAAAATCAAAGCAAAATATTTTGGTGTCAAGAAAGCAGCAGAGCTCAAACGGTTAGAACACAACAACCAGGGAGCTGGAAGGCAGCATCATCTGGGCTGCCCAAATGGCTGCAATTAACCTCCTGTTGTGACAGGAATCGATCACTTCCCTTCTGCTGCCTCCATGTCTCCCCAAAGTCCCTGCATTATGCATATACGTTTTAAATATATGACGGATTGTTGTTCAATGGTATTTAGATTCTGCCCAGCACAACAGGGCCCAGGAGCTTTCGGGAAGTCCTGGTGTCCAGCTTGACCATGGGAAGGTCAAGGGTTTCATTCCAGAATCTTGCAGGAGGCAGCAGCTGCACTTTTGGGTCCTGGAACTGTTCTTGCTCTTTGTGCTGGGGTGTGTGAACTAACTATTTTGGCCTTAGGAACTGGTACTTCTGTGAATTTTTCATTCCCGTTTTATTCTCTACAACATCCAAGAACAACAGTTGTCATTAGTCTGGATTTTCCCATATTGACATGCAGATGAAGGAACATGCAGTAAAACCATTTCCTATTCAGAGGCATAATTTGAGGAATATCAAGACTCTTATCATCACTGTCCCACTTTATTTGGATGGATGCAGTTTATCATGGTTGTTGCTGAAAGTCAATGCTCATCTGTTGCTTTTTTGAGGTACTTGCAGCTCCCCTGGCTTCCATCCCTACAGGAGTGCAATCTCGCTACCCGGTGATAGATAGGAAATGTGGATACCATAGCAGGGATGATGATACACCCACTATTTATTTATAGGGCAGATGGCTGACCTTCCAGAATAAATAGCACAGAGGTATTCCTTTATATCCTTGCAAAAGATTTTTCAAAAACAGTGAAGTCTCTGCAGATTAAGACCATGGACTCTTCAAACTAGAAGAGAGAGGGCACTGGTCTCCCCAGTGACACCAGTAATCATCCTTAGTTGCATAACTGAATTCTGTCCTTGTACTATCCAGTCGTGATCAGCAATTCTGGATGGGCAGATTGCACTCCGAATCACGCACAGCTCTAATCTTTATCTTTCCAAGCTCAGCACTGCTGTAACCTTTGTCTCTGCTGACAAAATAATTTCTGTCCCTGGCCCCTCTGAGGATACTTCGTGCTCGAGTGAACCCACCACTATCAGGGTGTGTTTTAGGGCACTGGCACTGGGCTGTCTGTGCTGCTGAAGTGCTGGAAGGCAGCCAGCCATGCTTTCGGTCCATGACACCCTGTATCCTCCCAAATGATTCTTGAGCACAGGTTGGCACTTAGGACCTGCCAGGGACCATGCAAAGGAGGGAGTTTGAAGGCAGTCACGCTCTTTTGCAGCCTACTACACTTCATTATTGCAGACATGGAGTGTATCGTGCATACCGGCTTCAGTATGAAAGAATGTACCCAAGCATACTTAATTTATTTGTATAGACTCAGCCTGATTAAATTCCAGAGTATTTCTAAAGTTCTCATGTTTCCTTGCTAGATGCCTGGAACTGAAATGATTTATTCCTCTTGGTCCTCACAGAAGCCCAGCTCCCCTAGCTGTTCGAGAAAGGAAAAATAAATAAGCTAAGGAACCAAGCTATGGCTACAGCACAGCCACTGGTTGACAGGAATCATGAATAGGTTTGCTTGCCACAATAGAATAGCCTAGAAAAACATGAGAGACGACACTGCTGCAAACATGACATTCATCAGTACATCTGATGAGAGACTGCAAATGAGCGCTGACATTGCCAAGCATCTGTCAGTGGATAGAGGGAGACATTGGCCAAATGGGAAACATCTGCATCTTCTCCAAACGAGAATCAGTGGAAAAAATGAAAAAGTCTGGAAATCAGGCTTTTCTTTTTAAAAAATTCACGGATGTGAGGGATCACAGACCATAGCATAGTTCTTCTACTCTGTGCAATAAATGTACATAGTCAGTGTATCCAGATGGGTAACACCAAAGCCCTGATATGGCTTGAAAGGTCTCTTGCTCACATACCTCACTATAGGTTACCAGCCTTCCTTGGACTCATGCACTCCATCATCCACTGGGATTGGATATAACATAAGTGTCTGGGCTTTCAGAGACAAATATACCCACAAAACCCATCATTGATTCTGCTGAAAAATCAGACAATTTCTACTTAGATGCTGAAGCACAAATGTGGGGGCATTATTTTAGGACCACATTCCCCAGTGAAAAGAGACCAAAGACAAGGAGAAGGAGAAGCAGCACACAGAGTAGAAAAAAAAGAATGAAAGGATGAAAAAATTGCATGATGGGCAAAAGATAGCTGGAGGGAAGGGATTCTCTAAAGGTGGGTCTTTTAAACTCTCTTTAAAGAAGCAAGAAGAATACAACACATTCACAATGGCTTTTTTCAGCATACAGAATCTGTTCAGTCCCTAAGTGACTGCAGCTGACCCTAATCTCCCACTTCTTATCTCTCTGTAGGATTTCTAAGCCTTTCAGTCCTCCTGAGCAAGCAAGGCACCTGGTCTCTGCATACTCAGACATAGCGGTTTGAATACAGCAGAGTAAATCCACCTCATCGGGAGGAGGAGAGGTTCTTGGGAATGATAAAACAACGAGCAAAGCAAGAACTGCCAGGTCGACTGGTAAGTGTGGAAGCAATGGGATTCTTATTGATTGTCTTGCTTAGAGAGATGGCTGGAAATTTTTACCTTTGAAAATGTTACTCTGAGAAAGTTGAGAACAGAGCAAGAGACAGTGCTGATAAGAGGGATCAATGAAGACCGTGGATGGAAGGAGGTTATTAATAAGTAATAAGACTGAACTTGGGAGCTAATCAAATAAAAAAGGCATTTTCTAGTTGGGGCATTGCACAGGCACTTGATTGCCACAGTAATGGCAACGGAGAGATTAGAAACAATGAACTGTACAGAAAAAACTGGCTGAAAATCCCTCCTTGTGGAAATATCTATTTAAAAGAATGGCTAAAACAGAACAATTTTCTAGAAGAGATGTATTTTGGGATATTTAACAGGGGTGGTGAACAGGAACCAGTGATCTTTGGAGCGTGTAAAAATTGAAACAAATGCTGGCATAATAATGCTAGATAAGCCTGCCATTTCTATTCTTCTAGTTATTACTAGCAGGGTGACCATTTCACACAGCTGGAAACTGCATGTCTAAGCTCTACTAATTTCTTCACCTGCAGGGACCACCTCCCATTATGCAATACGATTGTTCAGTCTTTGACATCTTTCTCTAAAGTGCCACTTGGTGTGAGCTTTAGAGGAAGATACCTGTAGCTGTGAATGAAAGGGAAGTATTCCCTCCTAACTTCATTGCATCCCCAGTGATGTCTAGTCTTCCTATTCAATCCTCTAGGATGGGTGAAAATACCTCCAGACCTCTACTAAACCCTATGTGTTTTTTTTTAAATTATAGCAGTACAACTTTTCTAAGTTTTTAATTAATTTCTTAGGATTTTTCTGTAAGTAAAGCATGTTTATAGCTTTTCATGATGTATTTGTCTTTTTTATTGAAATCCTCAATGTCTTCTGATAGATTAGAATATTGCTACTACTAAAATAGACTAGCTTATCTGGTCACATAAGTAGTTCTAAAGCCAAGCTACTAATAAAAACCACTATCAGCTTTTCACTACTGAGGAAAGGGTTCAGGAGAATTTTAAGCCTGATTTGCCTAATTTCCTTAAGGAGATCTCCAAGATCCAAGAATTGAATGGGGAAATTAATGGGAAGCAGATGAGGGGGCTATTCTTATTTCTACAATGTAAAAAAGCAGCTAAGGGGAAAAATCCTGCAAGAAGGGTCTTAGACATAGGAAATTTGTAAGCTTGGGGTCTTACTGAGTAGTTTCCCAAGTGAGGAGAAATGGGGAAAGAGCTGGCATCTCTATTCTGGTTTCAACATTGTTAGTCATACTGCTTTCCCAGCATATAGGTGCTACAAAACTGAATGACTTGTGAGAGAGGTCTGAGGTACAATGCTGAGAATGAATCTGTGTGTTGTTCCCTTTTCAATATGGGAACCACACCAAGAGTGAATAAGTTTCTTTTTGCTCCCAAGTCTAAGCACTTGGAGGTTAAAAGCTGAGATCCCTGCCGATTCCCTCCATATTATTTTTTTTGTAAACTGCCACAAAAGGCTGCAGGGCACCAACAGGGCTTGATTTGTCATTAAAACAAATAAGCAAGTCTGGATTAAGCACAACTTTGGTCTGATGTGGTAAAAGGAACTAAAATCTTTGTGGTTTTAGTATACAGTTTACACACATCTCCAGTACAGAAGGTGTTATTCATAGCTCTGAAATGGCTAAAGATCATCTTGAACATTTCGACATAATGACTTCCTCTGAGTCCCTTTAAATGTTTCACCCTTGTTCGAACTCCTCCTGGGAAGGAGCTGCTTAAAAACCACCCTGACAAAGTAATGAGACATGGTACCAGCTATGTAACCAAAGCAGCAACACACTACTTGGAAAACAAGTAGTAATTTAGACCTGATAAGGAGATTGATTGTCAAGGTAATTAATGACAGCCATGGAAAAAATCTCCCTCTTACTATGACATACAGCTTCTCAGGTGAGGATCCCAACCAGGGATTCAGTGGAGGGCTGTGGAGGATACAGCAGAAATAGGACTCTCTTTCTGCCACTTGATCAGAGGATAACATTAGGAAAAAAACTTGTTTCAGAGAGACCTCTTTTTTATGGGTATGATGTGCCTTCCTGACTCACTCTAGGTTTTTCCATGCCCTTATTTTTTTCCACCAGAAACAAAATTGTGAGGAAGGACAGCCAGAACATGGCTCCATTGAGTTTGGTTCCCCTCCCCTAAAAATGTTCCTAGAGATGGGGAAGGAGCATCAAGTGCTCCTCCACAGCCAGTGCTCTCCAATGCCTGTTCACATGAATTTGCCCTTCTAGTTACCTTTCTGGGTTACTTATTGCGTATGCTAATAGCATCTAAAGCCACCTGGAGTAGCCGATTTTTAGGTATCATTCAAGATTATAGGAAAGTAAAGAAAATGTATCTGAAGATTATTAGAGAGCTCCCCTTCTGTCCCCGGACCTGTTAAGAAAGTGCTATGTACTAATAGCCTTAACTTCCCTTCCTATTATGCTCTGATTGGATTTGCCTTCCAAAGCACTCTGTCAAGATAAGACAGTAGGCTGCTGAATTGG
Source organism: Scolopax mira (assembly GCA_004320125.1). Classification (NCBI taxonomy): domain Eukaryota; kingdom Metazoa; phylum Chordata; class Aves; order Charadriiformes; family Scolopacidae; genus Scolopax; species Scolopax mira. Next base: position 510,827 of record BJBW01002968.1, on the reverse strand, counting down.
AATAAGTAGTGCAGGCACACCAAAGACTTGTGTGTGCCTCAAGACACACCAACCTGATGGCTAGGGTAGCCCAATGTACCTCTTATCAGGCTCATCCTACTGAAAATAATGAGCATGCAATTCTACCTAAGGAGGAAAGCTCAGTGTTTTTCCAGAGCAGGAGGAGGCAAGACTCTACCAACACTTGCGTTTGAGGTCTTGTGTGGAATTTAGAAGGGGATATGTTCCATGTTCACCCTTCTCCACTTGTAAGGAAGCTTGACGGGACTGTTTGCATGTATGTAGTGACCACACGCATGGGTGTTTACACTGGATCCTCAGCTAAGGGACATATATGCAATTTGTAAAATTGTCCTGGTGAATTTGGCAAAGCCCCTATCTTGGTTCTGCCTCTGTTGAAATCCAGGGCAGTATCATCATTGACTTTATAAGGTGCAGGATCAAGGAGGGATTTCCCAGGGTGTAACTCTGTGTTGCAGCCCACACCCCCAACTTCCAATGATACTGAAGATTTCCTTCTTGGTTTAGTTCTAACAACCACCAAAGTGAACAGAATGATTCCCACTGAGAGATGAATTTCTGAGTGTAGTGCTATATTCCCAAAGGCAGAACAACAGGAATTGTTATAAGGGTCTTCAAAACACATGAATAATATAATGAACATGACAGGTGGTATGAACTATAATGGAGAAGACTGTGCTATTTTAGCTCTGGCCTTAGACTATGCTCTACAGAAGAGTTGGAACTGCCTTGATGCCCAGGTGCTCATGTAGCAGAAGAAGAGGTCCATGTGAATTTGAGGGAGAGCAGCTTACCTGGTAAAGCAGTTGTGGCATTGTGCTAGAAAGCTGCTATTTGTTCTTTGTTCTTTGCAGTGAAATGTTCTTTGCAGTGAAATGTGTTTAGGTCAGGAGAAAAGCTATTTTCTTTTTCTTCCAAACTTCTGAGTGAAAAGCAATGGTAATAAGTAAGATAAAAATTAATAAAATAGGGAAAAGTGGGTAAAGTCATCAAAATTCCAAGAGAGATGGCAGGAGTGAATTCAGCAAGTCTGCAATGAAATAAATTGATCGTTCTCCCATGTGCACACTTGGACTACTGGGGCATCTGCAAGTAAGGGTGTATTATTCTTTGGCAGAATCACTGGAATGACACAAATATAAATTCAGATGCTCCCAGGCTTGGTAGAGTAGGTGCTCCTTATTTGAATAACTGTACACGGTTACTTGTAAGACAGGAGACAAGGAGTGGAGCCAGTGCTGTCATTGCTTGTTTTAAAATTGTTTGTCTTTTGCACAAGAGTTGATCACAGTGAAGCAAATAATCTGTTTGCATTTCCAGATTAAGTAACGTCAACTGCTAAGTGTTGAATCAAAAAAGCGACTTTTGACTGATGGACTAGAAAATGCTCAAAAGCACAAGTGCTAAGATCTCATACCTTGTGGTTCAGAAGAATTTAAAGCTGTTGCTGCATGGGTATCTAATGGTACATTGTCTCCAGGATCCACCCATCACCACCAGTGATCCATTGGGCCAGGAACAGCAAGTTCTGCATCAGATAATTATTCTAAGATTTCAAAACAGAACCTGTTGCAATTAATGCAATGACAGCATTTGTGTCCTACATGTCCTATATTGTGTCCTACCTGTTTTATAGTAAATGTAAAGTGAAATAATGGTGAGAGCAGTGACACCCAGTGAAGTCACTTAATCCTTTATACTCCAATTCAGCCTGGTTTTGAGATGTTTAAGTAATGAAGTAATGTGCAGCAAGAAATCCCACCTTTAAAAGGGCCCCCAAATCCCTTTTCCCTTTCAAAGAAAACATGTTTGTTCACTCTAACTAGGTTTTTTTTTCTTTTTTTTGAAGGCATGTTCACTTGCCAGAGAATTTTTTCCTTGGTCGTGGATATTTTTTTCATTTTTTGTTCAGTGAACAGTGGTACAGATTTTGGCAATGTCACCATGTAATCAAGCTTTATTTGAATGTGTAGACTTGAATGGGCTTTGCTCCTATGGTAACTGATTTTTAGCTGCAATTGTTCTTAGCTTTTTGAAGGTGCTGTTAATCCCTGTTCCCAGTGGCCTGTTTCTCTGTGTAGCTTGGGCTTTCCACGACTGGATCTTAAAAGTGTCAAGGTTACACTGGGCAAAGGGAAGGAGAGTGAGTGATTGGGAAAATGGGATCAAGTCTTTTTTCATCTTTTCCCTATTCCTGGAATTGGCAGGGGCCAAAGCAGCTCCAGCAGAACTTATAACAGCTCAGAGGCTGCTGCAAATTCTGCCAGCCTGGATGGATCCTTGTGGAACAACTGTGCCAGCGGGATCCTTTCTGCCCCATTGGATTCCCCTCTGTGGCAATATGCCCTTTGCTCAACAGTGAGCAACGCTCTCACAGTGCCAGCTGCCACGGGGGTCTCTGGTTGCTTCTTGAAGACATTATCTCTGGGGCTGTGTCAGCAAATCAGGTGGAGTTACAGCAAAGATTTTGGCAATATCTGCAATTCTGGGGCTGTGCTTAAGGTCACATTTCTGTAGCTGTGCTTGCCTTCATTCAATCTTGTTTGCTCTGACGTCAATGCAAATGTAGCAGCAAGCCCATGCTGCTACACACTGTCTCTATTATTATGTTTTTTCTCTCTTAAATCATGGCTGGTTTCTTACGATTGAGTTAAATTTACTATGGAGAGGGGCGGGTTGTTTTAACAGAGCTGTTGTGTTGGCATATTCTATTCAAGTACAGAGTATCTGCACTTAATAATTCTGTTTAATTGATTCTTGTTATAACAGCCAAAAACCTGAGTTCACTGTGAGCTGTATGTGCCTGTATCCTACTGCAATTCAGCTCTGAATGCTAATGTATTAGTCCTGCCTATTTTATACATAAACAATTTATTACCATCATATGAATTAAATTTTCATGACATAGATTAATGTATTCTGCCTGCCATCTGGAAGGTCCTACAGCGGTCTCCAAATGGTGCAGGGATCTGCACGTCATTGAAATGTAGCCCTGCCCAGAGCAGAGCATAGGAGCTGAATAACACTGCACAACTTTAGGACCATTGGGCAGAACGGGATAAGCCAGTGTCCTGCTGAAGCTAGAGGCAAATTTAGGTTGGAGCAAGTTATAGAGATTTTCTCGAGCAGCACAGCCGATTTAAGAAACTCCTAATTCTTGCAAAATATCTAAAAGGCATCCCTTGATTGGAAGGCATAGGGATATTCAGTGACTTGTCTATGGCTGGGAGCAAGTCTATATAAAAACTAGTGACAGTTCCTACATCCCCCGCCTGTCCAGTGCACTGCTCCACAAAGCAGCCTCTGTTTGAAGAGCGAAAGGGAAAGGAGTCAGATAATAGGCTTGGGGATAAAAGGAGTAACATCAAAATCTTTCAACATCCATGTCATTAGTGGATCAGGGGATGGGCTGTCATTGACTCTTCTGGCTTTAAACACTACAGGAACAAGCAAATGGTAAGTTTTCAGGGAATTAGAAAGCCATGGACTTTCAGGTCATGTTTAATCATTTTTTTACAAAGAAGCTCTATTTGTAATACCCCTGCTGTCAAAGCATCAGTGGATTAATGGGACTAGCAGGTAATTCTGCCTTAACATCAATACTGATATAACACTATATGCTGCCTACAGCTTAATAGGCACACTTGAAAAGTGTATTTGTGGAGTGACAGTATGAAGTGAGCAATAGCCATAGAATGTGGTTAAGAAAATTATCACAAAGGGCAGAACAAATATTCAGGGCTCATCCCAGCCATTAAAGAGATGGAGTCTCCTTTGGAAGCTCCAGTCAACTGCTAGGTCCCTGAGTTTCCCTCCTTTACCTTTAGCCAGTTGCAGTTGCAAAAATGTCATTGAAATGGGACAGGATGTCCTGGAAGAGGAGTCACCCCACTATCTGACGTACTGTCTGAAGTACCTCTTTTCAGAGACAGTGAACTGGTTTCTCCATGGATTCTCCATTCCTATTGAGGGTCCCCAAGGCATCCAGCTTAGACTGGGCTCTAACAGATTAAGAGAGCAGAGATGGCTCCTGTCCATTGTGCACAGCCTTCAAATAGCTCCCAAATGCCTTCCCAAAGCCTTTCCTACTATAGGGAATCCTCTGGTCTGACGAGTCTACACCTGAAGCAATCCATTGGGAGTATGCCCTAACTAAAATGTGAGGCAAGCATGGACTATAAACAAATTCAATCCCTTTTTTTGGCGCTGTGGAGATGAAAACATATTGTAGTAAAGGGTAAGAAAGTTAGAGAGGAGCTTGTAGCCTTGTAGCTGGAAATTCAGGAAGATTTTAGTACTGGAACATTGCCAAAGGGCATCTCAAAAAGTGCCTTTAGTGCCAGTGTGTGTAGTCCTGACAGTTTTTCACTTCTGGCCTAATTGGTCTAACAAAACTAAAAGGAACAATTCTGGCAGGAGTAATGACCCCACGGTGCTCCACAGAGATGGGATATGGGGGATTGAGGGTCCCTCTTCTAAGAAGTGAATATGTGTTTTAAGAAAAGATAATGGCACTGGTGACACCTCCTTTTCAGAAGAGAGGGATGCTCATTCTTCTGTTCTGAGTGAAATATTGCAAGGGAGAGCTGAGAAAAGGTGCTTGTCTCCCTGGGTGTTTGAGTGCAATGGATGAGTGGCATCCAGCGAGGAGGCAGATTGAATGATTGCAGAGTTGCTCTCGCTGCCTCCAAGGTGCTGGCCTCTCTTATCAGTGGGACAGTGGAGGGTACCAAATAAATTCCTAGACATGAGACTCGGCTGTAGCAGATTGCTCCATCTCTCTGGGTTCTACAGTGCCAAGCTCTAAATTAAGAAAAACTGGCAAGGGAAGAGCTCAATCTCTTTGTCTCTGCAAGTTCTGCTCATGCTGCTATCTTTGTGGGCATGTAACGTAAGCAGGAGCTGTTAGTTAGCAGGGGATATTGCATTTTTCATTTCTGCTTCACTCCACTCACAGCAGTGAGAAGATTTAGGGTAGTGCTGTAATGTCACGCACACATACACCCCCCAGTTCACATCCTGGGAGGTCTGGCCAGTGTGGGTCCAACTGCAGCTGCAGAACCTTTACTTCTTATACAGACTTGTTGAAATGGCTGGGATCTGCAGGTGCTCAGGACTTTGGGAAATCAATCTCCTTATTCTGACAGCCAAGACTAAGATTTTTGAAGCTGAAACTAGAATATTGAATTATGATTTAGATCCTTAAATAAATTGGCTGAATTTAAGAAGTGCAGAGACAGTGCTACTGTTGTAAAACAGGTCATTTATTTATATCTTAAATCTGGATTTAGAAGTCTAATATTAGTTACTCATTTCTTACAAATCTTTATCTTGGTCTAAATAAAGAACAATGTCCCTATTTAGATGTGGAAGTTTAAAGAGTTAGCTTACATGGCTTACCTGTTGTCACAGAGTGCCAATAAGAAATCCAGGACTGGAATTTTGCAAATCCTCTTCTTTCCTGAAATACTGCAAATCTCTACAAGTGGCTTCTCAAGAGTTGTCTTTTCAGTAAAGCTTGACAGTCATGTGAGAAGTCTGGAGACTCCACAATTTGGAAACTGGGTGTGCCTGCAAGGGCAGGTCTGCTGTAGGTTTCCTAGAACTCAGACTGGTCTCCTCGTGTATTCAAGGAGGAGCTAGGAAAGCACTGATTATTGCTGTTTTAAGATCCCAAGTGGTGTAATGGAAAAGGAGCTGTGGCAGAATGACACAAGATCTCTGGATCTTGCTCTGAGCAGACTGGTGTGAAGTCCCCCCACTCACTTCACCTTGATACCTGGTTGGTTTGGGATCACAGACAGTTAGGTGTAACATTAGCACTGTCTTCAGTTCTGCTGATTGCAGACACCGTTACATTTTAGCTTCACCAGCCTGATGGACCATCTGACAAATGTTTCTTCATTTTTTCCCGGTACAGGAAATGATGATGTAAATCCTTGATGTTACAGGCGTGACTTATATAGCAGCTGAAGAAAAAAGCAGACAGAGTACTGTCAGGCTGGATATTTAAAGCTTTTGGGGAGTTACTCGTGTGCTGGGTCTGTTTGTTGCATTGTCCATCACAGTGACCTGAGCTATTTAGTGTATATACAAAATCTGCAGTGGAAGCAAAGCCATTCATTCCTAGATATTTAAACTGAGTCCTTTCTCTCCCCCGGTGAATGACAGTGTGTGTAATGGATCTCTGCGTGCCAAAGGGCTTTTCAGTAGCAGAGCTTCAGGCATCACATGGAGAATTAAGGCACATGGAAGGCTTGGTGTTTATTTTAGAACTGAACTCAAAAAAAACTCCACTCTGGGGACAAGCTTTCAACCAGATAAGCTGGAGGATTTGATCTGTGAACTTCCTTTCTTAGGTATTTCTGTCCTCCCCTTTGAACTGCAGCAATCAGTTGCTATACATATTGATGGGAAAGAAAAGCATCTGAGTTGTATAACATCTGCTTATCACTAGAGATTATCTTGTAGCAATGAGATTAAAGCTTTTCCTTATGTAGAAAGAGCTTGGGATTTAGAGTTGGTTTTTTGTTTGGTTTTATTTTGTTTTGTTCTTTTTTCTTATGTAATGTGCTATAAATTTGGTTTCAATGAACAAAGAGCGGAAACTTTACAAATGTGACTAAGAAAACAGGGATTTTTAAAGGAAGCAGAGATTTTTAAAGGATTCCCTTCAACCATGATGTATCTACAAACATATAATTCCAGTGTTGTGTCTTGGTGATTATGTTCATGATAGGACTGAAATGGGGGAACATTTTGGAGCAATACAGGGAAGAAACTTGTGTAAAATAGTGGTTTGGATCTCAAGCCCTGCAGAGCTCAACAACCTGCTGCTTTGTCCTGCTGATGGATTTACTTTCTGGCTGAAGTCCAGCTGGTTATCAGGGTATTTAAGAGCGTCCCATGTGCTTGGCCAATTTAGGTTCCCCATTTCTGCCAATTGCATACCAACAGAAAACTTCAAGGCTCCTGAGCCTTCTTTAAATCTGTCTGGTTTCAGCAGATTAGTTAGAATAACAGAGACTTAGGACCAAGACTCAAAAGAAGATCAAACCATTCTCTTGACCTAATCCTCAAGCTACTGAACAGGGTTTCAAAACAGCATCAGATTTCCCTAAGACTGTATTGCAAATCTCACTTTCTGCCTATAAAACAAGTGTTTATTGCCCTGCTATGAGCAGACTTCTGAAATCAAGGTGAAGCAAAAATAACATCAGCATCTCTCTCTGAGGACCTTCTAGTCTGGGCACTAAGATAGTTTATATAGAGTCTTCAGCTTCCTGTTGCTGTGGGACACCAAGCTTCCTAGGTCTGAGACCACTTCATGTTAATTTGTCACTGGGTTACATTGCATGCAATAAATTTAGCAAAATAGTAATAATGTACTGTGACCCTTCTGTCTCTGCCCTTCCATTACTGTGTAGTTTATATCAGAAGGATCTGAAAGCTGAGACCTGGAAGGAAAGTATTTAAATTGCATGAAGGTTGTGGTTTCTAAATAAAGACTGGTGGTCCCTTTGATAATACCAGTATCATAGTACTTTGATCCTAGAGCTTGAAGCAGTCATTCTTTGTATGGGTCTCTCATTGACTGCAAAGGGAATTCTGGGCACAGAGCAATTACCTACACAAGATTGGGCCAATTACTTAATTAAATTTTAAGTGGGAGTATACACATAGCAGATGGACATTTTGAGAAGGTACAGTGTGCAGGGTAACAGAGGATGCAGCTTATCTTGCACATTAGACTTGGATGGTTTTTAAGTGTATTAATGTTAGGACTCCAATCAGATTTAGGTGGTGAGTAAAATTTCTCCAAGCCTTCTTAACTTGGCTGAATTTTCCTCAGCAGAGAATGATCCAAAACGATCACTCTTGTTTGAAGCGTGAAAGCAAAGAATAGCCATAGCTAGAAAGAGACATTATCTAGGCAGGTTGTTCTTTAGACTTGGATAACTGCCTGGTTTTAGTTGAGTACTCACTTTTTAAAGGCAGCTAAAAGGCTTTTCAACCAAGATCTTTTAAAAAATGATAATTGGTAGATACTAAATTGTTTACCTTTTCTTCCTTTCCATTCCCATACCTCACTTTGTATTGGAGCTTTCATTCTATCTCATTGCTTTATGTGTCTGCATTTTAAGACAAGGGTTTATTTATGTTAGGTTTATTTCACTTCACATTTACAGAGCTGTAGGCAGCTTTAACTGTTTTCCTGGAGCACAGAAAGACACAGAAAAGGCAAGAGGAGTATCATTTTTATTTACAATGATACTAAGCTCAGGTACTTAAAAAAAATTCCCACCAATATCAGTGAACAGGAATTACCAATGCAGATTTGATTAGATGAGAGGAGAGGAGCTGTGAAGTAAAATACCTGTGAATTAAAAAAGTTCTCTGTTCATCAGAGGAAAAACAAGCTAATGCTATCGTTTAATAAGATATCTTTATGGTAGTAAGGTCTAGAAGTACATGATACAGTCAAGAATATTGCTTTTGATTGTCCCATAAAATATAGAGTCTATATGAGAAAGAGAAACTGTGAATGGAAAAGGGACCTTACAGAAGAAGAATTACCCATTTGTGAAGAAGCAGACACAGAACCCATCTCCTGATGGCATCCATGAGCCCACAATGGCCTATATAGCAATAGAAAGTTGAACACAAAGTCCTGATTACAATGAGATATTTATATTATTGATGTAAATAAGGAACTTTAGCCAACCATGACATATAGTTTCTCCGAACAAGGGCAAGAAATTAATTCCAGATTTGCCACAACTGCTATTTATCAGTTCCTTTATTTCACACCAAAGAAGTATTGTTTTTCAAACTGAGTAATATCCACAGTATTCTGAATATCATCTAGGCTTATTTAAGGGTATTTTCTATTGACACAAGCAAAATCATCATTAGTCTAATTTTCTATCTCTTATGAAAAAGCACCTTATTAGGCAGAATTTTGCCAGAAATAAAGCTCCTCACCCTGCCCTAGAAAGCATATGTCAGTATATGCACAGGAGTGAGCTGGATTTTCACCCTCATCTGAAATGTCCATCACTCAGAATGTCAAAGAAAAAGGAAACAACCCACACCTGGGCCTCAACTAGGAGCTTCCCCAACTAATATAAATTATCAGGTATTTTCCTTGTGTTTTGGAGGTCCTAACCTTCCTTTAAATTAGTGACTGCAGTGTACAGTCATGGCTTAGAAAGGATACTAAATATTTGGGAGAGGATGGGAGAAAGAATGGTAATACTGTTTGAGATGCATCAGGGACAGTTGGGAAGGAGACAAGCCCTAATTCCTCAGTTGTCAGCCTTATTTAGTCTCCAGATATGGAGACTAAATTTGCCCTTTATTTTAGATTAGCCTGGGGTAAGCCAAAATATGGAGCACAATGCTTAGGATTTATGGTGATGAGGAGTCCGCTTCAAGGGACACCAAGCTCGCACTCTTGTCAAACTCCCAAACATCATATAAAAGCCTAAAGTGATGACTAATACAATGTATGATAGTGATCCCCACATCTGTTTGCTTTCTTTAAGGGTGTCCCAATGGCTGAAGAAAAGCCCAAGCATAACTGCACTGTCAGTGAAGTCACCATTGTGAACCTGCAGCCTGAGAAAAATCCCATGCTCATCTTGCCAGGAGGGAAGCCAGGCAGTGAACATAGAAACCTTGGTTTCCATCCTCCTTCTCCAAGGATTTCAGAGAAAAGGCTATCCCAGGGAGAGAAAAAACTGTGGCCAGAAAAGATGAAAAAAGAGGGGTCTTTGTCTCCCAGCCTGCATCGTGCAAATGAGTTTTGTAGCACAGAGAACATCACCTTGAAGAGGCCAGTGAAGTTGGCCCCTCTGGATATCCCTTTGGAAGTAAAAGAAGCCCAGCTTCAAAAGATTATGAGCATCCAGAGAGAAGCCCAAATGGCTGCTCAGAAGTTGGCAGTTACCAACTCCACCAGCAATGAACCTCATGTGAAAAGGGTAAAGAATCTGGCTCAGGGGGAACTGGAAAACATTCAAAAGATAAAGATGAGTGAGAAAGCTGTTCTGGACAATAAAGAAGATCCTCTACTCCCTAAAAGCAGCAAACCCCTGGGAGAAATTCAAATTATTTTGCCTCCAGAGACCCCTAAATTGCCTAAACAACCAGGTGTTGAAGAGGCACCCAAGACACTCTGTAAACCATTAATCCCAACTCTCCAGGTATCTGACATGCATGAAGAGTCTAATAGCCCTGACAGCATCCCTGATCCTTCCCAGAATGTTTCTCGGCGCCGATTCAGACTAAAGCACATGAAAGTGCAGCATGAAGACCATGGGAAAGGCAAACCATTAAAGGTCATGGATCCAAGTGGGGGAGAAAGCAAGCAGTGTTCTGCAGGTCAACGAACCCAAAAAACCCTCAATGATGCAAGCAAGCTCATTGAAAATGTGTCCAAAAAGCAGAAGGAACGGGGGGTGAAACAAGGGGAAATGGATGAAGCCTCTTTTGTAAAGAGGCAGTCTACTCGAAGAATGGCCTTGGGAGACATCATCCAAGTGGATGAAGACTGAATATCATGCACAGGAGATTTAGACACAACGGTTACCCAGTAAAATGCTTTAGACTGATTGCTTAGATAGAAGTCTTCAGAAGGGTCTCTGGAGATATTAGTAGATCACAAAGTGAAAATAAGATTATATTGACACCTCTGTCATTTCTGAGATGCTCAGACAAGTGGGTCATAGGGCAAATATTCTCTGATGCTGCTCAACAGTAGAAAGGCTACAGTCCTGAGTGCAGCAGGGAGTACAACTTTTCAGGATACATGTGGATCATGCAGGAAAATCTGGATATGCACGGGGTGGAGGGACCAAGAGAAAAACAGAAACCTAGAAAATATTGTCTGGGGTAGGACAAAAAGAAATAACGCCATTTACTCCTAAAAATACCGCCCTCCCACTTTCAGCTGTAGCAAGTTTGTTTCAGAAAGACAAGACTAAAACATTTTTCATATCTATTGTTGTCAGAAGAAAAAGTAATTAGCTTAAGATTTATCACGAGAAATTTAAGCCAGGAAAGGAGAAATACTTTTAAGGACAATAAACACTGAAGAATACTGTTTACAGAGATGAGAATCTCTGTCATTGAAATTTTAAATAATACATTAGACAAACACCTGCCAAGGATGATTTCAGAAGAGTTAATCCTTCATTAAGCCACAACATGGGCCAGAATTTCTGCAATGTCCTTCAACCTCTATTTTCTTATATTGCATGATGTAGATTTTCAATTGTCCACTTGCAGGGCTACTAACCAAGCCATGTAATGCAAAAAATGTACAATAAAAGCAAACTTCACTTTTCACTGATTCTTCTTCTCTGTCTTCCAGCTGGTGTCACGATATTCTGAATCCTTACAAAAGCAGCATCTAATAGATGACTGCTTCTCCTTTTTTTTTTTTTAGACCTATTTCTGTTTGTTCTTTTCCCAATTTATTAGCAAAGGGAGGAACAGCTAATCCTTATATTTTCACTGTCTTGTCTCAAACAGCTCTATCTTCCATTTTTTACGTATTCATCTTTGGTTGTTTTTTAAGATCATCTTCTTTTGAAGACTGAATGTCATTTTTATGTATAATACAAAATAAACCAAGCATGCACAGGCTCAACTCACTCCCAAGAAACTTTTTAGGGAGGAAAAACTATTTTGTGGTTATTTAAATAGCTGTTATGACAGAGATGCTACCACAGTGCGAATATCATTAACGTGTAGTGAGATTTGCCTTGTAAATGGTTTTAACAGCAAAAATCAGGATGTTCACCATCGTCTGGTAGTTCACTTGTTTGGTTGCTTGATTTTTTTTTTTTAAGTAAAAATGGTCTTTTCTGCTTATCAAATAATCTTAGAAGCTGGGACTTAAAAAACAATGGTGAGGCATGCCATAATGTTACAAGAGTTGGCAAAAATACACGTATGCCTTTGGAAGAAGAGAAGGTGGCTAAAAACAGTAGAACTCAGCCTTTAAATGGGTAGGGCTGGTGGGAGAAAAGAAGAATAAAGCAACTTTGTTATAGAAAAGAGGTAAGCCTGCTTTTGCTTTTTATTATTTCCTCTAGGTACATGATGGAGAAAGCCAACGACAGAGTGGCGAGGTCTTGAAAACTCTTTCATCTTTTTCCTCATTCCAACAATGCCAGAAAATGTGAAAATTTCTTTGATCACATGTTCCTTGATTGTTCTCTTAGTAAGAGAAAAGCCAGCATCCAGAAATTCTTCTGTAATTCATTCTTTGGTGTTTCTTGCTGAAGAGAAAACAGACATGACATTACCAGGATTGAAACTATGCCCAGGTTTGTCACAGCAGCAGTAGCAGTACTTACACAAATCAGTCACCCTGTGACTTGGCACCAGCTTTCTCTGTCAGTTGTCTTTGGTAAGTGAGCGTAACTGGGGAATGAGGGCCCAAAGCTCTGCAGGCCAGATAATTCAAGTTGAATAAGGACTGTTGTAATAGTTCAATGGAATCGAGGAATTGAAATTACATGCTAAGCCAGGAATGAAAAATATGACATCTGTGTCCTCCTTGTGAGGTCCGGGCAGTAAGGAGAAATGGTAATTTAACTCATAAACTCAACTGGATCTCTTACTCACTGCTCCTACTTAATTGTGAATATAAAACTGCAATCCCAATGTATTTTGGTAGCACCTTACAAGTTTCCAGCCAGGCAGTATCACAGACAGTATTAATGTTATCTCCAAAGAAAATGTTACTAAGATTTGCAGTTCACAGCAGAAGAGAGATGGCATGAGAGAACAGCTGAGTTCTTGAGCTTGGCCTGGTTCACCTGAGAAGCTGTTGCCTTTCATTAAGCCACGAGGTAAGAAGGTTCCTCAAATGGGTGTTTGAACCCACCTGGTTGAGACTCCTGCCTTGTAAATACAGTAGCATCTCAACTAGGATGAACAACCTGAAATTGTCTGGAACTGTGGGAAAGCCACTACCTGTATCAGAATGACTTGCTATTGCTCTATTTCCTTATTTAGCTCTTCTAATGCAACTAAATGCAAAAATCATGTCCAGGAACAAATTATGAAGTATTGGTTTAAAATTGTAAAACACTGAGGCTGAAAACTCTGTCCTATGGCTGCAGTGGCAAGTCGTTGATGGATACATGGGCAGGTGACTTTTGATTAGGGGAAGGGACTAAAAAACTTTTCCAACTCCAATATTAGCACAGTCATTGCTGAAATGGTGTCTCGAGGATCTGGTGTCCAGCTTTACATGGAATTTTGTGTTCTCTGCCCCATGTTTCAAAAAGAATCTTCACTTATTGGAAAAAGTACTAGGAGACCCCTTTCCAAATCAGAGTCATGAGCAAAAGTCGCAGACTAGTGGCACAATTATCTAATTTAGGAATAGTGCATATTTCATAAATAGCACTTCACATCCCCAGAGAGTTTTACAGGATTCACAGCACAGCAGAATAACACTACTGAGGATGAGGAAAACAGGGCAAATTCTTGATTGATTCATAGACTTCTAGAGCCAGACGTAGTGGATCATTGGAAGTGTGAAGAGGACAATCCAGAGATAGCTGGATCCTAGTCACGACTTGAAGCAGATGGGAACACTATGAAATAGCCAAATGTCTTGGCTGTCCCCTACAACGTGCAGAAATTGTCCCTGGAGACTCTGCATGGGTATTTGGTCACAGCTTTTTCTCCTTTCAGCCTGCAGCAGGAAAACTCACACTTGGATGGAAGGCAAAACAACTAAGAGATTCAGGAAAGCTTTTAGAAGTGAGGACCTAGAGCAGCAGACTAAGATTTTTTTAGCTTTCTTATTATTTATTCCATTTGTATTTGCCTTTACATTGTCAGTGATTACTGTACGGAGAACTATAGAAAACAACAACAGACATCAGTCATCAAAAGACTAGAGGAAGAGAAGGGTATGAACCAGAAATATGGAACTGAGAAGGTCTGTAGAGACTGTCCTCATTCACTTTGTTTGCCATTCCTGCTTGCTGCAAGCTTTCTCTTGTCTCTTTCAGCTGTGAAGACCGTAAGGATTAAAAAATCCCAGTCCATGTCTCCATCCAGCAGTTGGTGCAAGCCTGGAGGAGTCTGCGTAGGGCCCACTTACAATGAATCAAGGACTTTGCACTAGACTATGTACTTCTGTGGGGTGAATCATAGGGAGGAGGATGATCCCACACTGGAGCCTGTGATCCCACTGGAACTGACTGGCTTGGAGATCAAGCAGCAGTAGGGTTCCTTCCAGAAGAGGTCAGCAATTAGCAGCAGTAGAGAAAATGCTATTATTCTAAACTGGGATTTCTTCTTGTCACTGTGGGGCTGGGAGAGCTTAGACACTGATTTCTCCTGCTAGTGTAACCTGGACACATTAAACTCTTGGAAAACAGTCTTACAACTTCAGAAATGAGCTGGCACCATGCTTGCCTTTGGGATCAATGTGCTAATGCTCTCAGGCTGTTTGCACCAACAGGTTGCCTTAATTTTCAGTTTATGAGAGACAAGACTTTATACACAATCGTTTCCTCTGAATATTCACTGAGGCCCTGGGGGTGACATGCTTTCAGGCAATTGCAGCAAAAATGTCAATAAAAGGAGCAGTACTGGAAAATCATTGGCAGAGAGTACTTTTAAGTTTGATGCTTGAGTACATGGGTTTCTACCCTGGGCAGGCTGCTGACACTTCTTCTGTCTCCAGAAATTTATTGTAACAATGGAAGATGAAATTGGTTCAGTTAAAATAAAGGCTGTATAGAGCCTCTAGCTAAACTCATCCTCCTTTTCTTCCTAATCCCTACAGGTAATAGGAACAGAAGCTCTGAAAGGTCTTTTGAGTGTTTCTGGTCCAGTAAGGAACAGAAAGCAGCATGCAAGCACGTTGTGAACTCATCTGTCAGGTTCTCAGAGCAAGAAAGATCCAAAAAGCCCAATAAAGTTGAGATGAGCAAAGAGCACATGAGGTCTTGGTGTGACCAAGACTTTTTATTTGCTTTTGTAGTCAATGGGAAACTATCAGCAGGACTTCAGTGAATTTCTGAGGCAAGTCTTTTTTCTTCGGCCTCCCACGTCTGCGCCTATCCAACTGCTGACAGACACCTGAACGGGGATTTATTCTAATAGTACTACACTGTGTGTTAGAGGTGAGTCAAACACACAGTGTGAGGCATCTCAGATCAGACTGGAGGCACTAAAAACACCTCAAAAGCAAAACCCAAAATGTCCTCGGAGAAATTCAACGGGGTTGTGTAAGCGACATCCTCTCCGCGATCCTGACTTCAGGCGACTCGGCCAACTTGTTTGGGTACTGTGTGTTTTATCCAGGCTGCACGTTCTACGATGTAAATGCTGACTTAGCATGAGAGTGGGAGGAAAAAAGTGATGAAAAGTAGTCGCTTGATTACTGATCACATAGTGGAGAAGGAAGTGTGGAATTCCTGTTGTTAATTTGCCCCAAAAAGAAAGTCTGGAACAAGCTTTTGCTCTTTTCTTTTCATTTCCACTTTGTACTTTGAGGTAAGGGAGATCACCTATAGATTATCTTTGAGGGCAAAAATAGCCTCAAAACTGGGATTTTATATTGTCTTTGATTAAAATAGATTTAGATGGTAAGGAGCTAAGTCAAAAATTTAAAACATCTTTCTCATTCACAGCTTCCCCCCTCACTCCCAATCCCCTGAGGGCCACAGGCTGGAGCTGGGGGTTGGGGTCCCTCCATGGCAGCCCCTCTGGGCGGCTGCTCCCTCCTCACCCCTCTCCCTGCTCCAGCGCGGGCCCTGCCCCGGGCTGCAGTCCTTCAGGGACACCCTGCTCCCGCCTGGGCTCTCCACGGCCGCAGCTCCTGCAGGAAATATCCCCCCGCTGCGGCCTGGGGCCCTCCCCGGGCTGCAGGGTGGGTCTCTGCTCCAGCGGGGTCTCTCCAGGGCTGCAGGGGATCCCTGCTCCGGGCCTGCAGCACCTCCTGCCCTCCTCCTCCTGCGCCCTGGGGCTCCCTCTGCTGCTGCTCCCTCCTTGCCTTCCTCCTCCTCTGCCTGGGCCGCCTTCCGCCCTTTCCCAAACCTCTTGTCCCCGTTCCCGGCGCCCCCAGCTTGGCTGAGGGGCTCCGCTGTGTCCTGCGGTGGGGCCCTTGGAGCCGGCTGGCACCGGCTGTGTCCACACACAGGCCACAAGACGTAGGCATGGACCCCCCTACACCCAGCACACTCCAGAGTTGTCCCAAGGCAATCATGTGGATGGCAGGGAGCACAATCTCTCTTCCTAGAGGCCACTTCGTAGCTGTGGCCACAAAGAGATTTTGCCCTCTCTCCAAAGTCCCAACGGCCATGCCCGTGCCAAGCTGGGTGCCCAGAGAGAGGTGCTATCACTCTTCCCTACTTTGGAAACCCAGTGGCGCTCCCTTGTCTTGTCCCCCAACCAGCAGAGCAACCTCTATATCCAGAGACAGGAGGATGCAAAGCCACCTTTCAGAACCCTCAGTCCCAACAACCCAAGACTGCTGTATTAGGAACAGAGGCGTGGAAGATTTTTTTATTTTTCCTCTTGAAAGTGAGCACCCTTCTTCATGTCTATAATTCAATTAATCTTTTTCCATCACTGGGTTTCCTCTGTTCATCATTTTCTCATTTTAGAGATCTGTCAGTGGAAGGTAATGAAAATGTAAGCAAGCCAGGGTTGTGTGGGCGGGAAGTAAACTTTGGTGTTAAGTTAAAAATCACAGTTTGAGGTCTGGGTGCACTTCCAGTGGTAATTCATTTGGTATATCAACCAGTTTGTCCTATCATCAAGCTGTCATTTCCAAGCAGTGCTGCACCAGGTCCTTGACAGAGACTATTAAGCAAGTCATTATTATTTCAGCCCCATTAGCTAACAGGATACACCTCTCTACCCAAGTAAAGATGTTAATCAGCTTTGCCTTGAAGCAGTGTATTCAGCCTCTTCCTTCTGAGATATGGCTTCCTACACCATTATTAAATATCAACTCAAACTGTGGGGCAAAAAGCAGAGCATTCAGGGGTGAGAGAACCTGATACCTTCTTCCTCTGGCCATGGTGGCAAGTACTGAGGATACGCTTGGGACCAGGAGCTACAAGTTCCATCAGGAATAGAATAAAAACACAGCCCTAGTTTCCCAGCTGAACATGATGATCAATTTGTTCCACCTGCCTCCTTCTTTCCCCTTCAGTTACCTTTGAAAAGTGAATACAAGCTGTTACCAAAGGTTCAGGCCTGTAATTTTTCCCCCATTTTGACACAAGTAGCCAAACCTGCTGGGCTTCAGGACCTGGAGGACTTCCTCATCGCTCAGCCCAATAGCTGTGAGGTTGCTGCTGTTCTGTGTCCCTAGGTCCGGTTCCCAGTAGACACACACGCATAAAAAGACAGACACACAGACACACACTACAGAACTCCACAAGCCCAGACTAATGGAGACAGAGATTACTTTTTTTTTTTTTCTATTGACATCCATGTGAAAAATCCCAGAACTCATAGAAAAACGATCAAAGATGTCTCAATCCTCTCCTTCCCTCTGGCTGATCAGGATTGAAGGCTGCTATTGGAATATACACACATTCTGTGGGTCTTTCCAGCAGCTGGTCTGGGACCCCCAGTCTGCCCAATAACCAGCCACCGGAGGCCATAGTCTCCTCTGGTTGCTGGCATCCAGACCTCTTCTCCCACTCACCAATCAGGCCACCTTGAAGCTCACCAGTGTTGACATATGCTCACTTAGAATAGAGAGAGTAGTTGGAGATAGCATTTCATGAGGGTATAGGATAGACTATAGTGATCAAGCACTGTCTGTCCAGTGAGACAAATCTACTACCAGTATCATGACAACACATGTCCAGTTCCTTTTGCCTTTAATTTCCCTGCTCCTGTTTCTCACCAGTTCTCCCCAGTTCAATCCCTCTCCTTCCCCACCTTCAGTTCTTCCTCTAAACATTCCATAATACATTTTGCACATTTACATAGTCCCCTTAAAACCTTCAATCCTAAATTTTGCACAATTCCAAAATACTCTTCCTATGATAAGTCCTGTACCCCTTCAAGCACTAACTGTTCAGGTGGCATGGTTTCTGGGGAAGGAGTGTCTTTGGTTTGCTCCTGGTGGGTCCCACACCACACAATATTCTAGTCCTTCTTCTCTGAAGGTCTGAGGAGCAGCTGTTTCAGTGTTCTGGTTTTCCTTCATTAGGTTTTCACCATGCAGATAGATTTATGCTTAACATTTTGTTCTCTATCCCCACTCATCAGTTTTTTCCCTCTGTCAGCATTTAAAGCCTGTCTAGTGGCCTACTTTTAAGGAGTCTCTGCATAGTTTCCCCACCTTTTTTTTCCAAGCTGCTTATTTTTCATCAGGTTTGAAGAAAAAAAATTGTATTTTTTTCAAACATAAACAAGTGGCTCAGTCCTGCAGTCCTAGAAAGGGTTATTGCAGCAGCACTCCAGCAGATGGCTGGCTTCTGTCATGAATAAAACTCTCCCAAGGAAAGCACATTGTTCAGCAGCACATTTGCAGGAGAGAGCAGAGATTTATTTCCTTCGGCTATTGATTAATACAGCAGCTCTCTTTCCACTCTGGATCCGTTAATGAAACTCGAAATAAAAGCAACCCTGTGCAGTTCAAGGCAGACAAATATGACAAAGCAAAGTAAATTGCTGACATGAAAAGATTCACTGTTACCAAACTCCATCCCTGGTTCAACTCTCCTTTTTAAAAACTGGTACTTCTAAAGTATTTAACACTTTTATTTTGGATTCTCTATGGGTCATGCTGAAATAAGTGCTTTTCCCCTAACCTAGAACAAAAGGGAAAAGGCTGAATATATTTAAACAAATAGATTTGATTTGTCTCAGTAGGAGGGCAAAAGATGCAACAAAAAAGGCCAGGTAGGATGACCTTGTAGTTCTTGAACATTCAAATGTGCATTAAAGTGAGCGTGCTCAACAGCAAAGCAAGAAAATTTTTAAAAATGGGGAGCTGTTGGATTCAGGTTGCTTCTGATAGAAACCATGCCCTGAAATTTTTTAGCTTTTGTGTCATCGTGTGTGAAAGTAAGTAAATCCCAATTCTTCCCAACTGTTGGGGGAAAACAGGGGAAAAAAAGGCCCCGAGTCTTAAGTGTCATAAAGGACACACAAGGAAATTTACCCAGAACCGACATATTGGTACCATCACTGCCATCTCTGCAGTAGCTAAACTGACAGACAGCTTGATGTTTGACATTGCATTCAATAAAGGGATGTATTTATGGCCAGGGAGCCACAGCTGTAGGGTGAATACTGTAGCACAGTGGATCACAGAAAACAGGACTTAAGGGATTTTCAGAGACTCTCCTCTAGTCCATGTTCTTGCTCCACACAAATCTTTCCTAGTAGGGCTTTTTCAAATTCTAAAAAATCCCCCACCCAATGAATCCAAACCCCTAACCTTTCCAAAAATAAAGATGTCATGTCTATTTCTGTAGCTTTGTGAATACTGGTTTTTTTCTCTGACAATTTATCTTTGTCTCTATCTCCCTAAAGAGAACTGAAGTCCATTGCTTGTTGACCTAACCCAGATGGGTATGAAGAAAAATCTACTACCTTTCTCCTTTCAGCAACCTTCTACATATTTCAGGATTTCTGTCATGTCCGCCCTCAATTTCCTCTTTTCTAGGCTAAACAATCTATTAATTTCAATCTCTTTCCTTAGGTCACGTTTTCCTGACTTCTGAGCATTCATCCTGCTCTCTGAATTTTGTCCAATTCAGCCACTTCATTCTTGTAATGTAGGACCTGAAACAGGACACAGCACTGAGTGTTGTAAAAAGCTGGTGTTTAAAAATATTGGATAAGCACCTTTTGGTCTGCAAATAAAAGCACCTGTTCTGCCATATGGCTGTTGTTAATTCAGCATGTGCCTTTCTTTTTTGTTAGTGTAATGCCCTCTCCAGGTGAAGAGGTGAAGGGATTAAACATATGTGCCTGTATTCCAAGTAACTGTAGAGGAATTTATATTTGGAATGTGATCCAACTCATAAAAGGACTTTGAAAAGTATTTCAGAAGTCTTCTTTCACATCCCATCTGCACCACAGGAACAAACAGATCCATAGGTCATCCGGGACAGTATGTTCTGACAGCAATAGTATTTCTGATGGTTGTTGTCTTTGATATTTAAAGAAGGTACCATTAACCTCATAGGCAATCGCTGTGGGATGCTCTGGGCATGGGAAAGTGTTTTAATTTCTTGACAGAGATTGGCTGATGCTTTTAAATCTGATTGTTTATATCCCCTTTTAAAAGTGTGGTATAATCCTCACTTATGAAGCTTGTTCAAGTTCTCAGATTGCTAAATTGTTGGGTCCAGCAATCTGTCACATCCCATTAACTCAATTTATTAATCTTCCTTTAAGAAGCAATGGATTAGTAGATATGGAGGAAGTGACATAATGGTACTTCATGACTGGTGCTGGCTTTTGGGAAGGTACAATGTGACATTTTTGGATACTTACAATGAGAAAAAAAATCATGTAAATGACATATTGGAAAATCGCTCCCAAAAGTATTCAGTCAGTTTAAGTAGAAATGCTGAGTAGGCTCTTAGCAGAGCCCATACTGAATCCACAGATACTGAGTTGTCATTAACGACTTGAGTGGAGGAAGAGAATGAATTTTAGTAAATGTACAGCTAACATCATGACAGTGGAAAAATTTCTCTTTATTAATGTTTATTTATGAATGGAGGAGTATGTGCAGTTACTGACGTAGACTTCAATACACAGACTAGTTAAAGTGTCATGAGCAAAAAGTAACAAGGCTGTCAAAAGCGTTTGAGAATATAAAATAATCTGGCTTATTTAGCGTAGAAAAGAGAGGGATCTCAAGAATGCTGATCAACTATCTAATCAGATAATTTCTTTCTTTTAAAGAAGTAATGACTAACTTCTCCCTGTTCATTCTGCAGAGGCAGCATACATTTTGGTTCACAGCAAAGAACATTTTGGAAAAACTTTCTAACTTGAATAGCTGCCTACTGACTTGAATAGTACTAGAAAAATTAATAATAATAATCATCATTTCTGAGGGCAATCGTTGTTACCCAGGTCAGACAGTCTTCCACTGGGATTGTCTAAGTTACAAGGTTCCTCTGGTGGCAAACCCATTTCATGAGGCATTTCTATCTAGTTCACAGCCTTCCTCCTATAGAGGACTGGAATTGCTATTTGAGGAGTAAAGGCCACGTGAGCAGGTTAAAGCCATTTCTTGAACCAGAATAGCTGTCTGAGAGTATTGCTCACGTTGCAGTGATGCTGTCTCACCAGGGAGCTTCCAAAGCTGGAAGTCACCTGTGAAGGCAGCTCAGGCCAGATGACACTTATATGGGATTGATTAGAGAGATCATTCTAGCAGAACTGTGACTTTCTGTATAGCAATTAATTCAGAAATAAATCTCTTGCAGAGCTAAACATTCACATTTTGCCTTATTCATGTAAGCCAGATTCGCTGTTCAGACAAGCAAACATGTGCCAGTCTGTGTCACCCTGACACCCAAATTTCTATTAAATGGAAAAATCTTATGAAGCTGTGTATTTGCCTCAAAACACGGTCACATTACATTAAAAGTAATCTCACAAGGGACTTAAAACTCTAACTTCTAGTGAAGCAGAGCAGAAGCTTTGTTCCATTAGTCATTCACTTATGTGGGGGATATAATGTTGGCTGCTAAAACACCTGGAAATGGACAGTGAACACAAGGAAAGTTCCAAACCTTTAAGACCCCTTGGTCTCAGTGTTCTGACAACGTGCATATTTTTGTACAGGGAGATTAATTCAGTACACACTCGTTGGTGACACTCGTGGCATGAAGCTCACTGATCCACCATGTAGCATCATCACTCCTTTGAGTTTTTAGATGACACTGCAGACTCCTCCTAAGGCTGTGTTGAAGAGAATATAACTGTGCTGCTGTGTTCACTGCTGGTATTTGGCTTAGATTGTGACAGCAGTGAGATATCCTACAGTCATCACAAGCTAAAACACCTAACCAGGATTTTCAGTTTAGGAGAGAAGCACGCAGCATTGACAGAAGCAGGGGAAATGTTTTTGCAGTCTCCCTTTGAGACCATGAGTTAGATCCTACAGGGAAGCATTTTTGAAACTGTGTTGAATATTTCACTAAAATCACTGAGCCGTTTTTTGGCTCCATAGTAATATTTCTTTTCATCACTACTGAGAAAGCTATAGAAAGCCCGTGGCGAGCCTGTTGTGATGGTGCTTTTCACCAGACCCACACAACCCTCATCTCAGTAAAAGGAACATAACAAACTGAAAAGACCAGACAGAGATTAATGTCCCATCCTTAACTGCTCTGGCATTTGGGAGGGCAAAGAGGTGATAAAGGTTAAATCTGCCCTCCCGTTTCTTAGCCTCACTTACAGATGATGACTGACTGTTGTGTCTGATGCTTACAACATTAGTCACTACCAGAAAAGGGTCTGGCCTTACCTGAGCTAGACCCCAAGTGCTGTGCCTTCCTTCATGCATGTTGTAACTGAGTATCCTGGGAAACACGTACCTGAAGGTCACACGTTTATTCTGTGCACTGGTAGTTAAGAGGACTTGATCAAAAAAGTGTTTTGTGAGGAATCTAAAAAAAAATCAAGTTGCTTCACAAAGTTTTGCCCTGACACAAGCTTTTAGCAAAAATCCCCAAAATTAAAATTTTCACATTAAAAATGTTGGAAATTCTAGAAAGAAAAAAGGTCATTTTTAACAGGAAAGACTTTTACTGAGATTTTTACCTGTGTTGATGCTGAGTTTTTCTTTACTTGCTTTATTATTTTATTTCTACATCTTTGTTTCTTAGGGCAGTTGTATAAATGGCTAATCTAAAAAAAACATTGCTTTCTTCTTTTGCTGTAGTTTGGTACTTATCCTCCTCCAGAGTTTCTTGGGCTTCTCCTACTGTACATTTTGTTTCCCAGAGGCTTTCAATGGGGCTGTGTACTGCTCTAACATGACAAAACTGCTTTCCTTTTCCATGGTCTTCCTAAAGTACGTGCTATGTCTGATTGACTGCATTTAACTCCCAGATGTAGATTTCCTGCAACAAGAAGAATTCTCCTGCAGAAAATGGAAAATCTTATTATGGGAAGTATTAATGGGCAAAAGGATCAATTATTCCATTGCACTCAGAGCCTGGGAGGCCTCATTTGGAGCACTGGATGCTGTTTTGGGCATTACACTCTAGAAAACATCGACAAGGGGAGACAGTGTAAATGAACAGGAAATAATTATGAAGAAACACGTCTTTGCTGTCAGTTAAGTGTGGGTCTGTTTATGCTCAGACTAAGCTCACCTGCTTTTCACATTGTTTACTGTGATTTGAGCTTTGAAAGAGGATTCCTCAACCTGAGTCCCAGAGTGGTTCAGCACAGGGACAACCCCAGTTGCTTTATGTATTACAGAGTAAGCTGAGATGTATCTGAAGATGCTTGGGACAAGTCCTCCAGTGAACATCCCAGGAGATATACTAATCATTCCTTGAGAGGCTTCGTGGTCACCACAGCAAAGGTACTAAAGGTCATCAAATAAAATGTAGATGCCAAATACATCGCAGGAGTTGGCTGTTTACACAGTGTGGTAAAGTTTTCAAACTTTCTGCAGGAAAATTTTGCATGGGTTCAAAAAGGAATTGTGTATTTCATGGGGAAGAAATCCACTGCAAATTGTTACATAATACCCTCTCATCTACAAACAAACTAAGCTACAAATTACTCAGGTGAAGGAGATAATTCTGGGAAAGCTTCAGTGTAAAATTGCCCTGTTTTTCCCTGGTCATTGGCTATTGGTGCAGTCAAGATTAGGGGCTGAGTGCAACTTTAGTCTGACTCAGTACAGCTCTTCTTATGTTCTTGTAACTTCTAAAACACAAGCATTATCCCACAATCTTCAAAATGCAACCAGTGAAAACATTCTTCTGGCTTGCTGCTGTACTGTCACCCTGTCATCCTCTCCTAAACTGCCTGTTGGTCACTCTGTGAAATTCAGGCATTTTAAGTATTGCTTCAGAAATCTAACAATTCTGTCTGCTCCAAAATTTTCTGTCTGTTTGTATTTTACATTATGTATAAAGACCAAACTTTCTCTCATCTCTCAAAATTTTCCCCTGCTTTATTTTTATTTTTTTTTGACTTGTGCCTCTTCTCAAATGATATGTCAGCTGGTGCATTAGTATTTCTTTGACAGGACCAAAAAGAAATACAATTGATTCTCCATTTGAAAAATGTATTTTATGTTCAGATGGGTTTTTTCACCACCTTGCTCATTCTGTAAATACCAGCAGCTGGGTGCATTTGTTGTCTGTTGTCAGTGCTGATACTGATTTTTCTCTGCATGCTGAAGTCTACTAGAAAGAAAAAAACAAAGGCTCTGTCTAGTAAATGTACTATATGAGTTATGGATATCCATGTAATAAATTCATATATTATTTCCCTTTGACCACTTCACCAGCTCAATACCCTCTAACCTTTCTTCCCAGGCTAACTGTAATATTTCAAACCTAGAAAAAACATTAGGCAGTTACCATTAAAAATAAGTTATCCTATATGAGAATATCTTTATCTCTCAAATTTATTCCTTAAAAATTTCCTTCTATGTCTGCCTTGGCTTGAGGCCCTGAATAAACCATATCCAGTCTTGGTCATTATTTTTGTATTCGGTACATAAAAATCTACAGAACTTTGTTTTCTGGAAGTTATGGGAGAAGGAATTTGACTTTATCTTTGCTTAAAATGAGATTTTTGCTTCCCAGCAGACACAAACTATGACTTATAGACCCAGAAGGTACCAAGATATGAAATTATTCACATTCAAAAGGTATTTCTGCATTGAGAACCTTATTTTGCATTGAAAATATGTATAGAAAAATGCTATGAATACAATTCTGAGCTTTTGAAATGGCTTCACAGAGAAGGACACGTGGGTGGCGTAAGCATGGGAATCTGTGGTTGGTAGGACAAGCAACATCAGCCTCCAACAATTTAGCATAGCAGACAGCAGGCTAAGACAGTGCAAACAGGAAAGGTATGATTAGCACTTGCTTAGGATGCCCAGCTCCTTGGTATATGAGTAATATCCTCATCTCAACTGTACACTGTGAAAGGTTTTACACCCCCAGTACTATTCACCCTCATGTATTCCCTTTGTGCTTGACATGCACACTCTCTTACATCTGATTTACCGCTTCCACGCCGCTGGTAAGTTCAGTCGTAAATTCTCCAGCCTGGTCATGGAATTAAGCAAGGATGCTCAGCACAGAACACGTTTACTGATGATGTGGGGCTGTTGCAGGATATATCAACCGGCACGAGCCGGAGAACAAACCAATTCAGATTAACAGCTTGTAAAGCATATTTCAGCACAAATAAGAGTCACAGTGTTGACTATGATATCAGAATAAATTTATCTTCTTATAGGTATTGTTACAAAGTCACAAGTGGCCACAGGACCATGAAGATGGTTAATTGCCTCATTCAAATTATAGATTGTAATATTTTATATCTACATTGGTACCCTTAACTCTAAAGTCATAATCATATCTTGTCTTTTCTGTGTCTCTTTTCCCAAGTAACAAGTGATAGGACAAGAGGAAAGGGCCTCAAGTTGCACCAGGGGAGGGTTTTTTTGTGTATTGGCAAAAATTTCTTCACTGAAAGGGTTATCAAGGATTGGAACAGGCTGCCCAGGGAAGTGGCTGAGCCACCACCCCTGGAGGTACTTAAAAGATGTATAGATGTAGTGCTGATGGACTTAGCGGTTTAGCAGTGGACTTGGCATTGTTAGGTTTATGGTTGGACTTGATCTTAAAGATCTTTTTCAAACTAAATGATTCTAGAACTCTTTAATTCCTGCTCCTATTTTATTTGTCTCTATTCAAAGAATAACTGTTTGATTCCAATGCAATATTAATTTTAAAGAAATAGAAAATGTATGCAAAAGGGAGATTACTTAGAAGGATGGAGTATGGCCTGTACCTTTTCTCTCAATCTATGTTAAATTCTCAATAAGAGAATGAAAAATATCCCTTTGCTCATATTTAAAGGCAAACTACGCACAAGTAATGTATTGGTGATACTCCACATATAGTTCTACTCTGGGCCTTTGAGTTCAGTGAGCAGGGTGTTTGTAAATGAATTAGGACTGTGGAATTCCAGATTCTTTGCCGATTGTAAGATGATGTAAGTGGAAGTAAGATTGCCGAGATATAAGTGGAAGAGGGGAAGAGAGATGTCTCACTGTTTTAACAGAGATGGAGATACTGCATTTAGGTTTTACTTCAGCGACCAAAGCCATGTTCACTTTGCCTGCCTGCACTGAAATGTCAATAAAAAGGCATTGATATTGATTTACCATATTACAAGGAAACCTGAAGTGTATTGATGGCAAATCCTTGAAATATTGCTCAATAAAGAGGAAGAAAACTGTTCAATTCTAGTTCATCAGGCAAACTCCATTTTGCAATTCATTGAGTGCTTGAATGACTGAGTCATAGACATATTCAGAAGAATTCTTTTCCACTGTATCAATATCATTAAATGTGTCCTGATTTCAAGTGTGATGTAATTTATTATCTTGCTCCAGAATTCAGCACCACAGAAGTTTATCACTTATAGCTGGAGAGAACAGCATTTAATTTTTGAACTGCACTGTCACCTATGATCAGCTATCTGATTTACAGAAGCTAATAAATCTAGCAGTAGTCTTAATTTGCAATAATTAAATCAGACCTATGTAAATGCTGTGATACTTGTCCCTCTTTCATATTTATATAACTAACTAACTAGAATTAAATTATATGTTTGGCATTTGCATTGCTTTTGCAGATATTGTGGAGGGAGATATGTGATTAATCATGTTTAGTACATATAGAGGGCTTTGTTCCACTGTGTAACCTGCTCATATGTCAGCCCAATGACCTGCTTAAAACAGTGATGTTTTACAAAAATGAGTTTTAAAAGGTTGGGCCACCATAAAGAAAGTATTCTCCTTTTCTCTAGCATAGCATTTTCTGTCCCAATTTACATGGAGAAGACAAGTGGGGTCTTATTAAATATTGTGATTGGTTTAGATACAGTATCACAGCCTATAATATTAAAGGTTACATTTCATAAAGGTGAGTTGTGAATGAAGAGTCAGAAGAAGACTGTGGAGAGGTATAAACATAAGCACTGCATTAGAGATCTGGAGCAATATGAGTCTATCCTTAGATAAGTCAGGAAACAAGACATACTTAGAATATAAGAAGAATAATGGATTGTGTGTTGTTGTTGTTCTTACAACTGTTTTAGATTTTATATGGCCCAAACAGTCAACTAAAGAATGATCTTTCTAAAGGCCAGGCAGGAAATTTTGAAAGTCTTTGCTCATGACGGTGGTGATTTTTTTTTCCATTTTTATTGCTATATCTCTTCAGTCTGTTAAGGTTTTATTCCAAAAAGTACTGTAGATTTAGTAGAAATTTTATTTGTCGTTAGATGAACTTTTCACTAAACTGTGAGGATTCCATAATTCATGACTTCTTAACTTTCAGTACTGGATGTAGTGCTGATCAAACAGAAATTATTTATGACAGGATTTGGGAATGACAAATCCTGTAATTCATTAACAACAACAAAGTAAGATAACAAGAAGGCCAAAATAACATGGTGTTATGATACATGTATCGTATAAAACCTCTAACAAATTAAACCATGACAGAAGCACAATAATGTGGTATAGCCCACGATGTGTAATGCAACAGGAGACAGCACATATATTTTACACCAGAATTTAGTATTTTTCTTCCATTGATTTTAATAGCTTTTGGTATAGAAAATTCTACAGTGCATGAAAAAAAAAAGCAAAACAACAAAACCAAACCCACATCATTTTTATGCTAGATAGGCCTTTTTTTGAGAGACCATTTGAATCTGCTTCATGACTTGAAATGTAACCCATGTGGGACTCTAACACATAATGTGTACAAGACAATATAGATAAATATATAAAATATATATATATATATATATATAAAAGGCACAGAAGGATTCCACAGTTATGTAATTCTTTGTTTCCTAAGAATTTATGAGTTGCCAACACACAGCTACTGCTCTGAGCCTTGCCAGTACCGGAATTTTCAGGAAATTTGTAAAAGAAACCTGTCAAAGCCCTGAGACACCATTAAACAGAAGAAAAGCACTGCACAATTGCAGCAAAATTAATGAAATCAATTAAAGAAATATTAATTAAAGAATTAAAGGAAAAAAAGTCTGATGGTTATAGAATCTTCTATATTGGAAGAAACCCATAAGATCATCGAGTCCAACCATCAGCCTAACACTGCCAAAGCTACCACTAAACCCTGTTCCTCAGCACCACATCTACCCATCTTTTAAATACCTCTAGGGATGGTGGCTCAACCACTTCGCGAGGCAGCCTGTTCCAATGCTTGACAGCCCTTTTGGTGAAGAATTTTTTCCTAATATCCAAATCAATATCCTAATTTTTTCCAAATATCCAATTATCCCAATATCCAAATAAAACCTCCCTTGGCACAACCTAAGGCCATTTCCTCCTGTTCTATCACTTGTTACTTGGGAGAAGAGACCAACTCCCACCTCTCTACAGCCTCCTTTCAGGTAGCTGTAGTGAGTGATAAGGTCTCCCCTCAGCCTCCTTTTCTCCAGGATGAACAACCCCAGCTCTCTCAGCCTCTCCTCATAAGACTTGTCCTCCAGACCCCTCACCAGCTTCATTGCCCTTCTCTGGACATGGAGCCATGGTGTTATGGTTATATCTGTGACCAAACTAGTAGTTTCAGGCAGTGAAGGCACTGTGATTTGCAGACTGTGTAATTCCTGGGAGTGAA
Organism: Scolopax mira; assembly: GCA_004320125.1. Classification (NCBI taxonomy): domain Eukaryota; kingdom Metazoa; phylum Chordata; class Aves; order Charadriiformes; family Scolopacidae; genus Scolopax; species Scolopax mira. The sequence continues at coordinate 481,893 of BJBW01002968.1, read as the reverse complement.
CTGTTGTGGACTATGTTGCCACAAAGCGGTTCGAAGTAATATTTATATGGATTCAAATACAGCTGGTCAAATTTACTGAAGAAGAAAGGAGTGTGAGCTGTTCAAGCCAGACACCATGTCTTTGTGAGGAAATCTCCTCACCACAATCACAGGTGGAGAAGCTATTCTGGGGAAGCATTGTGGAATGATTACTGTTTTCTTCCACACCTGCTGAGGCATCCATTCCTAAGGATAAAATGTCAGGCTACACAGACCTTCTCCCTGACCTGGTACAGCCATCTCTTATACTCCTAACCCCGGGGTGAAAATGGAAATCAATGGCTCACAATCAGCACAGAGAGAACTGCAAAATGTGGGGGAATCGAGTTATGTATCCCTGCGTCACCAGTTATCATAGCCCTCTGAGCTGCTGCTTCAGTGCTGTTTCCAGTAGAAATCCTAATAAGACAGCACCTTGAATTACCATCTACATATTCTAGAAACAGTTTCTGTTTCTCCCCAGATCGCTGGAAACAAAATAGCTGTGAAGAAGAATGATTTCCTTTCTGTTAATCACCTCCCTACCATGTAAAGAGAAACAACAGCCTTTAACGACTGAGCTTGCTTGAGGTATGTTGACAGACGATTATTATATGCAGTAGCTGAATGCAGTAGCTGAAATACTTGCAAAATAGAAGTACATACTAGGCCACTGTTAAAGACAGAGTAAAGATATTGTGCTTTTTTCACTGTATGCAACATTCATCCTTGATACACCACTTGGTTTAATCTGTTACAGCTGAGGAAGCTAATGTGTTGGTGGAAAGGTCCCTGTTATATTAGCATTGCCTAATTATGGGCAAGGCAAAGCTCTAGGGAGAAAACAACCAGTGTCCTATAGACTTAATATTTTTACATGAAGCAAAGATAACATTTAATCAAATATGGGGTTGAAAAGTAAAGCAGCCTGAAGGAAAAGGTATTCATAAAGTCAGCATAGATACTGAAGCACTCAATTATGGGAAAAATTTTGGTTTGCTATTTTAGTTTGGAGTTAAGCAACCCTCTACCTTCCTGTTTCTTTTGATGGAGTTTGTGAATGCTGGAATGGGAACAGTCTGAGACAGATGTTCCCTTTTCAGGGTTATAGATGCATACGCAGAATTAGATACTGCATCTATTTTTTGTAGACTAATGAAGGGTTGCTGCTGGTGGTAAAGCTGTGAATAAACCCTGCAACCACTCCTGAAGCTGGGCAGTATTCAAGCAGGTTGTGGGTAATCAAGATATTTTTACCTTTCTGCACTCACTCACTCAGAAAGATGTTTTCTTTCTGAACATATTTGCTAATAACCTGTGCCTAATGCGCAATCCTGTAAAGAAATCTTAAATAGCCACACTATGAATGCAAACTTCAAGTCCCAATTCAGTAAATATGTACTTAATTGCTTTGCTGAATCAGTCTCTGGCTTGTTTTGAGGTAATGATCCCTGCAGGAAACCTGAAAGGACCGGTAAAGGTGATGATGATGCTTCATTAGCAAAGGCTTTGTATGTTCACACAGAGGATAAAGAACCTGTTCTGCCCAAGGAAGGGAGTAACCGGATGGATGAAATGGGTCTCTTACAAATGTATGGGATGGTCATGAATGGGTCTTAATAATGTGGAAAAGAGAAGATAACATTATTATAGTGTCAAAGTTATAGTTAAAATAACCTCCGTCACTGGTGAAAGGGTTCACCAGAACTGCCGCCCCAGACGTTTTATGGGACAAAAATCCACACCATTTAAACAAAAAAGCAGCACCTAGTTCAGTTCAGTCTCCCACTTTCCAGTAACTGCTATGGTAATGCTAACATAACTTATTAGAAACTTTTATTTATTTAAAAAAAAATATAATAAAAAGTATTATGTTCAATAGATATATATTGCCATTGGAATTACATGTAGGTATTATAAAAATTCAAATTATACACACACATGTACATATATATAATATTAAAAAAGTGAACACATGATCCCAAATACATTTTGAAATCTGGCAAACTGAATTTGGTGAATGATTTTTCTTTGGAAAGCTGAAAACTTTGTTGAGGGGAACCTGCAGTGCTCCTTCAGCTCAAGGATGGGCTGCAACCGAACAGAAATCAGTATCTGTGTCCATCAGAACCACCTATCAGATGGACCAGATAAAATAAAGCTGTAGTCTGCTCCCAAAGCTATGTTGACGTTCATGGAGCTGAGCAGCCTCAACTCAGCTGACACCAAAGCCCCCTGTCTGCTGCTGGGAAATTTTAGCAGATGCAGGAAGTTCTCCATAACCTGGTCTAGATCCTGGTTGGCAGACCTGCTCTAGATGCCACCTTATTTTACAGCTATGCTAAATAACTAGATTGCAAGGCAGGGTGCTGGTGACATCCTTTGTATCTTCTGTGGCCCCTGGACCAGAAGTCTGGGATGGACTGGGCTACTTGGTGAGCCTCACAGCCCACTCTGATGGACATCCACTGCTGATGGAGCAGCCAGGGACAGATATCAAAATGCTTCCTGATGGGCAGAAGCTGTGGTCTGCAATTTGCAGCAGTGGAGGAGAGGGAGAGATGTGTCGGGAGGAGGGATGAAGGGCTGGAGGCTCCAATACACAAGTCAAAGTTGAAATTCAAGCAAAAATATCCCAGCTGAGGGCTTTTTATTTAGACACTGAGCTCGGGAAGGAGGCAAAAGCAGAGGCCACCTGTTTGCTAAACCACACTGTCTGGGAACGCATCTCCCTCCGGTTCTCTGTTCCCTCCGCGGGGGGGGACATTTCTCTGTCCCTCTTCCTGTAGGGCAGGGGGCTCGGGTTCCCCACATGCCCCTTGGGTCACCACCCCCAGTCTCCTTCTCTAAAGCATCTCCCTTCTTCCCCACATCTCGTCCCCCGGGTCCCTCTCCCGATCCCCTCACACCCCGCCGGCCCCGGCCCCATCTCCGGGCTGCCCCCCCCCCCGCTCCCGGGCGGTAGCGAAGCCCCCCAGCCCTCCCCGTCTAGCCCTTCCCCTCTCCCCGCTCCTTAAACCCCGCGCCCGCCCCAGCCCGGCCCCTCTCCCGCATCCGCGACCGGCCCGGCCCGGCCCGACCCGCTCCGCTCCGCGCCCGCCGCCGCCAGGTCCCGCTGCCGCCCGGCCCGCTCCGCTCCATCCCGTCCCGTCTTTTTTTCCCTTTCTTACTTTCCCTCCTTTTCCTCTCCCCCCCCCCCCCCCCCCCCCCCCTCCCCCCCCCTTCTCCC
>BJBW01002968.1:420527-478563 GCA_004320125.1 Scolopax mira | reverse complement strand
TTTTCTCTCTCTTTTTCTCTCTCTTTTTCTCTCTCTTTTCTCTCTCTTTTCTCTCTCTTTTCTCTCTCTTTTTCTCTCTCTTTTTCTCTCTCTTTTTCTCTCTCTTTTTCTTTCTCTCTTTCTCTCTCTCTTTTTCATTCTCTCTTTCTCTTTTTCTCTCTCTTTTTCTTTCTCTTTTTTTCTTCTCTCTCCCCCTTTTCTGTCTCTTCTCCTTCCTTCCTTCCTTCCTTCCTTCCTTCCTCTCCTCTCCTCTCCTCTCCTCTCCCTTCTTTCCTCCCCCAGGACAGGGGTGGGTGGGGAGAGGACGCAGCCTTTTGCCCATCCCCATTCTGTCACCAGCATGTCCCTGTGAGCCCGTGTGTGCGCAGGGGGTGTTCGGGGGGGGGTGTGTGTGTGTGTCTGTCTGTCTGTCTGTGTGTCCGTGTGCCTGTGTGTGTGCTCCTGCCACATCCCCACAACACGTCCCCGCCCGGGCTGACAACTCGGCAAAGCGCACCCCGGCTGCGCTGAGCGGGCTCAGGAGCCGGGCACCAGTTCCCACTTTGGGTGGTGCTGTGTTTGTGCAGGTAAGAGGACATTTTTGGGTTTACGAGCCTGGTGACTCTGAACACAACTTTTGCTTTGTTTCTTTTAATTTTTCCCTTGCACAGGGAGGCAGCTCAGGTTCAGAAGAAGACTATTTAAGCACGCAGACGTGCAGGAACAAGATTTTTTTTTTTTTTTTTTTTTTAACAAAGAAAATCCAGAAGGAACTGCGTTACATTATTCTTAATCTGGGTTTGTTTATTTTTTCCTTGGTAAAACAAAGTTTTCAGACCACAGAGACTGCTTAAGGCGAGTTTGTCATCTGAATTGTGTCTGGTTCAGAGTTGTGATGCAGAGCACCTTCACTGCAGGTGATAAAGCAGAGCCTGAGGAATGTGTAGTGCCTTCATTGAGGAAAGCCTTTGAAAAAATTCGGAGGTAACAAGAGGTTTACAGATGCCAAATTTCCATTATAGTTACTACTTTTAGGGTTGGTTGTCCTAACCATATATACCTTGGGATTTGGAAGACCTACCACCTCGGTGCATTCTGCCTTGTGTGACACTTGAGTTTCTATCCGTGTGTGGGAACACCATGCCGTGTTAACGGGATAATGTTTTCTTCAGTTCATGCTTATAACAAATGTGCTGTACATCATTTTCTGGCTGTAGCCTTTAAGTCTCCCTCTAAGGTGCCTAATTCAGCAGTTCCTTTGCTTTTGTATTTTCACAGAGCTAGTGTTCTTAAAAAAGTGTACTGATTGCTTCCCAGCTGACACTTCACAGACGTTAGTATGCACGATGTGCTCCGCCTCTTTGCACGTATTTTGATTAAGACCTTAAAATAACACAGCCCATCTGCGCAGCGTGGACACTAATGGAATCCTTCTCAGGAAGATGCACCTGCAAAATCTATCTATGTAACTGTGTGCTTTATTTCCACCCAGGATTAGTCTGGATGTGTGCCTGAGACTCTTTTTTTTTTTGTTCTATGAATGCCTGTTTAGACATCTGATTTGGGGGAGTTTGTATAAATACTGAAGAATAAATACTAATTGATAAAATAGTAGGTGGAGTTCCTTAAATAGGTTAGTCAGGCACTTGCAAGTTTTATTCCACCTCAAAAGCTCCATGACTTTTTTTTTTTAAGAGTAAGCATTTCATAGTTTTACTGATGTTTCAATCCTTCTACCAACTGCCATCTTATTTCCTGACGTGATGCTGCTATTCTGAATATGCAAAGACTATACTTTTTGTCCACTATTGGGATGTTGCTCTGAAGTAACTTCCAGTAAGACTGGAATACTTAATTACATAAATACATAAAGATATATATTAGAATTTACATCGGTGAAGTATTTATGGAATATTATTACAAAAGAAAGTTCTGAGTATTGAGTACTGAAGATTCAGTGTTTGTCTTCAATAAGGGTGTTGTGTTGCTGTTGCTTCTAATAAAAGACAAGATGCTGTTTTGGGATCCTTTCTGGTGAGACTGAGGCTTGGAGAAGTTAACAGTCCCATTCTGAACTTAACAATGGGCAGCCTACCAACTGATGAATGACATCTGCTTTTGGGTAGACTTGTTCCAAGTAACTTGCAGAAAGGCATTTCTCAACAGACTGCAAAACAAAGGAAAGAAACCAGGTCTTCTGACCTCCAAAACAGCAGATGATAGTGTGACTCTCTCCTGTGATCAGTTTGGGACCAAATCTTTTACCAGTGAAAACAGTATTTGGGTGATTGTCTCTCTAATCTGAGTGAGCGTCTCAAATTTGAGTAAGAGCAATGACATGAATGAGAAGAGGCTTTGGGTTGGAATAGCACATCTGATGGAGGACTTGTTGTGGGGGAAGTATCAGTATGACTCATTAATATGAGTCATGTTAGTATGGTGGAAGAACCCCAATGGGGACCTAAGAGAGGAAGAATTAGGTGGAAGAATTACTTTGTTTCTGTGGTCTGTGGGAAGTGTTTTCTGAGCTCAGAGACCCCGACAATGTGTGGGTGAGTGTGTCTGTAGCACCTATGTATGTATACATTAAGTCTTCTCTTATTTCTGCTGACATTTCATACAGTTTTAGGGCAAACATCTTTGCTACATGCCCAAGCTAGCTTTTGATTCTGGAGATTATGATACTGAAAATAATAGGAATAAAATAATGCTTTTGTTTCCAGCATGTGATAACTTTTTTACTGAAATAAGTTTCTGAGATTTGCTCGGTAATTATCTTGGCTTCAAAGGATATTTCAATTTGTCATACTGCAACACTTCTTCGAAAACCTGTTTTGATTAATCGCTGCTGGGTGATTGCAATTCCTCCCTTAAAAAACCCATTTTTAAACTTTTCCCCTTTCTCATAATGAGGTGCAAAGCCTTTAAGAAAAACCTGCATTATATCAACATCTTGTCTGCACTACCATACCGAATAATACAGGTGATACTGGGCTATTTCAGCTGTTTGGGCAATGCCAAATTGCACAATCTTTCTTAGATAAACTTTAATTATGTGTTGTCTCCCATGGCACTGAAATATCCAACCTTTCCAACTCTGCTTTTCCTAGCAATGAAGATGTGGCAGTGAATTTTTGCCTTTACAACCAGCTCTTTAGAGAGGACCTGTTCCTGCAGGTCTTTCTGTGGCCAAATGAGTCTAAAGACAGGAATGTCAGGGTTTTATTGGATACTGCTCACTTTGCATTAGGGGCTACCAGCAGCTAAGAAAATGTTTTGGAGCATGAGTGATCAAGTTTTGGAAATAAGGAAAGTGGGAGATGAAATTAACTGAGGAGCTGGGAATGTATTTTGAAATCCTTGTAGCAAACGTAGATAGAATAGGAAAAGAGAAGGAAAATTAACATATTAGAAACTATCTAATCATATTTGGAAACAAGCTCACTCTTCCAATTTCCTCCATCACACACTTCATTTTACTCGGTGCTGTCCTAATGGCTTGTTCCAGCTGCTGTGGAAGGTTTTGTGATCCCCTTCAATGGAAGTCACATCAGGCTTTTGAAGTTGGCACGAGCAAAGCTTGGCTGAGACGACTCTGTCCCAGCTCAATTAGCAGAGCCAAGCCAAGAGTCAAGTATTTTGCAGAGAGAGAAGCTTCTGCAAAGATCTCCTGTTGTGCTTGTGGGAGATGTACACATCTTAAGCCCTGAAGTGGTCTGCTTGAGCTTCACTGAGGCTCACGTTCTCCTTGGCAAGCAAGTCTGAGATCTTGTGAGGTAATAAATCGTAACATTTATTTTTACAGTTTTCCTCTTCAAATTTTGTTTAAAGAATTTTGTTTGTAGGTTTGGGGGTGTTTTCAGAGGAGATTTTTAGTCCTAACGATCTTAATTTATAAATGACATCAAGGGGCAGTAAATTACAGATGAAATTAAGGATTTTTGCCTTAACATTTTAGCTAAAAACCCTTTTGGAGTGTAGTCAGGGGCCAGGGGCAGAGGATGGTGCTCTGCCAGATGTGCTGCACAGCTTTTAACAAGATGCTGAGTCTGCACAATCAGTTCTTCCACCTGCAAATGAGAGATAATATTAGAAGGTCTTACATCAACTGTGACCTTGAGATCCTAAACAAAAGAAGAAAAAAAGAAACCTTTTATTAGTTCAAAGCATCCTGATTTCTTATTAATGGAGTAATATTCTCTAATGATCTGCAACATTTCCAGAACTCAAGTTGCAAGGAGAGATTAGCTGGATCCAATTTTTGGGAAGTATAGAATGACTTATTCTCTGACATCTTTCTCCCTTTCTGACCTGGTGTCACTGGTGAAAAAATCTGGTCTCCTAGGAACCCAGATTTACCCTGGCATGGCTATGAAACCATGAAGGAAGCTGCAGCATGGGACAAGCTGGCTCCCCTTTTTGTGTCCAAGATGTGGGCAAGAAGCTACTTTACTAAGCTTCCAGCCCGCTTCCATGACTCTTGCCATGTGTTGGTACTCCAGTTATTGAGAAATATGAACAAAAATGACACGGCCTTCTATTCAGAGATAGTAATGCAACACTGAGAACGCTACAAACCTTGTTTTCCATCTCAGGACTTTTCCTTCCTTTTGTATGATCTCCTTGGCACTTGCTGGTGCTGGCTGCCATGGGGGATGAGATTACAAACCCCAGGCTGATAATCACAGCGGAAGAGTTTGTCTGGGGGTATGGGGGTGATCATGCACTGATTTCTTCTCCCAGCTCTACTCCTTATGTCCAGCTCCACTGACTAGACTGAAATATTTTATCATGTGAACATGATCTGCAAAACAAGACTGGCAGTTCTGGTTGAGAGAAAAGTTGCTTATTTGTTCCTAGTCTGAATATGAGGGCGGGAGGGAGCTGATAATACTTATTTTTCAACATCACTAAAAGGTCTATGAATATTAAATAGCTGATACTCCACCTAGCAAGGAAAAAGTATGCACACATTATTATTATTGCCTTGAGAAAACTGTTTCAGGGTGGGTAGATAGTAGGTATATCACCTACCAGGGATTTGTGGTATAGATTAGACATTTAATCTGGATTGGGGAGAAAAAGAAACAATCCACCTCTATAATAAACATTACTGGTATACAACAGATATGTTGCTTCCCACTAATTAGTGGAAAATTATTTTCACATCACAGGTGATGCAATTGGTGCGATTACTCTTGTTTCCTTGTGCTGCTAGAAACAAAATAAAAAATTAAATAAAAAATTAAAAAAGAAAGGACTTTCTTGTTTGGGATAATGAAAGTGGGCTGAATTGCCATTCTTTATTATATTGAGGTTTTCACAGCAAATACCTGGTATCTTTGTGTTCGATGATAAACAAGAGTGGGCGATTTCTAGAAGACTTTTGACTTTAAAAGGCTTCTTTCCATAAAATGGGATGGATGCTCTTTAAAAAAACTTCCCATTTCTTCCCCAGTAGGGAATAAATTTAGCAATAAAGAGAGGGCAGGTGCCTGTGAACCCTGGCACTTGCTTGGAAATTCTACAGAATGTACAGAAATGGGGAAGCAGCAGGTCCTGAGAGCCCACTGAAGAGTCACCAGTCCCACAGCAGGGGTGCGTGGCTGCAGAGCTGGCCAACAAGTGCAAAACCTGGAGCCGATCTGGCTACAGGTCAGAAGTCTTCTCCAAGCTGTGTTAGCCTTGACAATTCATTAGAAACGAATGAAATTGAGTTATGGGTCATATTTTGCAAGTGCTGTCAGTCCTGATTATGCAGTTGTCTCGATTTCCTTTGCTCAGGGAGTACTGCTATCGCAGAGCTTATCTACTATGCAGTAGACGTAAGCTGTCCTTCCCCAGCCTATCAGACTCTATTTACTTTACATTGATTCAGTTCCTTAGAAATTAATCTTTGATTCTTTGCAAAATAGAAGGATCCCTTGAGTTCAGTTTAAGCAACTTGATTTGATTATTGTTATGTCCTGAATATTGATTCTTAAGTGATTTTAAGAAGAGATGTCAAAACTCCCGTACTTCACATCACATTTGAGGGGAAGGTTAAATCATTGATGGTTTTAAATATTTTTGGACTCGTGCACTCTAATCTAAGTGTAGCCAGCACTTGGTTGTGGTTTGACAGCTTGTTACCCAAGTGCAATTTTTGCAGGGTTGTTTGCTTAACCGTGTTGAATTATGTGCTTATTGGCAGCAACCAGGTATTCCTTTCCAAAGAAACCAGGTTTATATTGATTGTCATAAGAAGAATCATTCTGCATACCAATTGCAAAGATTTTCTTTGAGCTGGAAAGTTTAGAGCTGGGGGCACCAGGGGGATTTCTGTTGCCACCACATTTAGTGTAAAACTAATTACGACTTGTATAACAGAACTTCAGTAATTCCAATTTCATCAGCAGATAAAGGCTACAAATAACCTGAATGGACTGTCTTGATTACCACTGCAGTTCTTAGAAATGAAACAACAGCTGGTACCCATTTCAGAGCACTTTTTATGCTGGGCATCCCTGCAACCCTTTATATGTTTCAGTGGTGGGGCTCAGTTTTTCTCCACAATGAGTGAAATACCCTAATGAAATGATGAGGTAGAAATGCAAAGGAACACATGGTTTTTCCATCCGTTGTACTTGTTAGGAGAAGGGTGCCCAGTGCTGATAATTGAAAAATATAGTAGAAAACCTTCAACAAACCTCATTGACTAGATCTAAGCAGGGTGTTCAGGCACAGTGGTTTTAACCCCTGACTGGGAAGTGAGGCAGGAAAGCACAGCCCTTCTGTAGCACCTGACATTCAGCTGGCCTTGGGTGAGAGCTGGCAAAGCTCAGATCTGCCTCGTTCACACAATCTGCTGCATCACAGCCCGGGCTGCTCTCTATCTGAACGTGTTACCTGATGATCTAGTTCTGTAACAGCCGGTGACTTTTTGTGTTCCTGCTGCAGGAAGAAAGAAAAAAATATTCCTTTTTAAAGGAACATCATCTTAGCATAGGTAATAAAACTGTTGAGCCCCTCTGGGAGGCTGGGGCAGGAGTGAATGGCTCATTCCTAACAGGTGGGATGACAACCTTTGTTCAACTCTGACATTTCATAAGCCACCTTGAGTTGTTTCAAACCAATCTCCCCTGTCCTGCTTTGTTGTTTAATTATGGTACCACCTCTAGAGTATTTCTAAAAGTGTTTTTTGTGTTTTCTGGAGGCTTTTCTTAATTACATGGGTAAGTACTTTTATGACTGATACCCAAAATTAAAACAGTTTACAGGTGAGTTTATTTTAGCTTCTTTCTTTGCCATCTTTTGAGTTTATTATGAGTGCATTTTCTGTTCTTTTTCCACTCAAGTTATTTGTGTATTTCTAAGTACTTTCTTCTTCTTTTTAATCCACTGTTCTTTTATATTGCCATCTTCAACTTTTTTTTCCTTCTCAGTAGGTCTCTCTATCATCATATTTTCTTCCCTTAGCATCCTTTTCACGTCCCTTAGCAGCTGTTCTCAGACGATGGGCCATGACCCCAGGAAGGCTGTGGCAGTTGTGAGTGGGTTATAAAATGAAGTTGCTAATTTTAGATGTGGGGATACAAGGAAGTTGGAGAAATGCTGCTTTCCAGGACTCTATCTGATCGAGCTGTGTATTAACATAAAGTGAGATCTTTCCTTCAGCATTTTCTGACCTCAGACTGGTAATAGCACGCAGAAAGACAGATAATGCATAAAGTATCCTTACGTCTGATTCTACTGGTACGATAAACAACGTAAAAATATTTACTCTTACTTCAATTGCTTCTCATTTCTGTAGGATGATTCATCTGGCCTGTTTGAAATGTAATACTCTCTAGAAGTGTCTGCCCCTCTCAATGGATTACAAAGGGCTGGTAGGTGGTTTACTCAGATATAGACAACTACACTGTAAATCTCTGTATTTGGTTAGATTAATCCCTGTAATTTCAATAAGGCTTCAGAGCGTCGCTCAGCAGTGTTAACTGGCAGGACTGTGCTCCCCAGAGGCAGGCTGGGGGGGTCCATGGCTGTTGACCAACACGCAGTGGCATATCCTTCTCAATAAATTAGCCCCTCAGGAAGCTTTTGTATTGATTAAAACTATCATCAGTTTCGATGAGCAGGAAGATCTGAAACAGCCGTAGCAGGGTGATGTGACAATTTTATCCCAGGTATCAGATTTAGGATCTTTCAGGAGATATGCAGTGTGACAGTGATGTCATGTAGATAAGTGCTTCATCATGTATAGATGATACAGGAAGATTAGGCTGTTGGATTGCACATTATCTTATAAAAGCTCTTCCCTCTCTCCTCAAGAGCCCATGCAGGAGGAGGGATTACATTGGGTTTGGGGAATACTAGCCTTTGGTTTGATTTATTTGTCAGACAATACTGACATGAAGACAGCATTTCTCTTGCATTGCAACCAGCCAGCAAAAAATATTGCTGGAACATGGTGACAATTTTCTTTGAAACAGACATTTACATGAATGATCATTTCACTTACTCCTGTTATAAATGGGATAATGTTTATTAATTCTGATTTGTCATTAAAAGGCTCCACAGAGCATGGATTTTTCCATTGTTGGTCCTATGCTGTCCGCAAAAATCAGCCCTTTATCTGTGAAAGGTATATATATTTATCTCTATTAAATAACAGCATTATGGATACCTTTATGCATGCCTAGGTGGGAGGATCCATGCACTTGTGCATACAGCTTTTCTGCCTTATTACCAGCTCTTCTTGTTTAGCTAACTTGTTTGCTTGATCAGATGATAAGTGCTAATCCCTTCTCTGTTCAGTGACATGATGCTGTGTTGGATGGCAGCGAAGCTGATAGAGTTTTTCTCCTTAAATACTCTCCTGAAGAATGAGAAGAGTGAGGAGTCCATTAATCCCCTTTGAATCCTTCATGACTGTGTACTCACAGGATTTGTGAAATCCTGCCTATTAGATTGTAAACCCTTTTGGCACAAGGATCATGCCCGGCAAACAGGGCACCCTTTGCTCCTGCCCCAGCTGAGATAATGTGGGAGAGGAGGGCTTTCCTTTTGGTACAAGACTTGGACTGCTGGGCTGAGCTTAATTCCTGCTCTGTCACAGTAACCTTAGGCAAAACAGATCCAATCCCCCTGTGTCAAATCTTGACCTTTTAAAGACCAGGTGACAGGTGAAGAGCCTGGTTATAACCCTTTTCTCATCCCTTCAGGACCTGTTTTGAATTTGGTTCATAACAGAGACTTTCTGGGAGATGTATCCAGATGGCATACTTGAGGCATGGTGGCATCTCAAAGATCAGGTGAAGGAGCATTTTATTTTAGGACTTTGAATGGCCCACTGAGGATAGAGAAACTTGGAGGAGCTACTATGGGTACCGTTTGTCCAACCTGCCCCTTTTTATCCCACCATCTGCCTGTGTTGTTTATTCACCAACTCCCCATTCTTCCTGAAAACCTCCATCTGGGCAGCTTCTTATGTTGCTTGGGAGCTGTGACAATGCCAAGTGCATTGTAGGAGCTTGACCAGGTCTGGTAGAGTTTACACTAGGTATCATGACTCCCTGTTGTCTTACTGGGTTTTAAAGACAGTCAGTTATTACCTACCCATGCTTTTGGCATTGTTTCCAGTGTATTACCTGTTGCTCTGCTGCCCAGAGCAGAGTCTTCTTCCTAGGCATCTGGATGACCACTGGGCTTGTTTTATCCTTTTAAAAGATGCACATTGAAACAGTGCTGTCCTTTGGTCCTGGGAGTTGTGCAATCTTGTGTTTTACTGGAGACGGTCCATTTCAACACATGGTTTATCACAAAAGACAAGCTTCTGGCCTTTCTGGAGAAGTCAAACTGAATCACAAAAGACTCTTATAAATTTCAGTCCCTGGAGTATAAAATCACTTTGATACGTACCACAAAAATTGAGAAGAAAGGATATTATAAGCTAAAATTTGCAAAAGGGGGTTGTGAGGTATTAGGAACTGGGGAAAATTTTCAAAAGTTATTATTTTCTAGGAGAAAAAAGGAGTTTGGTAGCCATGACTTATTAAATAAAAAAAAAAATCAGCTTATCACTTTAAGGAGAATAAACACTTAAATCTTTTTTCAGTGATTCCACTGAAGTGAAAGTTCTCAGATGCATTGAAACAGCAAGCTGCTTCCTTTGGTGACCATGTATAAAAATAGTGGTATGTACCCCTCTTTCAGTGCTTGCTTGAATGCCATAAGCTGTGGGATCCCAAATTCCAAATTTTTAATAAAAGAGTTGGTGATGAATATAAGTAGATTTTCTGGATGGGTGAGAACTCGGGGATGACTAAGGTTTTGCTTTATACACAATGCTATTTTTAAGGCACAGACATCTCTTTCTCCAGGTTCTTTTACTGTATCACCTTGAGTTTGGGGAACGGCTTCTGACCTTGTTCACACTGCTGCTTTCTTAGCCAGTAAAAATCAGTTTTTTGGGATGTGGTTTAAGCGATGTTTGAACAGAATGGGAAACAGAGATAGGAAAATTGATGTTTCCCTTAGGTTTAATGCTTTCTGGGAGTAAATCCATGAAGTCGAAGAAGGGCTCTGTCACCACCAATAGTTATCTGTGATTTAAGGTTTCAACAGTGTGTTTGGTCTTATACAGACTTAAGTGGAAGATGACTCCCAATTTATTGAGGCTTCTACCACGCTGTCTGTATTTAGGGGCAGATTCTGTCATTCCAATAAAAAATTATGGAGTGCTTTAATCTGCTAAGAGGTATGGCGAGATACCAGTGGGATTGTCTGAACATTGATCTTTGTGCAAGCTGTGTTACTAAATCAACAGAGCCAGCAAAGACTGTAGTCATTTCTGAATCGCATAATTCAGGGTGGGGTATTCAAGAAAAAATAATTGTCTGCATTCATTGGCTTCCATGGTTCAGTAGGAACACTTAAAGTACTAAAAATACATAATTTTTAAAATACATAGCATTTTAAATGCTTTCAAAAATTGTCAGTGTAATGTAAATTGTATGTTTAAAATTATGACTTAAATCTTTTTTAAAATTTGTATATGACAAGTTACGGAAAAATAATGCAGTCAGACTGTTGTCTGCAGCAGAAGCAGGTGGGCTACAAATTTCTGCAATATCCTTTCTAGGCTATTGCATCAGGAAATGCTTGAAATGACAGACTAGAAGCCACTGAACTCAGATTGAAAGGCAGCAATCTGAATTAAATGGGTATCTATCTGCAAATACCGGTGTATTTCCTGGTGTATGAGTGCGGATACTGGGACCAGCACTGTCTGCAGACGAGAGGGATGTTAACCAGGCAGGAGGCAAGGACAGACATTGCCCAAGCACTAATCATGGAAGGCACAGCAGCAGGGATAGCCCTACGTGACCATCCTTCTCTTCTGCATTTGTGGTGGCCGTGAGGGCTACTTTGGTCCCTGGGAGGGGTAGAGTAGATCCCAAGTTCTGCCCACATCCTGCCCGTCCCTGCCTGTTTACTTGCAGGGCTGTAGCCTTCAAGAAAGGAGTTCCACCACTGCAGGAAAAATCTGAGGAATAAGGTAGGTCTTCCCATGGCTGAGAGCCACGTGGTGGGAAAAATACTTTTCCCTCCTCTCATTCTTTTCCTAAAATGAGAAATGGGATAATATAATCCAGTACTAGATGAAATCTTTGCATTTCCCCTAGAAATGTTCCCTTCACTGTGAGATTCACACTATGCAAAGCCAATGCTCCTATTTATAGCTTGTGGTTGAAGAGAAGTCTCTCATTAAGTAGAAGAGTCATCTTAGAGTAACTGTTGAATGGATTTAAATGTTTTGCTTACATATTTATTTTAGGAGCTTGCCCTCTGCAGCAAGGTGGGTCAGCCTCAGCACCAGGGTCTGTGTGGCTTTATTCATATTTTGCACTTGTGTAAATCCACTAGGGCTTGGGTGGGGTTTTTTTTGTGGTTAGTTTTGTTTTAGTTTTTCTTATTGATTTACCTTAATACCTAGAGTTGCAGCTGCACATCAGGATGGAGCCAGGCTCTGAGATACCAGAGCTTTGCTGCTACAAAAAAATAATTGATTCCTGCTATTTGGAATCTGATGAAACTGAAATGTGTTAAGGTTGAATACCTAGCCTGTACTTGCACGATCTTTCCAATAACTCATGTTCCTTTGAAGTTGTTTCATTGTCCTGACTTTCCTGTTCTTGAACTGTTGCCAGTGAAACTGAGTCCTCCTGGTGTATAATTCATGGGCAGGAGTCATAAAGCTGACACTCTTATACATTGGTATGTGGGGAAGAAATCTTTTTGCCTCTAGGATGTTATTAGGAACAAGATGACAACTTGCGAATATTTTCCAGGTATCATAATACTTTAATATATTGGAATGTTGAATAACATTGGTGATAACATCACA
Source organism: Scolopax mira (assembly GCA_004320125.1). Classification (NCBI taxonomy): domain Eukaryota; kingdom Metazoa; phylum Chordata; class Aves; order Charadriiformes; family Scolopacidae; genus Scolopax; species Scolopax mira. The sequence goes on along the minus strand of BJBW01002968.1, from coordinate 466,196 downwards.
GCAACATGTGACAGAAGAAGTAGTGTTTCTGTTACTCTGAGCTGCAGCTATCTTTGTTCTAGCTTAAGGTGGACATCAAAAGTCACAGAATCACAGTCACAGAATATTCATGGTTAGAGGGACCTTTGAGATCAAGGAGTCCAACCATACACACACACTCCCCACAAAAAATAAAAAAAAGCAAAAAATCCCCCCAAGAAAACAAAAAACCCCATAAAATGCTGAAACCTGTATTCTAGCTTTTAACATTGGTTTTTGCCTTTTCATGCTTTCGACCTTACAGGGACACCTACAAAGTACACAAAAACAGGGAAAACACTGGCTATTCAGTGGCATTTCTGTGGATATAACTGAATGCTTTATAATTATACAAAAAGCATCCCAAAGCAAAGCTTTTAGAAGAAATCTACTAGTACACTATGATGGATTTTTTTTTTTCTGGGTTGTGAACTTTTCATAATTAGTGAAGTCACGGGCAAGTTTGACAAGCTGCTACCTGTGAATGAATGAATCAATACATCAAACTAATGTAGTGATGTGGAAAAGCAGGGAGCAGCCCATTGTCAGTGTGAAGAGACTTGGGGGGTGTGAGAGCAGATTATGCTTTATGCTTTGCTCTGACAAACATTTTTTCCACAGACTTCAGAAGGGGAAGGTCTGCCTCAGGACTGAAGACCCGCACTACGTGTTCAATCTTTTCTCTGTTTTGTACAGCTCAGAGGGAAACAAAATTCTGTCTTCTCCAAGGAGAGACCAAAAGTGAGGTGCTACTTTACTTCTCTCCCAGACTGAAGAGTCAAAGCTGGTGTTCATGCAGATGGGAGCACCAGAGAGGAGTTAAGCCCACAGTAGTCTTCTGCTCAGGTGAACATAGGAAACCACCAAACACTCTCATTTGGTGTCACGTAGCTATTGTAAAGGGGGAAAAATCACTTTCAACAGATAAATGTCAAACATGACTATTGTGCTGTATGATACCAATCCTATAGAGAAGACAGTGCCATGGAAAGGCATAATTTCTGTAAGACAACCTATGTGTAGTGTCTCTCCAGAGCTTTCATATCCCAAGTAGTGTTGAAGTTTTGTTGTTTTACAGCCCTTGCCAGTAAGTAAATGTAGAAAGACCAGAATTCTGATGCAGCAAATACTTCTCCAGATCTAACAATTTAGGATTCTTAAAGATTATTTCTTTTCCCATCCCCTTTGTAGTGTTTTGGTATTTAGACTATTTATTGCTTGAAGTGTAATTCTCCTCGGATGTCCGATTTGCCTGAGAGATGTAAGTGTTTGTGCTGGTGTGGCGTTTCGCTGGAAATGAAAGCTACAGTTCAGCAGTTTAGATTTAAGCCTGATGAATTTTTGGAAAGAAAATTCCTTCCCCGAATTTGGGAGTCACCCCAGCAACTCGCATGCCATGCATGCCAAGTGGAAGCTGAATGGAGAGCAGGGTTGCATCGAAAGGCCTGAAAGTCAGATACGTAAATAATGGCTGAAAAATGTACTTTCTCAAGTAGCTCTAAAAAATGTTTTCTAGTGAAAATGCACTGAATGCAGTTGCTATAGCTACCAGCAAGGTTTCGTGAAGAACTTCTTGAAGTACTTACTGTTTAGTTGTACACAAATGCATAGTTTTTCTTACTCTGAGGATTCAACATCACCTTGTGTTTGGATTCTCTCCTAAAGCATTTAAACTGCCACTGGTAAGCAGCAGCAGTGTTTAGAGTTTCTGGAGACAGTAGAAAGAGGTGGGGTGCTATGTTGATCTTGAGAATTCTTTTTTTTTTTTTTCTTTTTATTGCACAAGAGAAACATTACTAATGTAACTGAGCTAGTGTTTTATTCAATTTCTTATTTGTTTGTCTGCTTGAGGTTCTTTTTAGGCTAAGGAGTAGCTAATAGCTTTGTGAGGTTTCATGTTTGCCTTAGTAGGGAAAAAAATTCAAATCCTTTAATTATTAACCACCAGCCTAGCAACTCATTCTGGGCCTTAGAAGCCAGGGAAAGGTTTCAGATTAAACCCTGACATTGCAAACAGAAGATGAATGCAGTCATTCTAGAGATCAAGTACATCAGGCGATGATAACTGAGCACTTGAACAACTTTCTAGTTCTGGTGTGGGAATATTCTGTCTCATAAATCAAGACTGATGGATCTCTAGACCTGGAAAACTACTGCAACTTTTGTACAAGATATGCAAGAGATACAGGTATTATTAAGAATAACTTCGGTTTTATGTTGGCCAGGAGGTCAGACTGTACATAATTGTCCCTTTCACCTGTAATAACCTACAAATAAAAGTTGTTCCCTGAATTCATCAACATGAATATGAAAAACTTTCATACGTTAAATTAAATTAGGCCTTATATGTATCCATAGAAAACAAATTATAACACCTGGCTTTATCTAACAAAGAATAGGCTGCCACTCAATGTGTGTCTCTGCCCATCATGGTGGTGTATTAGTGCTTTAACATTTTTCTTGACATCAAAAATAATGCAAAGAAAAGTACCTGATTGCTGGTCAGTGGGGTAGGAGATCTAGTGAGAAAGAAGAGATGTAGAAAAGGCCAAGGTGTACAGAGCCTTTTTGTAACCTTTATTGTACTGGTAAGGACTGTCTTCAGCCCTCCAGGCTCCTGAGCCTGCTTGCAGAGAGCAATGCATTACCCATGTCATCATGGCAGCTGAGCATCAGGGCTGACTTCATCCAATGCAGTTTATGGATACAGAAAACTGAGACAGGAATTTAACCCTCTATGCAATCCAGGATTCCAAGAATACCCCATCATTTTAGTTCATACCCCATCAATTATAGCTTACCTAGAAACTGGACCAAATAATGTACAGGATGTTCTTTAGCTCTCTTTATGTAACCTAGTGTAAAAATTCTCAAAAACATTGCTTTTCCTAGTTCCATTTTGGTCCTTTTACCTAAAATTGCTTTTCTAAGACAATTTTATCATCCAGGAAGGGGTATCTGTTTAGAAATCTAGATGTGCTTTTCCCTTCCCCACTAAAAAAAAGACTTTATACTCAAGTCTTTTTCCCCCTCTGCCTCTGAAATTGCTGAGGTTTCTTATTATTACCATTACAATCTGTTTGCTGTTGCTGCTTTTGAGTGACTTTCTTATGTCACCTTGATCAGATAGAACGTGTGCTGAAATATTGGTATCTGTTGAAATATCAATATCAAAATCTTATCTGTTTGTCTAGGTTCCTTTAATTGTGTCTGGGGAAAATAAGCACTTCTTGTGAGTAGTTCATTTATTTTACTCATCCTACTTAGAAAGAGATAAAATCAATCTGGCTATGGATTTTTTTTCTTTTCTTTTTTTTGGGTTTTTTTTTCCTCCATGAACTGGAAAGGAGATACATCCTCTGGAGTTCAAGTATAAAACCACATACAATGTTAGTTAGACACCTACAATCTAAACTTCAGTGAGCTAAATCCCAGACAAAGCTCTGCTATGTCTTGGGAAATAGCCTAGTATGACTATCTTAAAGTCCAGAAAGACACATATGTAATATGTTTTAAGTTCTAGAACTTCTGTCTAAGAGGGTCTGTTTTCTATTCATACGATTTTTCCATGTTCTTTCTCCTCCACCAAAGTTTCCAATTTTGCATTTGCTATTATTTCCTGGTAACTACTGAACCTCCTGTGGTCTGATCTTGGCTCTATCGTTTTCAGTTGTATCAGTTTTCAAGGAAACACTTCTTTCCTGATGCCCTTGGTCATCTACCTGAACAAAGCACATGAGACAGATATAGTATCATAAAAGACATGTACCTAAAGATCAAAACTCTGTTCCTGAGATAACAATTCAGTCTGCAAGGTTGTCACAAGTTTTGGAAGTAATGGGAACTTTGAAATTGTTTGAGTCCCTATTCATTTGAAAATATTCTCCCTCTGACTAGCAAATAAAATCTGTGATATCTGCAATTGCCTACTCAATGGCTCTCTCTTCTTTTAAGATATAAATTCGGGATATTACATATGAAGAGGTAAGGAAAAGGAATCAAGTAAGTTTTTAAGTTTCAGATCTTTTTGAGACAGCTTGTTATCACACTTCTTCCTACATAATTCCCAAATTATGAAAATTTGGGATATGAAAAAAATGTGAATGTTAGGAAGACCTGAGTTTGATGTTGCTCCATATTTCACCCATGTGATTGATTCCTTATCCTCCTTTATTTCTTTCTTGTCTCTCTCCCTTTCTGCTTTCTCTTTTCTGCAACAGAGTGACCACTGCTGTTTCTGAGACTTGTGTGAAGAATTAAAAGGAAGGAAGTAGAGGGGATGGGACGAGGAGTGAGTTGAGATGGTTCAAAACCCTTCCATCTAATGTCAGGATTATTGACCTGTATTGTCTTACCCTTTGCCTTAAGCACAGACTAACTGGCTACAGTTTTTTTCCCCATTTAATTTACCTCTTTCAGACCACCATTTGCTCTAAGTGTCTTGTTCGTCAGCCTTCTCTTTTCTGTCTTAATCACAGATGCCAAGAAAAGTGGCAAAGCAGACCTTTGCTGCAGGTCTCCCACTGCCAGGATCATGGCAAGACCACAGAAGCATTCACAGGCAGTGATTTCCTGTGTGTTGCATTCAGAAGTTGAGGGTAGTAAAGTGTGTTTTATCTCAGTATCAGACTTAGGATTTCTGGGACTCTGGATAACCTCTGCTTCTGCTTGACTCCTATGTGTTCCCATTACCTGCTAGTCCAATGTTAACGGTGGCCGTGGTGATGGGTAGAGATGGTTGAGATATCAACTTGTTGGAACATGTGGAGGAGAAATTCACCCACATTATGCAAGTAAGAGGCATTGATGTTCCTGTATTTGGGAAATTTTCTGTCCTCTGAACAGTTCAGAAGTGTTGGGGAAGCAGTGAGTGAGTGCATGATACGTTTCAAATTAGCATAGCCCTGTTAATAAACCTAAGAATGACAGACAGTTGGTATGAGCTCATTTCTGGACATTGTAGGGATTCTGGTTATTCTTTATCCAGGCCATTATGATAAAGCGTAGGGCAAGGAATCCAAAGAAATTCTCCCTTCCTTGCATTGGCCCCAGTATGATTCTGGGAGATGCATTTACCAGGCTTCTCTTTGTTAGAAAGTATGTTACCTATTTTCCAAACAGATTTAGGCTGCTAACCCATCCTTATTCCTCGTTCCAGCTCTGCTAGGTGACTATATAAAGCCATGACATATGGGTCTTTTTACTGACATAATCCTCTACCGTACTAAAAAAGAAAATATTAAGTTTCATTCCAAGAGCTGGAAGAACTTCCATGAGGATATAAAAAGCAGGAAATGGGCCCTGTAAGAGTAGAGCACTCTCATATTGAATAGCCTCGAGGGGCTAAATGTTAAAGGCTTCTTCCTAAGAGTTAACGTGGGCTGGAACAGCTCTGCCTCTACTTGAGAGGAAATGGGATTTGTGGGACTTTCCCTGTACAAGTTATAGGGCTTATGCCAAAGGATTGGTGTGCTCTGACCCTGTAATAATTCAACAATAAGGACAGTCTGAGCATGTAGTACCTGTGAAAAATCTCAGGATTTTCCACTCCAAAGCAAACATTTTCTACAGTTTGAACTGCTTGTTTCCTCTGTGGACATCATTTTGTTCTTTGTCTTGCTTACATCACTCATTAGTCTGTAGTGGCTGTTAATTTAAATGTATGAATTGGGCTCCTCTGCCCATGAAGGCCAGTGAATAATGTTATCTCTTACTCTAAATAGCCAGTGGGCCTTGTACTACATGCAAGTGGTGGACTTTCCAGTTCTAGGATATGTGTATGCTGCAAACCCTGCTTCAGTGATAACATGGGAGATATTTCAGAACTGTGTTAAGTTTAAATGAAGTAGGAAGGGTGTATGGACAAAGTTTTCTAACTTAGCCAGGGTGCTATAATCATTATTATAGGTGAGCTATGTGATGGGTAAGCTATGCAGCTGCTGTTGAGTCATGTCATTTGGAGTGTGTGTTCCCCTCTAGCAAGTCCATCACTGTTCATAAATAGTTATATATCTAATAATTTCATTGTATTAATATCCACAGAATTCAAATACATTTACGCCCCAATGGATGAGCTATGGCAGAGGTTGTACAAACATAATGTGTAAATGATTTGCAATCTATGTGACTCAAATTATATATTTGGGGATATTTTGGGGGTAGGAGAGGATTGCTTCCAAATAAAATTATGAGCCTCCTCCTGTTCTTTTCCTAATTCCCTAGTCCATGCTATAGAGGTTCAGTCTACTGGTTTCCAAAGGAAAGTAAATAAAAATTAAGGGGAAAAAATTGATTCAAACAAAATGCAGCACCAGAAGATTACTTTACTATAAATAAAAATGCATCTAGAAGTATTGGACCAATGCTTCAGTTTCAAGTTCAAGGTTTTCTTCTTGGTTTTGCCAGCTAGTAATTAAACCTGGTGAGAGCAGCTATCAGTACACACACTACAGGTGCTGGTGCATGGTTCTTGGGCAAACCCTTCTTTCCAGCCATTGTTTTTCCAAATCAGATAAGCAGAGCTTCCCCTTATCAGGTGTCCTAATACCCTGGGCCCCACAAATGCTCTGAGACACTTCCTGCGAGTCTTTTCTTTGATAGTTATTTCAGTCAGGTTAACAGTATAGTACTGGAATAGTATTTTATACAGAGCCAGCATTTGAGATGTAAGATTTCTTTTGAAATTCAAACTCCTTATTTGCCGTAGCAAGACAAGGTTACCACTTGGCTGCTCAGTAAACACATGTTCATATGGTGCAGTACGGATTTTCCTTACAGGTTGGTTGATGATGCCAAAACCAAAGAACTGCTGGGTGTCACTTTATCAAACATTGCTTGAGAATGTGCTTTTTCTGCACTAACAAGGGATGTAGCTTGTTTCTAGCTCCTGGTAAGTTATGTTGGGAGATTGAGGGACAGTTGCACTCTGTGGCATGCCCTTAAGACTTGCTTTAGTCATTTGGCCAGATCTAAAAGGACTAGAGCATCACTTCGTAGCATCTGCTCTGGGCACAGCAGCTGGGGCACTTGCAGAATGGAGTGTACTTCTGTCCTGTCCCATCAGGAAGCTGGGATGTAGATACAACACATGACTGGTCCCACCATGTGAGTGCAGCCCATTTATAGCAGAGGCACAAACATTAATTTGGGAATGATGGTGTGTATTTGATAGTACCCTGACAGACTAAAGGATTTGTGAGATTCTGTCATAGAGACTTTTTATCACAGATTGGGTTTGGGTTTTCATAGCCAATCAGCAGAAAGATTTCTAAGCTTGACATGCAAGAGTACAATTTAAATCTGGAATTACTTCCTCTGGACAAATCACTGGAAAGTTATAGTTGGGGGTATTTTATCAGTGTTTTAGCCTGCAGACACTGCGTGGCTGCAGCAGGCAAAAATACATTGCAAAGTCCTCGTCTAGCTCTTAGGGTATTTTAGAATTACAGCGATTTGGCAGATGACCAATAAGAGCTTGTTTTAAAGCGTCTGTGGTACATACATTTGGAAAGGGGTCAGTCTGAGGGATGCATGATCCAAGCATAGGTTAAGGAGTCAGGAATAGCTGAATTTTAATTCTGACCTTCTCTCAGGTTTCCTTGCGCATGCACATGCAACAGCACAGAGGTTAAAAGAATGTTTCTAAGGTTGCAAAGTGGAACACACAGAAATTAGGAAATGCTGACTTAATCCAGCCCTCTTTGGAGTATGCTTTATGGTCCTCTAAGACTCTTTCTTAGGCTCCTCTGTGTATATTTCCCCCTTTAAATTCCTGTCTTGTTCAGTCTCTTGGACAGATAACTGTCATTTAGGAAATGGCTATTTATTATTTTTCCCCTCAGCTAAGGCAAACAAACTGATGGGTTTGAGTGATCTGCTGATCTTTCCCACCATACTCTTTCATGTCCTATAAAGCTAACAGATCACTTTGGTTAGCATTTGAGTTAACCATGTCTCTATGTCTGATCAGGTTTTTAGGGATTGGGGTAGAAGTTGCTCTTGAAATATGATGTTGCAAAAGAAGAGAAGAAACTTCCCAGGTCCTGCAGCCTCGATGGCACTTAGAGGTGCTGTTGGAGGGCTGTTTGCTAGCAGGGAGCATGAATGTCCTCATCCAATGTAATGTAGAGCTGCTGACGGTCTCCTCCTCGACTTCAGCAGACTTTGGATCAACTGTAGTTGAACAAAGTACCTCAGCAACAACTCTGGTGTCAGCGGAGGATTTTCTACTCTATTATTCACATGGGTTTTGAAATAATGCCCACTGAAATCAATGGCCTTCTTTTCATTAACTGCAGTTGGCTTCAGATCAGGCCTGGGAAGATGCATATCTTCCAGAAACGCCAGGGGATCATTTCTTTAAAAAGCATTGAACAAAGATATACGACTGCATGGGCTAATCGGGGGGAAGAAAGTCCCATCTCTCTTTCATATGGTTGGCCTCCTGCTCATATCAGCAATAATTTAGATAATTAAATTGCTTAGTTCTCTTGTTGGAAGAGGCATGATCAACAAGATGACTCTACTAAGATGTCAGATGTATTAGTGTTCTGGGGTTTTTTTGTTTTTCTTTTTTTGTGTGTGTGTGAAAAGCTGTATAATTGGACTCTGTCTTTTTCACCCCAGGCTAACCTCTTCTTCAGAAGAGCATACCAAAGACATTTAAAATCACATTATGAATGCCAGCATAGTTAGAACATTTATAAGGCGTACGGTGATGTTCAGTGGCAGCAGACGAATGGATGAAATTAAGCACAATAATAGCATTAGCCCTCCTTGAATTTAACAGTTGATGAACAGTTCAGTGGTATAATTCAGTAAAATGTAAGTAAAAGCTCAGATATGTTAATGAGCTACAGTCCATAACTGGACATAGTTTTTACATTCAGCCTTGAATCACCGATCCTTTTACTGTCCCTGCAGAGTCTTTGAAATTTTGCTCGCGTGAGGTAGAAGCAGTTTTATTAAATCACTCTCCTGAAATGCTCATCTTACTATTGACTCCAGTTTTGTTTTGTTTTGTTTTATTAATATTTGTGACTGAATCTCTCCTCTGAAGGATAAAAGAGATCGCAGAAAGTGTTCTGTTTTTTTTCATCTCTAAGTCATGTGGGTTTTGCTGTTGGTGACGTCCCTCAAACCAAGACAAAAGAGCAGTTTCTGGAGAGGCTGAGATAGGGAATATCCAATGCTTCAATTACTTGTCCTAGAAATGCTGAGAAGTTTTCTTCTCTGTCACATTCTTTGTATCTGCCCCTTCTTTTCCCTTTATTTTTTCAAGATGACATTTCTAAACAAATAGTTTTGCTTCTACTCTTTCATACAAGTTTTTCCTTCTCATCCCCTGAATTACAATGATGCGACAGCATTTTCTGAGAAGAAAGGTTAGGCCACAGTCATTATATGTCCCTTCAAGATCAGACTCTGTCAGTACAAAGACAGAGAGAGCAGGATAGAAAACATCATTGTCTTATTTGCAATTGACACGGGTTTCATTTCCTAAATAAACTGGTGTCAGGACATTTTCTTACTTTGGTTCAATCTGGAATGAACCCTAGGATAAAATGCAGCCCAGTTATGTGGTTCCACTCTGGATGTGTATGTGAGTCCTTGGAAAACAGAGCCCTATTTCTGTTCCCAGCCTCAAGAGATGAAGTGCAAGAAGACAAAGCAACATCCCTTAGAATGCAGGAGTGCAAGGGAAGCCCAATAGTGAGCAAAATATAAAAATATGTTTGAGATGAGATGAAAAGTCCCAGTTCTCCTGCTCTCTTTTTTTTTTTTTTTTTTAATGCAGCTCTTTATGAGTGGTATGTTTCCCAAAGAGTGTTTACTTACAGTTCAGAAGTAGAGGGGCCTTTCCATGGATGGTCACTAACCTAAAATTCTATACCAATCCCCTTGCAAAAGACACACCAAAGCTGAAGGTTTTGCAGAGCCCATGTCTGTCTTCTGCATATTGTTTGTCCAGCTGTGAGGAGGTATGAATAGCTGAGTATTACGCCTGTATTTTAAGTGTAGTGAGCTTACTTTAACATTTACTAGCACACTTCTCAGTCTGGATGCCATTCCCATGTCATGTTTGCATGTAGCCAGAATTATTCACCCCTTTTTTTCCCATTAAACTATTAAAAACGGGGCCTCAGACACAGAGTCCGCAGTTTGGTAATAAACTTGGACGTGACAGGATTTGTCAGTTCTTTTTGCAATATCCCTTCATATGTCTAAATGTGTCTCAAGGGAATCCCAAAGCGATGCTTGTGAGATAAAAAGAAAAAAAAGGAGGCATTTTTAAAGGATATATATTGACTTAGGCCACTTTGAGGAAAATTATTGCCACATGGTAGGCTGAACTAAAAATAATAAAATATTCCACATTGGCCATTTGGAAATAGGGTCAACTAAACAGAATTTCTTATTCTTGGATCGCTTTGAAGCCTAAACTGTCACACTTTTGGCTCGTTTTCGACTCTTTCTCCTGGAAGCGGAAATAAACATTGATCAGCTGCTGTGATCTCAAACTGAGCTCAGTCTCACCGTGACAAACTGAGGCGCAAAAGAAAGCAGTGTGGAAAACCCATCACTAAAAGTGCTTTATCTCCAACTTTTCTTCTGATACCCCTGAAGACTTCCTTGCCATGGTATGAGTCCTGTTGATGTGAACGGGGTAATTTTCTCCCACTGATATATCCGTACATAAAGCAGCGGCAAGCTAAGAGACTTGGTTCAATTCTTCACGCTATAAAAATGGATACAGTGATGTCTTTTGGCCTGAATGCAAGAATAATATTGAACCACAAATGTGTGTTAAAGCCACCGCAGGTTATGACTATAGATTTTAAGCAGATGTTCTGACTCGATTTGGGGGTTTTTCCCACTATTTTTAGCCTAGATGACTGTTCTGAGACACCTTTCAGCATTCATAACACAACAACGAGCTCTTGAAGTGTTTTGACAAAGAGGGGAGAGGAATGGTGCTTTAGAGATGCAGCTCAGACATGGTCACGTAGGTAGTCTTTCTGCTGGGACAGAAGTCACTCATGGACCAAGTGAGCCCTATCCATCACACTCCCCATCAAGCTGCATCCGCAGCCCATTGAGCCAGTGTCGGTGACTGACACCAGCTGGTGCTCTGCTCCTTTTACCCTGGCCTCGTGTGGGTTAGCAGCTGGCAAGGACTGTTTTTAATAAGGTATTTATAAAACTCCACAGCCGTGCAAGCCCAGACACAGAGAGAGGACGTTTTGAGCTCTCAGCACTGGAGGTGCAGAAGGCTGCACAGCAGATCTGGTTTCCCAACTCTTGCTGCCGCCACTGACCAGTTCTCCCATCACCAGTGCCAGAAACTAATGTTTCCTAAAAAACCTTGGGCTGAAAGCTCCCATAGCTATTTTAAGTAGCGCTTTCCCTGATCCCTCTGCAAGCGGCTGCCTGATTGGTATTTCAGTAATGTACTTATTTAAAAGGAAATTCTAACTACTGTAGGGCACAGTGATATTTTCGTGCCCTGTTTACCCTGCAGGCTTTTCCAGCTCACATAAATCTGAGCACCTCACTGTCTTGCAGGGACACCATCCGGCTGAGGTGTAAACTACAGCACCTGCTTGTGCCCTTTGGATTTAGGGATGGTACTTGAATAAGAATGCTTTTTTCTTTCTTTCTATCTCTTTTTTTTGTTTTTAAATTCTTTCTTCCATTGATGTTCCATTGCTGGCAGGTACTTCCAAGTTTTATTTGAAGCTTTATTAGGTGTATTGCTTTTCTCCTTGTCTGCATATGATATGGGCTTTTGAAAATACGGGAGTCTATATTTTGTCCTGGGAGTAAGGGTTAACAACTACATCTCAACAACTCCATAAGATTTCCCCTCNNCCCCATAAGATTCCCCCCCCCCCCCCCCCCCTTTTTTTTTTTTTAAACCTGAATGACATACACTTTATTTCTGAGATACAGGGTAGAGATAGGCCCAACATTTGACTGATCAAGACTGGTTTTGAACAAATGCTGACACCACCATTCCTTTCTGTCTGAGATTCCCACAGAATCCGATTGCTTTGAAAAGAAATATCCTAAAATATATAATCTTCCCTGCAGCAATATATCTACAACATGCAGCGTCCCCTTCATGCCTCTTTTTCTGGGCTATCAACAGTGATGAGCTGATGTGCATGTTAAAAGACAGAGGAAGCAGAAATTCCCTAAGAAAATGAACAGAGACATCTGTGCATTAAAGAGGAAAAGACGGATTCAGGAGAAAGCTTTCCAGAATGATTTCTTCAGCAGTAAAGAGCTACAGGGTGGAAACTCTTTTCCCCCCTGTGTGTGTACATAGTGTACACACTGCAAAGATTTTGTGGTCTATCTAATAAAAAATAAAAAAAAACCAGCAGCAATAAATAAATAATTACCTTTTTTAGGAAAAAAATGTTGATCTAGTATTAGAAAATATAGCTAAATTTTTAACGCTTTGCTTGGCTTGTTACAATACTGGTGACTTCAGCGTCTGGAGTCGAGGTAAATCAAACCAATTACTTTAAATTGAAGATCATCCACCTGAGCTTTTGCACTCCTTTAAACTAAAGAGTTGAAGGATGTGTTTTGAAGCTGGTGTGTTTACTCCTATAGAGAAAGACTGATGGTAACAAATAAGGATATGAAAACAGCCACGTATTTTTGGCGTTTGTCATTTCTGAGACTCCGGAACTGAAAACGGCGACGGGTGAAGTGACAACTGGTTGTGTGTGATTTGCAGTGGTTTGTATCTCAGCCCTGCGTTGTGTATCTCCTAATGATGAATACATGGGAGGGCCAGGTCAGGAATGGTTTCCACTCCAGTGCATTGATTGTGTTGCTGGCAATGGGCTCAATTAAAGTATAATAATCTGGTAATCTCTCTCCTTTTTCCATTCAGGCTGCTACACACTGAATAGAGCCAGTGAAAGGCTATAGCTTTTGAAAAGTAGGTGAACTCCTGCCTCTTTGTCTGAGCAGTTTGTGTCTGGTCAAACAAAATGACAGGCAGAAGAGACAACTCCCCAAAACGTTGCTCCCGTGATTTGCTTCATTACTTCTGTTTGTGCGTCTCTAAAATAACGCTTGCTCTTTATTTTAGGCTACGGATTGGATTACTAGCAAACTTCTGACCACGGCAAAAAGACGAGCTGATGTGAGAAAGGAGATATGTCCATACTGGGAAGATGCTGCGTACCCCAGCTCCTGCTTCTCCTCACCTTTGTGTTTGGCCAGGAAAGAACTGTGGCACAAAGAGCAGGTACGCGCCGTCTGTCTTACTGCCTTGTGTTGAACAGCCCTGGGGGTTTTATGTGGCTGAGAAGCTATAGTTGCTAGAAGGAAAATAATATGAAATCCAAGCAGGAAAAGACATATATTGGACCTTAGGGATGGTGATACTTCAGGGATTACTTATGATTTACCTAAGGTCTCTTGTTCTGCTGTGGGTTTAGAAAAGTTAGCTCAGCTACCCAGGGCAAAGGGAGCATGCAGTTTATTCTGAATATTTTCCAGAGGGCAGATTTAGATTAGATATTGGAAAGAAATTCTTTACTGTGAAGGTGGTGAGACACTGGCCCCAGGTTGCTCAGAGAAGCTAAGGATGCCCTGTCCCTGGAGGTGTTCAAGGCCAGGCTGGATGGAACTTGGAGCAATCTGGTCTAGTGGGAGGTGTCCCTGCCCGTGGCAAGGGGGTTGGAACTGAATGATCTTTAAGGTTCCTTCCAACCCAAACCATTCCATGATTCTGTGATTCGTCTGCCTCACAATGGAAGGGAGATCACTTCTTCCGTTGCCTTCAGTGGGTTTCAGATTAGATATGGTGAATCTTCTATCTGTCTGGGACTTTTCAAGGAAACTCAACAGGGCCAGGGCACTGTTGGTAACATCTCTTGGTTCATCCTGTCTAGTTGCTAGCATGGTCCCTGGCCCAGCTTTTGACCTGTGCTGGTGAGCACTCTCTCCCAAATGCCCCTGACTGCAATAGAGGGGCTGTTCCTACAGGCAGCCTTGACAATGACACTTTGCTTTTGGTGGGGAGTTGGAAGAATTATCTGTGAATGATGCTGTACCTCAGGGACAGAAAACAGTTGTAATCCATGCGAGTTTATTGATATAAAAGCCCAGAAGTACTTTGAGATGGAGGTTGTTTGTCTCCTTTTCTAGGAAGTGTGCTATTCTCTCACCTTGGCTAATTTATAAGAAAGAAAATGATCTTTTCTACCTTCTCTCAGTCTAAGAAATAGCTGTTTTAGAGTTTTGTTATGTGATTTATATAAGGCTTTTGGGGTCAAGTTTAACAGAAAAAAGTACTTAGTAATGAAACAAAGCGAAATCTCATCTTTTTTTCTGCTTGTGGATCAGCTGCAGGAAGGATACGGCGATGTTCATTCTGTGATTACTTTAAATAATTTTGAGATTATGGGTTGTTTGTGAACTATCTTTAATGGCAGTATTGCAAAATAGTTGACTCAGTGTCTGAGTAGATGAACGCAGCTCCTGGAATTATGCTTCCAGAGACTATTCCTGTAATTAGAAAACTGAAATTTCACTTTCTATGAATTATCTCCCATATTCACTTAACGTGAACTGTTTCTGCCATTAAACAATATTATTATGGCATTCTTGGAAAACAATATTTTTTTTTCCAGCAGTGGACATTAAAAATATGTTACAAATACATATGAATATTTACTAAAAGCATTTTTGCGACATTTCATCTCACTGCCACCAGGTCTATAAGCAAAGGAGCACTGACTCAAGGAAAATGACCCTGAAAGACTATCCTTTTCTTCCCTACATACTGCCTGAATAGGCATTGCTTTTTAAACCTTAAACCCCCCTTGTTTTAAGGCTCATTGCCTTTGAGCACCAACAGGATTCATTCTGTCTGTTCTGTTTGGTATTTAATTGCAGTCATTGCACCTGCTGAGAGTTGTTAAAATAAGCAACAAGAAGGTCTGTAGCTTGTGGGCTTTTTACTTAAGCCTTTATATTTTGTGGTTAGTCTCTCTTAATTAATATTCTCTTAGATAGAATAGATAATATAATAATGAATTACAAGGGAAGTGGAGATTTCTTGATTCCCTTTACTGTTATAAATGATGTCCTTTATATTCTGCAAAAATCAAGCAGAACTACACTTGGCAGTCCAGTAAATATACACAGATGTAACATATCTTACATTTGATAATATAAAATTATTTCATCTCCTTATTCTGATTACCTTTGACAGAGTTACTGTGTATTTCCAGCCAGACCTTTCTTGCTCTGTGGTTAGAGACAAGTGTTCCCTCACTCACAAAACACCATCACAGAACATGACCTGATGTGGACAGACATGTTTCCAATATGATCACGTGCAGATGGCTTGTGCCCAACAAGATCCCAAGCCCATGTCTATATGTTGCTTCCATAGACACTGAAGGAACAGCAGCACCTGGGTTAGGTCTTTGGGATGTACCTTACTGAGGAAATTAGCACTGCAACAGATGATGCTCATTTGTCATCATCACTTGCAACACACCAGGTGTATATTCAACCACTCTCACAGCCATTGGCCTGCAGAATTATAATACCCACCTGTAATGTTTTTAATCTGAAGGGAAGTCCTTTTTATGTGGCTGAGCCACCCACACTCTTCTTTCTAGAGCAGTGGGCTGTTCTGGGATTCCTGTTGTTTCTAGGGAAGGTGGACAGCCCCAGGATGATGAAATACACCAGAGGTAATTTCTGAACCGTTAGGTCAAATCTGGGTGTTGGGGAAGACTTTGTAACTTTTATGTAGGCTCAAATGCTGGAACTCGGGGAGGAAATATGGCAACAGCATCATTCCCTTCTGCATTGGCTAGTAAGATTTGTATTTCTGTTCACTGAGATGGCTGTTGAGCATGATACCTCCACGCTCCTTGGCCTGTTCCAGGGAAAAACATCCTAGTCCTCAGCTAATGTCTATATTTGGGTGTATTTATGGCACTGCTTTAGCTCTGGTCTGCAGCTCACCAAGGACAGACTACTTTTTAATGGATGGGCAGTCAGAACCTGGGGGTCTGTCTTGGATGGCAGGACAGGGTCTCACCAGCCACAGCCAGGAAGCAGGGAAGTCTGGGGGATGGCAGCAGGTCATCCAAATTGGACAGTCCAAATTCCCAGACAAGCTCATTGTGTTGAGTCAGGTCTTGCACTAGGTTTTATATGCTTTGCTCTCCACGCGATTGGTCAAATTAGCTTTTTACCATGGGTTCAAACTGGCAGTTGTACTGTGTGAGACAAGAACTACTGAAGAAAAAATGGCTGGTGATTGTGACTGTGGATAAATTGACTTTGTAGACCAACTTTCAATCTTGAAACTCATAATTTGTTGGGGATTATGTCTATAATGATGAATTGTATATATATACATTTTATCTAGTTGGGGCATTATGTTGGTAAATCCTTGGCATCTGTGGAATGTTTCTGAATATACTGCCTCTTGGCTTGAATATATTCAGAAAGAACAAGAAAGCATTTCCTGGGGGATCTACTTTCTTGGCAAGCAGCTGAAAAATACATGACCAGTCTGGCTTCATAGGGCAAGCAAACTGCAATTTAAATACATTTGCCTTTTGGGTTTAACAGGCCTTGGATTACAAACACCATGGCTTGTGGGGATGTGTGAATTTTTCTCTTACAAAGCAACTGCCCTTTGTTGTCAAGGAAGCGGTCCCAGTATTCAGTGACCTCATCCTTTAGTCAATAGTCAGTGGCAGAGCGCCTCAAAATCAAAATAATCTTGTTATAAACTTGCTTCATGAAGATATCATGCTGAGCAAAGGAACTGCTTCTAGCTAAGCATAAATAAATCATAATATTAATGCAAGCAGGAACCTGAAAGCTTCACTACTCACAGCCAGGATTGGCATAGGCAAGGTCAGGGCAGGTATCTGGATCTGCCAAGGTTATTTAGAGTATTGCCTGAGCAAAAGCTCTGCAATGAAGTTTGAGAAAAATAGCTTTATATGCATGCAGGTGGTGTAGGTGAAAGATTGCGCAGAGGCAGTTAGTAGTGCAGGAAGAGAAAGGGTTTGCATTTCAAAGCGAAGCCTGTGCTGATCTACTGTAGATGTCCTGAAATGGATGAGGTGAATCACAAGGAAGAAAGGCTGAGAACGTGCACTTTCCCTGCAGGATAGGGAGAGGGCTTGCTGCCTCCTCCAAATTGCTCACTAGAGAGCTGTGCCTAGGGAATATTTAGTATGTCTGATATTCATCTTTCAGCTTCCATTAGTGATATTTTTCTGCCACTCTTGCAGGTTGCAAGAATGTTCACTATGACCTTGTCTTCATCTTGGATGCATCTTCCAGCGTTGGAAAAGAAGACTTTGAGAAAGTTCGGCAGTGGGTGTCTAATTTAGTGGAAACTTTTGAGATTGGCCCAGACAAAACCCGTGTAGGTGTGGTGCGATACAGTGATCATCCAAGCACAGAGTTTGACCTGGGAAAATACAAAGCCCGTGAAGAAATCAAAGAGGCTGCACGAAAAATTAGGTATTATGGGGGTAATACGAACACTGGAGATGCCCTCAGGTACATCAACACCTACAGTTTTTCCAAAGAAGCTGGTGGGAGACTTAGTGATCCTACTGTTAAAAAAGTGGCTATCCTGCTGACTGATGGAAGGAGCCAGGATTATGTCTTGGATCCAGCCGCTGCAGCCCATCATGCTGGGATTCGGATCTTTGCTGTGGGTGTTGGCGAAGCCTTAAAAGAGGAACTCGATGAGATTGCTTCAGAACCCAAGTCTGCTCACGTGTTTCATGTCTCCGATTACAATGCCATTGATAAAATTCGGGGGAAGCTGAGAAGACGTCTCTGTGAAAGTAAGTAGAGCTCCTGGTTCTTCTACACAATTAGAATTATAATAGGTTCAGTTAACATAGAAGTATGAAAAGCTGTGATTGTTTAATTTCATGCTTATAATTCTATGATGATAATTCCTTATTTTAGTCTTTCCCACTCTGTGAGAAGTCATTTTACTATCTGGACTGTGGTGAAATGATCACTTGTGGCTTCTTATGCCCAAATCAACATTAACTATTGGTCAGCTTCTAGTAGTCAAAAGTGAACTCCCATTTTGTTCTGATATAGCTCAGTTATTTTATAATATTGAGGACTACTGAATATGAAGGGTGACATCTTATACCCTGAATTTGGCTTATTTCCCCTTATTTTCTGGTGTTAGGATGTGTAAAGGGTGCTATAGATGCTGCAAAATGAGTCTTGTGCTTTTCTGCCTTTCAGCATTCCAACTCTGCTGACAACTGGTGTTCCCTAAGTGCTCTGGCTATAAACCACATAAACCTCAGTGATATTTTGAATTACTTCTAATGGAGAGCAGTGTGTGAAATTCACACTGAAAAAATGAACTTTGAATTTCCAGCACCCTGTTAAAGAGGACTGTAATGGCATTATGGCTGTTATCTCCCAGTTCTCTAATGGGAACAACAATCACATACCTCTTTCTCCTTCCACCACTGATAAAGCACTCCATTGTTCTTGGTGACTACATAAAAGTTACCTGTTTTTGCTGCTGCTTACAGTGTGTGTTGTGGTTCTGTGAAACTGTGGGACTGTGAGTTCTTTGGGACAATGCTCTGGTTTGTAGGTCTGGACTTGAAAGACAATAGATGACACCTATAGATGACTATAAGGTCACTGTCCAATTGGTGAATATAGTCCCTGTGTGATGTATATAGACTCCCCCTGTGATGTTATAACATGTTGCAGTGTTAAAATGACCGGGTCTGTAATTCAGGAACTTTTGTTACTGTTGAATAGAATAGAATGTTTCAGTTGGAAGGGGCCTCCAGTGATCATCTAGCCATCTAGACCACTTCAGGGCTGACCAAAAGTCAAAGCATATTATTATGGGCATTATCCAAATTTCTCTTGAACACTGACATGGGGCATTGGCCACCTCTGTAGGAAGTCTGTTCCAGTGTTTGACCACCCTCTCAGTAAAGAAAGGCTTTCTAATGTCCAGTCTAAAACTTCTGTGCAGCTTTGAACCATTCTCATGTGTGCTATCACTGGATAGCAGGGAGAAGAGATCAGGTGACAGTAAGTTGCCTGAAAAAAAGAGCTTTCTGGGTGGTGTTTTGAGGGTCTTTTGTTCCTCTCTGTGAACTCCATTTGCAAGAAAAAAAAAAGGTATTCTGGGCTTATGTATGTTTTTAAAGAGTGACTGGCATGAGCAGGCATAAAGCAGTTGACATTGCCTATATTGACGTTGCCAATAATATCTAGGTGACTGCTTTTTTTTTTTTACAGCCACTAGTTTTCTAGTGAATGTTCCACTTTTAAATTTTATGTTAACACAGTAGGAACAGGAAAGGAGTTCACTATAAGGGATATACCCTACACATATTTAGAAGGTAAAACTTTTAATAGCTGTTGTAGTTCACTTTCTGTAATTTTAATATGACAGCAGTGCATAAAACAGGAACATACAAACCACCAAGTGGGTGGAGGACGTGATGAGGGCACATGCCAAACTGCTGGTTAGTGTGCACATTCTAAGATAAAAGCATGCATTGCCACGGCCAAGGTAGTGTTTTAATAGATGTAATCCTTTGTGAGTTCCTGGGAGACACATGAATCAGAGTGGAAATGGTAGGAAGTTTTTTTTTTTTTTCCTGTTGTACTGACCAATGATGCATCTTCCAGTCCTTGTACTGCCTTGCTACTGAAATGTGAAGAGTTGCACGATGTTTCAAATACTGAATTTTATACCAGCAGCTGTTCAGAATCACTTGTCTCTGGTCTCACTAGTCTGTCCTAGATTTGGTCGTTCCATCTTGCTATATTTAACTGAATTTATTGCTGAGAGCATGTCATTAAGTGCATTAATAGCATTTAGCTCTCATTTGATTTTGTGGAAGGATGCATAGCAGAATCAAAAAATAACACGTCTGGTCAGTGGGACATTGTGGCAGGAGATATTTTTGCCAAACATCTTGATTGCGTTCCAGACTATAGTTAGTATTCAAAAATGGATGATGGTTCCCCAGGAAGGCAGGAGAGATGCATTTTGCTAAAAATTCCAGAGATGTTACATGCTTCCTAAATATCATTTCAGCTTATATGTTGTGGAGAGAACAACAGGCAGTTATGGAATATTTAAAAATATACTAGCATCTGCTTTTGCTAGGTAAATAGTAGGTGTATGCTTGTCAAAGAAAGTTGATTTCTTCATTTACATCCTAGACTTAATGTGAAACTGGATTTGATAAGATAATGCATGTACAGAGTTGTCAGCCTGCACTGAGGTGTAACACTATTATCTGACATTTAAACCTCAATGAGGGGAAATGTTGCAATGGTGACCTAAAACACCCATACTTGCTCAGAGGTAATTGTTTCTTAAAAACACTGATTGCAGTGCATTGGATGCTGATATATTTGAGTTTATTGTATTGTCATTAAACCAGGCAGGTGATAAGATACTGTTTACAAAGCTGAGCAAAAATATTCTCCAGAAACATTCTCACTCTTTACTAGCTCCATAAAGCAGGTCTGTGACTTGGTACCTCAGAGTGCACAGCATGTATGTGCAATTACTAAGCCTCTGCTCTACTGCAAAAGTCAGATTTCACAGCTTGAAAATAAATTTGGCTTCAGAAGTGCAGTCTCTGCTAAGATTTGGATTTCTTTTCTTTTTTTTTTCTACAGCCAGTAGTAGGAGAAACACAAGCAGATGTTCTCTAAGGAAATAATATGAGAGTATAATGCTTGGCATTGGTTTATGTCCAGTAGTGAACTTAATGTATAATGTAACCCTTTCTACAGCCAGTTTTTAGTTGTCTGTGTGCTTGATAAGCTTCTTGCCATGGTGTGTGGAACTATGCATGTAAACTGTGTCATATGAATCTCAAATGCTTTGCAAACACAAGGAGCTGAAGCTGAATGACCAGTTACTACCGGTTGGTTAGCTGTTGTAGAACTGTTGTAGAAACCATTAGTTGTTGATTTCCATTGATATAGTGAGGCCTGTGGTAAATTATCAAAAGCAGTCATGTGTTTGTATGTTTCATAACATTTTTCTGTATTTGTACATGTCTTTGACTCTGGGTTGTGCATGCAGTGCATAAAATATGCCTTATGCTACCAGTGTTCTGCTTCTGATGCAAAAGGGCTTCCAGCTTTCATGGCAACACCTTGAACACCATTAAAAATAATTGAACACAATTAAAAATAATAGTCTAAAACCTTCAGAAATATATTTTTTTTATAAGTCGGCTTTGCTCAGGTTCATGGCATTTTCAAAGAACAGCAAACTGTTTCTTCTTGGCCTTCAGTGTTAAAAACATCTCATACAGAGAGACTATGTCAAAGGGTAGGCATCTGAATTGCCATATCTTGACTGATGGTTCCTAAAAGACATCAATATAGTAAAATCTCACATGCATACTGAAATATCTAAATACATCAACACCTAATCATATTTGCTTAACTGTTTACCCTCCTTTTACGCTCCTTGTTGAGCTCTGAGATTTCCCTGTAGAAACGTTCATTTTTAGATACCTTTGCATCAGACATAGAATAGGAAAGAAAGTAGAAATCAAGAAGCTGGCAGGAGTGATAATCTTAAAGTATTTTAATGATGTCAGTGTGGTAGTAGTTTTAGTTCTTTTAGTTTGTTAAACAGAATTTGTGGACTTGGGAATTTGTAGACTGTTTTTACTTCCATAATTGGAGTATGACTTTATTTGCGTTCTTCAAAAGTTCAGATTAGTACTTCCAAGTCTCACTTGGTCTTATTGCAAGAGCTCTTTCTTATTATTGTGATGGCTTGTAGAGACCTCTTACAAATCTGAACATAGCTTCTTGTCATCTGGTAGAACTTGGTAGATGCCACAAGTGAGCCTATATGATTTCTTGGAAAAATCTGTGCTACCCACCTCCATGTTGAAGGCTTGAGGTGTTTTGGAGTAATAGCTGATATAGCTGACTGATTAAAGTCTGATTAATACAATATGTCCCATAAAGATAATCTAACTCTTATGCTTGTAGCTCATGTGTACGTCACACCTGCCATGGTCAGTGTTCCTAGTGGAATCTTCCATGTTTGGCAGCTTAAGAGTATGTCCAGGTTTAAGAAGAGTTACTAACATTTTTATTCTCACTTGAAAATCTAAGCGCTTCCAGTAGTTTGTGAAGCCTGTTAAAAGCTCAGCAGACAACTTCTGCTTTTTAAAAAGCTGCAGTTACTCAGTGACCCAGCTGATATAATCTCTGATATCTCCTGTTGCTTCTTGATGCTCTTCTCCACCAGCTGCAATGGTGGCTTTCTCAAACTCTCATGTCACGGATGACAGGATCACACATCCTTTCATCACCATATTTGCTGGCTCACTGCAGTTTCCTGTGAAGGCATAAAAGGCCTGTGACAGATTTTTCCACCTCATTTATCTTTTGATTGAAAGGAAAGAGGAAAAAAAATTAACTTTTTGTGGATGATATGCTGGGAGAAAATAAAATATACGATAGGTTTAGTGGTGATGACATTACACAAATTTCTTCTGTCATTGGGTGGATTGAAGAACAGCCTAGTATCTTGGATTATGGTTTCAGGAAGCACAGTGAAGATACTCTTTTTCTCTTAGAGCATTTTTTTTTAGTTTTCAAATCCTGAAATTCCCAGGCTTGATTTTCCACTTGGTCCAATCATCACCAGCTTAGAGCAAGACAGTTCCAGAGCTGGTGTTTGGCAGGCAGAAATCTTTGAGATCGGGGAGCTCACAGCGACTGCTGGTCAGTCCTCAGTTCCTCCACAGATCATGGAGAAGTGACTGTTTTCCCAGATCGTGACTACAGTTCTGTTCTGCTACTGTGTAATCTCCATGTCATTTAAATAATGTCCTATTTTGCTTAAGACTCTGAAATGAGTAGGTTTATTCTGAGATTAGCAACAGGGTTGGTGTATGACCAGTTAAATCCAACCCCACTGCTAAAAAAAAAAGTCTCATTCTTGCTAACTTCCTTCTCCCATCTTACAGCACAGGCATTTATGTGGCCCCACCATGAACTACAGCAGGGAGCCAATGAATGTTCCTGTTTTCTTTCCAAGATGAGATTTTAGTCCAATTTAATTCACTGTGCAGCCACATGGAGACTGGCTGTTCCAGTGGAGAAGTGGCACAAGGTGAGAACAAGTAACTAGGATGGGAGGAAGTTCTGGGTTACGTGGCTTTGATACAATGCTAGTTCATATCAAGCTGATGAACATTAGATAAGGACTTCAGAAAGCTGTGGAAAATCCTCCATGTGCTCCCATTGTAAATCTGAGGCTGTGCTCTGCTGTCCTCAGGTTTAAGGGTGCACAAGGTGGATTGCTGGACAGGTTCTTCACATTGAAACATCACTTCTAGGCTTACTTGCCTTGCATAAATGGTCTGTTTAACAGAGATGTCCCACTGCAGGTGGACCTCTTGGAGATTCTGATCCATTTTCCCTAAACAGGCTTTTAGTTTGCATAGTTAATTACTGGTGCTTTACCAGACTGACTTGGTTGTTCAGGAGTGTAGCGTAATGACAGAGCTCTCCCTCCTTGGAAAGGGGCTGTGTCTGGTTGGGAATCATTGGTAGGTGGGATGAAGACACTGGCCACCACTTAGATAAAGTCTGTCAGGACCTCCAGGCAGCACTTCCATATTTCTGTGATCACACACCCAGGTAGCTTCTCTCTCTCCAAGCCTTTGTTAGGTCAGTCACACTTTTGGAAAGTGATTTATCAACTTATTTTTCTTCCCTGGTGCATTGGAAAAAGCAATGTCTTAGACATTTCCGTGAGAAGGAAATTCAGCCTTGCAGCAGCTGTGGCCTGATTTCTCCTTTTTGCTGAGGGGAGCAAAGGTATGAATTGAACAGTCATCCAAACAACAGAATTTTAGAAATCAGCCTGTGGCAGAAAGTGGTGCTACTTCTCCTCTTTGATACAGCAGTGAAAAGGAGTCTGTTCCAAACCCGCAGCTTCATACTGACTACTGTGAGCCTGAATAAGGGACTCTAAAGGTAGAAGCATAATAAAATGATATTGATTAAACTTTCTGCGCTTGATTGTCTTATCTCTAGCTTCTGTCTTTAACAGTTATATACAAATAGTAACATCCTAAAACATGGACAATTGCTTTACATAAAGCAATTTATCTCTGGACTACTGACAATGTCGTGTTTGAGATCACAAAATCCAACTGAATGATAATATCTCCCCTAGCTTGTAACAGTTTTTCTTGCATTTCAGACAAGAAGTCTCCGTGAGCAATGTTTGATGTACAGTAAAACTAATTGTAAAGGCAGCAAGAAGATTAGACTCAAGACAAATAAAACTAAGTCCCAGACATTAGAAAGAAACATTGAGACAATCAGGAAAAGTATGGGTCTCTGTGGCAGGAGAAATTACGTCTTATGAAAAAGTAATGTGCCGTTTAGAGAACAAAAAGAGGAAAAATGTGGTGACTATGGGAGACATTTCTAAATAGTATAGGGATGAAAGAGAAATACAGAAATAGGAACAGGCAAAAAGCTGGAACATATTGTCATGTGCTGAGAGTTATTAGTAGCGTGTTTCTCAACACTGCCTGCAGCCCTCATTGATTTTGCAGGAGCTGTGGGTGCTCAGCACTTTGAAAATTAGGCTGTGGAACCCAGTGCTTATCCAGCTGCAATCAGAGAGAGGCTTTCTGTCTGCTCAGGAGGAGTCCAAATGGCAGGGTAAGAGACCCATCCTTGGGGCAAGATCCTTCTGTCTCGGTGTCAGCTTTCTGATGAGCTGATAAGGAATGCTCACTAGAAAGAATGACCTCTGAAGCTGGGCAGATGTTCAGCAGGAGACCAGGGCAAGGCACACAAAAACCTCTGGGGCTTCAGGTTTAGTTACAGGCTTTTCTGCCTAAGAAAAAGAGAGGGATGAGGAGCAAACCCTTGCTCTGTGTCCTTCAAAAGTTAAAATGTTTTAAACCTCAACAGTTCTTGTGCAGTTAGGGCTTTCTTCCTGCTTCATTAACAACCCCTAAACTGACCTCAGACTGAAAGGAGACCACTTCAGATTCTAGGCTTGCTTTTTTTTTTTTTTTAATTAAATCAAAAAAGGTTTTTTGTGGCTTTTCCCATAAAAATTTAGGGGTGTCTTTCAGCACAGGCTATAAATGGGGCTAGATCATCACCTGCCCTCATTAGGTGCACCTGTAAAGGAAAGATTTCCTCTGCTCTCCCTCGATTTGGGGATCTACTGCTATTCAGGATAGGGAAAACCAAGCCTGGAAAGGTGCTATGGAGATTCAGTGTCAGTTCTGTTGATGGAGATGACAGAATTTACTGTGAATGACAAAGAAGTGGGAATGTTTATCAGAGCATTAAAAACCCCATCAGAGCATGTTGTACTTTCCTGAACCCCACAGCTTCTTGTGAAACAAATGTTTCTGTAAACCCCCTATAGCAATGGTGAGCCTGGTCTCTCAGGACTGGTTTGTTGTTTTTTGGGGTTTTTTTTTTCCACTCCTGGCTCCCTGTATTCAAGCCTCAAGATCTTGTGATGCATAACTGCCACGAGAGCTGCAAATCCTAATATTCCAGGTAATGAGGGATCTTGGAGGTACCATGGGGGGTGCTGGGCCTCATGGGAGGGACGCAGCCTTTGCTGGTCACAAGCTGCCTGTGACATGTGTAAATGTTTAGCACAAAAGCTCTGGGTAAATTTTTCATCATATATCCTGAATGGAAAGCTTGTGACTTTTTGTGGTATTGAGTCAAGGTCTTTGCATCACCTGAAAGTTAAACTGATTTCAGAAACAGTTTCACAGGCAGAACTGTTAGAACAAAACCATGCTCACACCTAGACAAGCTGTCACATTAACCCCTGAAAAAAAATAGGCAGGATCGTGTATTTCTCAGATTTGGGATGAAACCATTGTTTCCAATTCTGTGTCTTGCTGAGTTGTCTTCAGAAGCTCATGTTTTTTATCCCTGTGCTGAAGACAAAAGCAAAGCTTGTCACTTAGATTTCTAAGGGTTAATTTTGAAGCCGTAGGTAGATCTCTGATACATGTAAACCTTACGTGGACTCTCTGCAAAGGAGATCTTCATGCCATTGTTGGAGTTCAAACTCAAAAGACATAACCATTTCATTTTTCATCCTTTGATAAGATGAAGTAGTGCATCCATTCTTTTGTGGAAGTTTGTATAGGTTATTAGCCTTTTTTGCTACTGCATTTCATCTTCTCATTTTGTTTTCAAATGAACTGAGCCAACAGGCAAAATTGAAGTGTAATGTACCACTCTGCTGAGAATAATTTTTCCCCAGTGGCAGAGCTGCAGCATGGTTTCACTGGTGGGCTATTTTTGTGAGTAAATTGTAGGGTTAGTGTTTCAATCCCATCAAGTTCCCTACAAGTTACATCTAAATACCAGATTCCTTTTCAATTCAGTAATTTTGTTTATAATGTGAAACAAACTGTGGGAAAGCTTTGAACACCTAGGAGAACTGATATTTTGATGAAATACTAATTAGGTTCTTTAAAATGCAAATAAGTGATTGAAGAAGCTCACTCTGCTACGTTAAGGTAGTTCCAAATGATGGAGAACAGTTCTGAGTTCTGCATAAAATGCTTTTCGGCTTGCTCTCTGTTTTGGGAACTGTGAGTTTGCTGCTAATGCTGACCAGAAGCAGGGAGAGTATCTTTCAGGGCAGGTAGCTCCATGTACTGTGGTTCTCCTTTGCTGTCCTCAACTGTTGAACAGCAGCAGCCTTGTGTGATGTCAGGTTTCAAAACCCCATTCATTTCCTTACAGCTTAACGTTGAGTTTCAGTTTGTCTATAACTTGTTCTGTAGTCTAGGAAATTAAGAAATTTATATATAAAATACATATGTATGTGTGCATGTACCTGTGTATGAGGCATACTTATTTCTCTCTATATTTTTATATATATATATAAACTCTGGAAAATAAAGCTGTGTCATTTCAGCCTGAAGCATCAGTCTTTCTTTTTCTCTACCTCACTGTAAAAAAAAAAAAAAGCTGTAACATGTTAAAGCCCTAGTGAAGTTGAAATACAAGACATTTTTACTGCAGTGTAACTACACACGATCAACCTAATCCACCACCTCTGGGTGAGACTTCGTTCAGCTACGCTGCAGTAGAAATCATTGTGCTTTGTTCCCCCAGGGTTTTATAGCAAGATAAATAGCATATATTAGTTATCTACTATAAAAACCTCTCCGTTTTGGCAGTGAAGACGTAAGATTCCTGTGAGAGGCTGCAATACTAATATGACACAAGTAGGATGGTGCAGCAGAATTTTAGTTGCTAGTGCTAATGCTTTCTGGCAAATGACTCTAATAGCTTGAGGGTGTTTCTGAGTTTATAACAGATGTTGGATCAGAACCGAGATTCATAAATTGCATTAAACAGTACTGTGTCTTTATATCCAAGTATGTTCAGTGGGATTCATATTTTCTAACTGCAGTGGCCTGAAAGATATTTGTCTGGACTCTTTTGATAGTCAGTGGAAAGGAATAGACACCTCCAGAGAGTGATTCATCCCTTTCAAGAAGATTGTCCAAGGCAGGTGGTGTGATTCAACCTCTGACTGCCAATCTCTTTTAATTAACTATTGAGAGAGCTTAGATAACTTACTCGTGCTGGATTCCTCACTTTGACAGCCAAAAGCGTGAATCTTTCCCCACTGTGTTCTAGGAATACAATAATATTTGGTTCCTTACAATGGTAAATTATTAATCTGTTGGGATTTAAATTACTGATCTATATTCTGGCATATACAGGCCAGTCTTCTAGCAAGCCTAGGTATTGTGTGTTCTGTTTCTCATCTAGTTACCTGGTGCTTGGTATTTCTGCAGTTACAGGACACGACATCAGCTTAGAGAACTATTGTTGAGTATTGGCATATGTTTTGGGTCAAACATTTTACTGCCAAATTGTACTTAATCCCTAAGAGACTACTCCTGTGAAAAGAGTGGGTTCCTCTCCCTTATCTTGGTCTTCTTCCTAAGTGTTGTGATAAATTGGCCCTTGAAGTGAAGTGTGCTGTGATAGTACCTGCTGCAGTATGTTGACTCATTATAGCAGGGAGATAACGCTTTAAAAAACAACTAATGGCTGAAATACAATTAAGAGTAACAGGAAAGGAGACAGCTTTTTTTAATTAATATTGTTGAAAGACACCTTTGCAAATAGCCTTTTTTTTGGTTGTTGTTAATTGAAGTGTGAAGGTGGCAGCCCGAGACAGACCCACAAATCCACTCTTCTGTAATGATCTTTCTGGTTTTCCCTGTAACGAAGTCAGACCCCAAACCAAACTGTACTCTACGGGAATCAAAATGGCAAGGATGCCCTCACGTTCACCAAGTCTGTGTTACTGGTCCATACCCATTGCTGTCCCATACTAACAAGCTAAGAATGCACTGGGAGGACCTGGTGAAAAAAAAAACCCAGTGGAAAAACTGCTGATGCATTTTGCTATGAATGAGACTGGAAAGCCAGCAAATGATTTGGAACCAGGTTGGATGGGGTTTTGAGCAACCTGGTTCCAACTCTAACCATTCTATGATTTTATGAGTTTAGGCTTTGTTTGAACTTTATTCAAGTTTTCAACAAATTCACTGCCAATGCCATTTGCCAAAGTGTCCATGTGAATGCTGGCTCTGCAGTAGTTTCTATTCTGCTGGAAGACAGAAGATGGCTTGTTTCAAATTTGACTCTTGTATGTGAGCATGGCACACATATAAGGATCATGATATATTGAGGGTATGGTCAGGGCAAACGATCCCAGGGGACTGAAAGGACCCAGCAGAGGTAGAAGGGTCAGCTTGGCACTTTGGGAAGGAAAGTCACTTAGGTGTCTAGATAAGAAATCTGGATATCAATTTTTTTTCGTTCCTGACACTATATTTCTCTGTATATTTTGGCAGTGTCCAGCCCCGTGACTCCTATTAGAATGCAAACACTGGGCTTGATGCTCCTGCCCTAGCTCAGCTTACCCACAACCTGCAATCATGATTCTCCTTCCAGAGAAACAACCCCCTTTCTATACTTGTGACCCTATTACTTCAGAGCTCACTGTTGCAATGAAAAGGCCAGTGCAGTATAAAGCCAGGAACAAGTAGTCATTACCTTACATTATCACATAGGCCATGAGAGTTTCTTGAACTTTGAGTATATAACAACTCATGAAAAAAGGTAAAATATCCTAGAAAATTTCCTGTGTTAGTTACAAATCAATATATTTGGAGAGGTATCTGCTAGCTATTCCTCCAAGGTATCTAGAGCTCTGTGCTGGAATAGTGAGTCATGCATGTTGATTTTTAATGGAGCTGTTTCAGGACTACAGAGCTACAAATCTTTAGAAAATTCAGCATCATTTTCACTAGCTGTTCCTATTTCTGTTAGCAAGCATAGCAGCTAATGATGGGCTTGTTTGCCTATCTGATGAACTGTCCTTTGACTCTGTAGCGGCCTTGTTAATACACTGAAGAATTAATTTCTTTGAGCTAATATTACATTTATATGTATTTGTCACTGACTGAATATTTACGTACTCACAGCTTTATATGCTGTGAGATACTGTGGATACACACAATGTAAGATGGCACACAGGAATCTCTCTAGTTTATGGCTGGTTCGAAATCATGGATTTTTATAATCTATAATCAGCAGATAATCCCAGTGAGTGGGATTTTTTTCATTGTAAATCTTTTTGCATATTATTTAGTTAAAAATACTGTCCCAGGTAACTGCTGACAGCACAAGAATACAGCATAGGACCGCTAAACAAATGGAATTAGTGGATGGGCTGCTACACCCTGCTGCCACGTTCAGCTCTACAAACTATTTTTGAGGTTATTATATCTCTCAAGTGATTTGACTTTGTAGATGGATATATTTATTTGTTTTAGTGCATGGGTTCCATAATAAAGAAAAGTCTGAGCTTTTTCCGTTGCTTTTCATGGATACATGCCTTGATCATAAAATGTTCTGCTGAAATTTCCAAACCCATCTCTTGGTTTCAAAGTTTTCCCTTGTTCAGATTCTACTGCAGGTTGCTTCCTTTTTTTTAAGTTCTTTTAACATTAATGATTTTAGGTTAGATTATAGCTAAACCAATAAATTCTATTTTGGGATTCTCATCTGAAGCATGGAATAGTTTTACTCATCTGTGTTAATGCTCAGTAGTATCTCACAACTAATTATTTCCTGTGAACTAGTAGTATGGCAGGATAATAACCATTTAATTAACCAACCATTGGAAAAAGTACTCGATTCTGATTTGCCACAACTTTGTATGGCTGTTTATTTCAATTCTAAGTTACTTCTGGTGAGTCCAGTGATTTTCTGAGCTCACACAGCAGGGCAGTAGAAGACCTCAGAAAATCCCTCACTTTGACCTGATTTACATATGGTGCAGTTCCCTTCTTCATGGGAAGCTGAAGATTTTCTGTGAGACTTTTGGTGCACCCAAGCATAAGGAGGGTGATTGTTGGAGCTTAGAGTTCCTGGTGTCCAATCCACCCTCTTCAGTCTTAAAATAAGTCTTGCCCTGCTAGCAGAGAAAATATGCGAAACAGTAGGAGGTGATTCTGTCCCTTTACTCGGTTCTGGTGAGACCTCACCTAAAGTACTGCATCTAGCTTTGAAGTCCTCAATACAAGGACATGGAATGGGTTGAGAGGAGGCCATAAGGATGATGCTAGAGAACCTCTGCTATCAGACTGAGAAAGTTGTCGTTCAGCCTAGAGAAGAGAAGGCTCTGTGAAGACCTTATAATAGCCTTCTAGTTTCTAAAGAGTATGGTGGATATGTCCCTACACCTTCCTAGTGTACTCAGCACAATCCAGCATTTAAGATCGACCTGGCCCGATTCTGTAGATTTCCACATGGTGTTTCTGCTCGTGTCTCTTCTACTGCTGATTGACAGGCATCCCCAGTATCATGCCAAGATGATGCAATGTTGATGCGGTTCAGGAGTAGTGCAGGAGTTCTTAAGGCTGTAATTGCACAAGGCTGGCCCTTTCATCTTATGTTCTTTTCTTTTTTCTTCTCAATAATTGTATTCTCTTTACCACAAAACGTACAGGAGAAAAACAGCTTTTCAGGAAAAGTGTTTTCTACCCGTAACTCTGCCCTGTGGTGGAACAAGAGGGAGAAAGGCCAAGAGGAGCAGATGAATTTATGCCAATAAGTTCACGGTCACAGAGGTTGGCTTTTCTGTGGTTTTTCTTCCCCACCTTCATTATAGCATAAGTTTCCAAGAAACCTGCTGTCACCAGAAAGCAATGGGACTGAGGACACCGAGGGCACGCTCCCCTTCAGCTGCTTTGCCCAGGGAGCCACCACCTGTGACTGGATGGCTTCTAACTGATCAGGAGATGAAGTATTGATCAAATCACTAAGTGGAAGGTGCTGCCTTGTCATCCGTTTGTGGATTTGGGCCCTTTCTGGTAAGGGAACTCCATATTTCCCATGGACTCAAGCATCCTCCACAATCCTACATTTTAATTAGCCTCTTCTGGAGTACAGGCTCTATCCAGCATTCTTTCTTTTCCCCTCTTCTGCATTTGGCTCTTCTTAGAGCATCCACTATTTTTTTAATGTTTATATATGCTTATATATATATATATATTTAACTGGAAGTGAATCAAGTTATTTTCTTTCAGTTCAGCTCAGCCACAAACTGCTGGCTCTAACAACACTTTCTTCTGACAAAGGAGAGATTCATTTCCGAATGAGCAAATGTTGCTGTAGGACATGAGATGTCTGATATCCTGTGCAAGAGGTCTTGATGCTGGTCATAGCTTTCCACAGCTGTAAAGTCTGCAAATTTGGCAGAGAGAGCTGAAAAAACTTTTTGTTGAGAGGTCACAAGTATATTTGCCTTATGCTTTCTCCCAGGACAAGAGCCACCAGAGCACCTGTTCTTTTAGCTTCTGAGCTTTCAGACTGTGGTGGGAGGGACATTTAAATTTAAAAGTGTCTGTATGTATAGGGTTGTTTGCACCGTCTTGACCCTGGCATGGGTGGAAGGTGGGAAAAAGGAAAAAATGGAAAATGTGTCCTTTGATTAGAAAGCAATCTGTGCTCTAATGGAGGCGATTAGAGGCAAATTGAAGACTTTGTTTGTCCACAAGGCAATAGAGTGGTTCTCTCATCTGGTGGCCTGGAAGGCTGCCAAGATGTTTCTCAGTAACTAATCCTGAGTCGCTTATGGGCAAAGAAAACAATGCCACGTATCTAACACTTACCAGGGAAAGAGGGCATATGCTCATGCTGGTGAGTGCTGTAGAGAGCAGTCAATTTCCTGCTAGGACCTCTGGGTCCTTATTGCTCCCCCTGACTTCTCTGCTTGCACTGTGGAATGATTGAAGAGGAACTGGCCTTGAGTTTGATCATTGTAAGGACAGGCAGTCTGCTGTGAAGCTAATGGTGTGATGGCTAATGGCTGACTAGGGTAGAAAAGATCCAGTATGGATCAAGTCTAACTTTGAAAGGACTCAGTCCTGCATTGCCTTGCTTCTTATTCAAAAATTATCTCTTTCTGTAACACCATATAAAGACCTCTTTTGCCCAAAGTGTTGCCCCTGTGTAGGCCTCTGTGGGATGGAGTCACTGTCATCTGGAAGGCATTCTGCCTGTGTCTCCTCGTCTGCCAGGGCAGCTACCACTGGTAGCTTAAGGCAACGTCCTGGTGAAGCTTAAGCTACCAGTTGTAGGTACTACTGGTACATAAGGACTTGACATGTACTCGTCTCCTTTGTGCTCCACAGTGATCAGTGCTGGAGTAACTCAACCACATCCCTGCTGGTTCTAGGCAGCTCAGAGTGAGCTCTGGGATTGAGGCAACAAGTTTAAATAAGGCATCCTTCTCTGTAGATGACCATGTTGAGGAGTAGTCGTGGAGAGCCTGACTCTACAAATGCATGCATAGTGGAGCAAGGAGAAATGCAACCCAGAAGGGGGATGTGCTTGACCCTTGGAACACAGGCCCTTGGAAGTTATACCACTGCCAGTACAAGGCCTGGACCCTGCCAGTGTCCCACCGTAGCCCATGGGACACCTGATGGGATGAGTTTATTCTGAACTAACGAAGTCTTTCTGAACAATGCCCAGCCATGGTTCAGGGAATAGTGCAGTCCCAGGCCAGGAATGTTTCCCTGACAGGCAGTGGGAATGTGGCATCTTGATTTTGGGTGGATAGGAGTAGGGAAAATAGCCTCTCTGCCTTCTTGCCCTCCTGGCCAAACAAAAAGTTTGGTTTGTATAGAAATATGGAAGCGTTGAGCACTGTAAAGCAGATGGGATGTTTGGATGTGGAAGCATGGGGCCATACCGCACTCTTTTGCGTGTGGGTAGGAGTTCACTCAGCTAGTCCTCAATGCTGTCATCGTCATATTGCCTTTAGTGGCACAGCGATCAGGTTTGTAAGTAGTCCTTATTCATGTTGCATCCTGGTGAAGGGTGTGGAGAAGTCTTATAAGGAGCAGCTGAAGCTGTTCAGCCTGGAGAAAAGGAGGCTGAGGGGAGACTTTATCACTCACTACAGCTACCTGAAAGGAGGTTGTAGAGAGGTGGGAGTAGGTCTCTTCTCACAAGTAACAAGTGATAGAACAGGAGGAAATAGCCTCAGGTTGTGCCAGGGGAGGTTTTATTTGGATATTAGGAAAAACTTTTACACTGAAAGGGTTATTAAGAATTGTAACAGGCTGCCAAGGGAAGTGATTGAGTCACCAACTCTGGTGATATTTAAAAGACAAGTAGATGTAGTGCTTAGAACATGGTTTAGTTATTATTTACTACCAGTGTAAGGTTGATGGTTGGACTAGATGATCTGAAAGGTCCCTTCCAACCAAGGCAATTCTATGATTCTGTGATTCTATGGTGCCTAGCTCTTCATGGATTTGGGGTTTTGAGATGTTGCTGGGTTGTGGAAACTAATGAAATACTGAAACTCTTATAAGGTTTATTATATAAACCTTTATTATATAAAGTATTATAAGGTTTATATAAGGCTTATAATATAAGGTTTTCTCACTGTTTACCAAACTAAGGTTGTCTTTGACCTTTCCACATGGGGAACTTGAGGTGTGCTGCCTTCCCTGCCTCCTTCCTTTGCTCCCCAATAACTCAGCGTGAGCCTTACCTAGATTAATCTCTGAGTTTAATGTCTCCACATCCTCAGACTGAGTTTTGGGGGGGTAGCAGCTGTAACAGGACACATCACTGTTTCATAGCAGGCCTTGTTCGTTAGGGATAGGGCTAAGTTTGTGGTGTCCTGTGTTGCGCTTTTAGCTTTGTTTCTCTGCCGTCAGCAACAGCAGCAGATGGGTGTTCACAAAACAAAACACCCAGCTACATTCTGCACTCATTTACATTGATCTAAATCCAGATTAATTTCACTTTAATGAATGAGTAACTAAGCAAGAGAGTTGGCCTATCACCACACTTAGCACTAATTAGTAATTTTCTTACCAGTGCCTGCAGAAAAGCTGATCTGTTTTGTATTCCGAGCTGAAAAACACCCTCTGGTTTGCAGTAATTTTCATCACCAGCATGTATGTCATTCCTCTGGGCTTCCACAGCTGCTGAGAAAATCCTGTTGCAGGACAAAATAATTTAGCCAAGCTGCTGATGCTTAGCAAGTGTGGGGCGTGGAAAGTTAGACATGCTCTCTGCCATGGGGACTCCCCTGGAATTCATGCTTGTAGCTGTTTTTTTGTGATAGCTGCTTTCCATGCAAATAGACCAGCTTTTGTGAAATACCAACACCAACCTGTGTGAGTGGCAGCTGTGCTCTGTGTTAAGGGTAGCTTTGCCTTTGTTGGAGGGTTGGTACTTGCTCTGGGTTATTCAGAGCCTCAATTAAAGGAGGCGAGCTGTGGTTATTAGTTGTGCTCACTGGGGCAGAGCACAACGAGGTTGGCTCAGTGTGTGAGGGAACCCCCAGGATGGTTCAGAGAGCTCAGGCCTCCCAAAGACCTGGGGAGGGGAAGAGGACAAAGCTCTGGGTGCTGGTGCCAGCCAGGGATGCTTGGACTAAACATGTCAGTCCTGCTCTCCAGAGGGGATGTGGGGCGATCTGTGGGAATGGTGCTGGTGCCAACAATTCCTGGCAGTGGGGCCTTTGTTCACCGCTGGTTATTTGCTGAGCTGATGGATCCCATTTCCATTGCCCTGAAGTAGAAGGTGGCAAATTGGTCCACACTGGGACTTGTGGGGTATGTTTCAGAGTTATTAAAAGGGTTTTTTTTTTTTTTTAAGAAATGGATTACTTTCTTTAGCTCTCTTTTACATCCTCTACATTTCCCTCTCATGTGTATTTTCCATAATTTTTATAACGAGCCTATACTTTTTCCCACTTTGTGCTTTTGGCCATCCTAGCTAATGGTAATTATATAGAATATTTATAATCATAGAATAGAATCATGTGGCGTTGGAAGGGACCTCTGGAGATCATCTAGTCCAACCCCCCTGCTGGAGCAGGTCTACATAGAGCATGTTGCACAGGAACTTGTCCAGGCGGGTTTGGAATGTCTCCAGAGGAGACTCTACCACCTCTCTGGGCAGACTTTTCCAGTGCTTTACCACTCTCACAGGAAAGAAGTTCCTCCTCATGTTTAGATGGAATTTCTTATATTCAAGTTTGTTCCCATTTCTTCTTGTCCTGTCCCTGGGCACCACTGAGAAAAGACCAGCCCCATCCTCCTGCCACCCTCCCTTTAAGTATTTGTAAACATTGATCAAATCCCCCCTAAGTCTTCTCTTCTCAAAAGACTAATATAATCTTATCAGAAAGTGCTAACAAAAATCTTTAATGTGTCTAGCCATAATCCTCTAGGCAACTTTACCACTGTCTTTTCCTTCACGTACAAAGTCCCAGCCCGTTATGTGCCATGATACACTTCTGCAAGCTCAAACACTCTCTCCTGTGATCCTTGTCCAGAAACATTTTCTTCAGGTCAGCATATAAAATATCCACCTCCCAAGACTGTACCTCTGCAAACTGGATCTCGTAAACATGCACAAGCCTTCACCACATTGAATTAAGGCTCAAGTCTCTCTTTAAGACTTTAAAAGGGGAGGAATCCACCCTGCAAATGGCAGCTGGTAACTTCCTCGGGTGTTGCAGTCCCTATGGTGACATCAGCTCCTCTTCCAGTTCTCCCTCTACATCGGTAGTGCATAACTGCAAGTCAAACCTCACTGAATAGGCAACTTCCCTAGTAACTGAAGCTGTGATACTATTTTCCCATAGCCCTTGAGGGACAGATTCTGTGATCCAGGCTAAATAACAGCCCTGCATTGATCAATAGCTGTAGAGCTGCCTCACTCCTCTGTAGCATGCACCCACATGCCTTCCCCATTCCGTCTGGATCTTACAGACAACTGGGAATGATCCTCGGGAGCTTTCTGCAGTGCTGCTTTTCTGTAATGGTCCCTGATAAAAACCAAAGCTGATTGGCCTGTCCTTGGCCAGGTATTTGTGAGCCCTTGCAGCTGTGCCCTCTTTGTGTGTAGAGACGTGTGAGC
The DNA here is from genome assembly GCA_004320125.1 of Scolopax mira. Taxonomy (NCBI): domain Eukaryota; kingdom Metazoa; phylum Chordata; class Aves; order Charadriiformes; family Scolopacidae; genus Scolopax; species Scolopax mira. Next base: position 429,596 of record BJBW01002968.1, on the reverse strand, counting down.
ATCCCAGCCAAAACCTGTCCCTGCTCCTCCTTGCTTTTATTTTGCTTTGTGCCCGAAACATTCTGGATAAAGTATGGGAAATAACTGCTAAAGAGCTTCAAGAATTACTTTTCTAAGTATCGACTCTACTAGTAATAATCTGCCTCTATGCTAATGCAGAAAGGGGGAGCAATATCTGATATAATAGATGTGATAAGAAAACAAACAACTAGAGTTTGTTTGTTTGGCCAGTTCTCAGTACCTGTGTGGCTCCTTGGTGCAAGGAGAGGGTCTTTGTTTTAGCGCTGTACAAAGCCACAGACCAGTGGGGTTCTGAGGCTGCATGAATGTGTCACCCAGTGGCCGTGCTGGAGCCAGCAGAGGTGAGTTGGCCCAGGAAAAAACGTGGTGGGTTGTGTTGAAGAGGATGACTGTGGGTCCCCTTGCCCAGTGATGCAGAATGAGGATGGGGACCTGCCTGTGAAATCTCACTTTACAGCTACTTAGCCCCACCTGATACAGCAGCTCCCTGTATATGCTCTGCAGAAGCATCATTTAGAAAAAAAACAAATATTCAGATGGAAGAAAAGGAATGGTAACTCAGCCTATATTTAAAATGTAGGTCCCAGGGGTCCTTGAAAAGAAATTAGGGGTGTGCAAATTGAAAAACAAACACCTAACAAAAAACATCACCAAACCTGTGGGAATTAGTCCTTTAAAATGTACAGTGACTCTGCAAGGACACCTTCTGGATATCGGTTTCACTACAGACCACTTCTGCTGCTGAGCTGCTTCTGAGGCATTTGATGACAGGATGACAGCAAATGTGTCCTTTCCTGAGTTCACAAGAGCTTTTCTGAAACTGCTTTCCTTCTCAGAGAGGAGCATGCAGGATGAGCAATTATTCAAAGTTGTCCTTCAGGACTCATCAGAGCCTCTCCAGCTGAAATACTGTACTTCTGCCTGCAATTTTTACTTTATTTCTGATTTCAACATCAATTTCAAATCTGTCTTTCCTAGCTGGCAGCAGATAAAATTATTCACCTCCTGCACCATGCATGGGCTTGCAAACATTATATTGTGTAGGAAAAGAGGCCTCTCAGAATTGGTTTGGAACCTCTTAATTGAATGTCTGCCATAGGGAAAATGCTAATTTGTCAAGATAGAAACTTCCTGGGAAAAGTCAATTTAGATAAACTGTTGGTGATGGAGAGGGATTGGAAAAAAAAGTTTTGAAGTTATTAAACTGTCATAGAATTGTAGAATCAGAATTGTTGAGGTTGGAAGGGAACTTTAAGGTCATTGAGACCAACCATCAACATAACACTGACAAACCCCCCACTAATAACCATCACCGTCTTATTTAGATCTTTTTTTTTTTTTTTTTTTGCAAGGTGAAGAATTTCCATTTTCAATTCAAAATGTCAATAACGTAATATATTTTTAAAAAATCAATGCAAACTACATTCTCTTTCAGACAGTCAGTGTGCTCAGCTCACGAGAGAGGAGCTGTGGGGACAGGGACTGTCACTCCAACCTTGCAGGTCCTCAGGAGGCACCTGTTTTCTCATTCCATGGTGTACCTTTCATGAATCTGAAACTTTTACAGCATTAACTCGGCCTGGCATGCCTGTGCAGAAGCTTGGGTTGTACTGCTGGCAGCTTAGCAGAAGAATAGCACAATTTGCTTCCAAACACATGAATAAGAAAGCACAGGTGTATTGCACAGTGTGGCAGTGCTGTATTATTGATAAATGGGAGGTTTTCTGGCACAGAGAGGCTCTTAGTGGGGAATGAAGACCTCGGTACCCACAAGCAGCAGTGCTGCAGCTGCTGATTGATACCCACGTACCTTCTGTCTCTCAAATTGTTTCCTTTTTGTACTCGGAGTTCATTTTCTCCCTCTCCCCTTCTTGCGGAGTTATCTTGTCTGAAGTATCGTTTCAGACATCTTTTTTTTTCCTCCTTAAAATGAGCAATTGACGTATTTGAGCAGGGAAAACTCTGTAGGGGAGGAAAGGAAGAGGATGAATGCATTTCAGCTATGAGCACCTGGCTTGAGGAACAGAACTCAGGCTGTGCTTACTTTGATTTATAGCCCCCAAACACTTGCTTTCCAGGCTCCAGTTGTAACATCCTTCGTGTAGCGGAGAAAGGAGGGGACAGGCACCCTCAAAAGTACTTCCCACTTAGTTGCTTTTCTTTTGGCTGTTTATCTGCTTCTGAGGAGAGATTTCTGCAAGTGTCCATGGGAGTGAAGTGGCCAGATCTCACACAGACCTCCTTAGAAATTATGGGCCTGGTGGCATGTATAGGAATTGGCAGGTGGATGCCATGTTTGGATAAAATGCATATTGGACTGGAGTTATTTTTCAAAGCACAAGTCAAAAATTACCCCAATGCTTTCAGCCTGGCCCTTTTTTTTTTTAAAGTGTGTTTGGGAGCTGTGGCAACCATATAGTTCCTAAAAGGTCTTTAAATCTGTAAAGGTACGATGTCAATGACCCTTTTTAACTCTTAGCATATAAGGAAGTAGGCATTGAGTTGATTTTGCCATCCTCTAGTCATCTTGAATAATGTGTTTTTCTAACTAGACTCTGTAGCATACGAGAAGGCAGAACCAGGAGTTTTATGAGCTCTGAAGGCCAACAGCTTGTGGTGGTCCCTGGCCTGGGACAAGTCCTTGTTCCCACATAAATCACTTCATCCTTATGCTGCTGCCATTGATGTCACTGAGGTTTATTGTTGTGAAGATTGTCAGAGGGATGGTTTGCTCTTGAAGGATATCCTCTGAAGAGCTCTGCCAACAAAGAAGTGTCACACTGGTTTCTCTAGTTAGGGATGGGGACTTGCACTTGCCCATGGCTATCTTCTGCCTTGGTGGATATTTAAGCATCTTACCCATGAAAATGGAAATCAAATTCAGGTGGTGGAAGGTTGTGGACTGCAACCAGGCAAACTGCTGAGTTTGCTGAGGTACATCCAGGCCCTTCTGCCAGGATGTTAATGAATCCTGGCCTCTTCTAAGAGGAAACTAAAGTCACTTATTTGTCTTAAACCTCCCTTTTTTTTGCGAAGGTGATGTTACAGTTCTTTACAAAACAAAACCAAACTCTCACTCTTACTCAGAGTCAAGACTTGTGTTTATACGGAAACTTCCTTGCTTTGCTCTAGTGATATAATTATACTGCTGCTGGTTAGAGTCCCAAAGCCACTTTTACAGTAGCCCCCAACAATACCCACGTGGAAGATGATACTGTTCAATTTGCAGTTGTATAATTACGCTGTAAGAGTAATGCCAGTCAGAGTCCCTCTTAAACATGTCCTTGAGCTATATTTCTCTCTTGAAAGTTATTTGAGAACAACTAGAGCATATTTATTGATCAGCTGAAAAGGCAACAGCCTTGAACCAAGTTGCTTCTAATTAATTCACTCTTGGAACTACTGTGAAGTAACAGAATGCCCTGCCTGGATTTCTTGTTATTATTCTGGACAAATAATTATTTTTATAGCAATTTAACAAATAAAATAAGTTTTTTTCAGTCTTCTCAGGTTTTTTTTTCTTTCTTGCTAAATCAATTAGAAACCCTGACTTGGCATCTCGCCATTTTGACAGTGCCCAGATTAGGGCACCCCATGCTCTTGTCTCTGTGCTGTGGCACATGGGAGGATAATGGGCAGCCTGGCTTGTACCTCCATCCAGCAGTAGGAACTGATGGCCTCGGCAGATCTGTAGCTGTACTGCTCCGTTGGGCTCATTTGGGGAGTGTGCCTTTCATGAATGCTGAGTGCAAGTGAGATTGATGGGGTTTTATAGCAGAAATACTGTAATGTTCCTATTCAGTGAGAGCCAACCTACCGAAGCTTTGCACGGAGTTTATTTTTAATCTCAGTTGTTTCAATTGCAGGACTAACACAGAATTGCTACTTTGAAAAACAAATGAAACAAAACCACCTTCTCTCTTGTGTCAATAGGATTTTACAACATTTGAGCCCATCCTAAAACCAGCTATTGCTATAAGAGATTTAGCCTTTTTTTTTTTTTTTTGCTACAGTTGCTACCATCTCCCTGTTGTGAAATTTGCTGCTGGCAAAATTTTGCTTCTCTATTACTTGTTTAATAGCACAGGAAAAAAGATAAGAGATCCATTGCTGTTACTGGAGATGGTTCTCCTCCTATTTCTACTATCAGCACTTGCATGTGTAGTATTGATCCTTATATGTTGTTAAAGGAGTATAAAGCACAGATGTTTCAGCTCGGTTCTTTTTAAGGATCATAGAAGTCTCATTTTTTCATTTTTCATTGGAATCGATCTATGTCCAATTGTGCAAAATCCAGGAAGAGAGAAGCATTTTATAAAACTTCATGAGTGAGAAATGGAAGGAGAAGAATGGAATTAGAGAGTTGATCCGCAGATTAGACGGTCTCCCTGCAGTGCTTTCGGTTGCCATCCACAGACTATTCACCCTCATCTACTTCCTTACAGAGGTACTATGTGCTGATATCATCTTTCTGCTCTTTTGGGATCCTTACTGTGGTAGGTGGTGCAGCTTTGCCTCCCCACAGCCAGTTGAGTAGTACCTTCAATCCTTGTTCTTCGTCTGGGACTCAAGAGCAAGCAGGAAACTTTCTCACCTATGCAGGACCTTGCTCTCTCCATCCTATGAAGTACAGGCAGTGAATGCATCTATAATTGTCCAAAGGAGTCCAGTAGCTGAGTCAGGAGTGATATGGTCCATCTGTGCCCATAGAGCAACCACTAGGACTTTTCACTGTGGCTGCTGGCCCCTGGAGAATGTGCTCCAACTTAACTTCATACTGTCATACCATTGAATACTTTATGGATCATCAGCATGAAGACATTTTCATGGCAATTTATCTGCTAAGGCAAAGAGGTTGGTCACTTAGGAGAACCCTTGTGATTCGTTGGGATCAAGCACATTTTGCTTGGTGAAGCTTCTCCTCTTCCCCAAGATGGGAGAACCAGAGAGAAAGGGGTGGACTGGGTGCCCCAGAGTGTAGCAATCAGCTCGCAGCCTGGGTGGAAAGCACTGCAACTGCTAATTGCTTTCCTCAAAACCTTGTGCCTTGGCACACAGTCTGTGTATTTGTTAAAGGGGCAGACAGAAGCAAATTAGCTAGGAAGTGCTGAGGCCTGATGCTACATTCATAGTTCCCATACTGCCATTTATTCCCTGTGGGAACATGTGCAAATTAATTCTGTATACTGCTCACTTAAACGGTGCTAATTACATCAGTCCTCTTGACAATATACGCCTACTGTCAGCCGTCCGACGAGTTTCTTGTATTTGTATGGGTGCATCAGTGAATCCTCCAGAGTAGGTATCTCTTGGAAAGATGAGCCCTCACCGAGATTCAGGAGCTTCTCTAGGAAAATTTACAGGACATCTTGAAGAAGGGCTAAGGGTTAGAGTGTGGGGCCGTTGGGCTGTTTGGCCTTCCCCGTGTTGGGTTGTGTTGTTGTCACTTCATGTGTGCTGTTGGGGTGTCACTACCTGTTGTAGGATGGTTCCTTCTGGAATCAAGATCCATGAACGTGGAACAAGCAGAAATGAGAAATAAAAATGGGTGGACAAGAGGAGAAGAGAGAAAAGCTTGGATCCAGGGTGTGAAGGTGGCATAAATGCATGGCACAGCCTACCACATTGTGGGGAAAACAATATATTTCACATTTAGGTGAACAGTTCTGGTGTAAGTGAAGCAGGACAGGAAGCAAAGTGTAGGAAAAGAATTTAACAATTTTTAATGGTTTTCACCTTCAAAATGACTCCAAGTATTTTGTAAGTGCCAGAACTCCCTGTGTTTCCCCTGTCCCTACTTAGAGTAGAATGTTTCTTGGCTGTGGGCTCAGCCCCTTTCCCACTTTCGTGTTTGAACTGAATGTGTTTAAAATTGGTGACCTGTGACCATAAAATGAATTTACATTTTTGCCCAAGAGGCTCCTTTTGATCTTTATTACAGAGCTCTTAGGAAAGGATGATATTTACAGGCTATATCTAAACTAGTAACCGTAAATGTAGCCAGAAGCATTCCTGGGCAATGTAATGCACTCATCTGCACTGTGTGTTGCCCGTTTTTTGGCCCAGGCAAGCTAACGCTCTGTCGGAACATTTCTAGGGCCCAGATGGGTACTTACAACGTGCCAGGGAGTGTTCATGGTCAGCAGCCGCCTTGTTTTGGAGTCTAAGACCATTTGCTGGCATAAAAGTGGCCTTGAACATGCCCTGGCCTCGGTGCCCAGGAATGCACCCAACCATGCTTGTTTTAATTGGGTGGATGTAACTGTGGTGCCTTTGACAGATGTCTAACTTGGGAGCCATGTGTCTTCAGGTTCCCCCTCTAACCAACAGGAAGCAAGTAGCTTTTCCAGGTGTAAATCAGGGCACCTAAATTGGGTTTCTGCTCTGAACTGCCCTCTGAAGGAGCCTTGCTCCTGTAGAAGGAGCCAAACAACAACACCCTCCTGCCTGAGACCTTAACTGTGTGAGTGCTCTCTGGGCTATAATACCTGGTAGTAGTTTTGTTTGCCCTCTGTGTGGAATATAACTGAACAGTGCTGGGTGCAGAACGTGTGGTTTGAATAACCAAAGAACCACGTTCTCTGGCTTGGGCTGATAAATGTGTAGGGAACCCTGGGAATGCAGACATCTACACTCCCACAGCCTCACCTGGGACCTACTCAGCAGCCAAGGGAGTCTGGAGAGCAAGTCAGCTGTGTCTTGGTGCATTTTTAGACTAATGTTTTAGTGGAAAATACAAGAGCTGTGGGATATTACGAGGAGTAGGGTGGGCTGTCGCTGCATTTGCTCAGTCTCTAGGCTGGGTTGTGGGGAGAGTCTGTTATTCCCTTTCTGTTTCACTGTGAGCATTTATGAGACCCCTCACTTTGGTGACAGTGTGCAAATGTGGAAACCTCATGCAGAATCAATGTAGGCATTATTTGAAGGGGAAAAGGCAGAATCCACCTTGTCTGTAGCGGCCATGAATGGGTGATTTTTGTGGCATTGATGGACTTGAAACATTACAATGTGAAGGTGTGATTTCAGAAAGGGAGTGAGAATTGCATAAGGCATTAAACTGCAAGGTGGAATCATATAATTGCTGTGATGTTCTGTTTTACCTCCACCTTGCTACAAATTATAATGTTAGTATAGAAGCAATTGCAGTATCATTACACTGTCAGTGCCACCACTGCAGTTGAAAAATATGCCAGTTTTTTCCCTTATGAATTTGTTCCCAAGGGTGGGTGGTGCTTTAAGGATCAGTTCATTTGCCGAGAAAGAATATCTGACAAGGAACATTTGCAAAAAGTATTTAGTGAATATGGGCAGAGCATGGAGAAAAAGGGAGCATACTGTTAAAAGAAGTGTTTTTAAAAGAGTGGGGGGGAAAAGGCCCTTAAATGTTGAGGCTTCATAATAGTCCATGTACGATGTTTTATTAAAAAAAAAAAAGAATAAATAAGATAGCACTATATATATGAGCTACTTTCATCATCAACTGGCTGCAGGGAGTTCAGTGTGCTGGAGGAACTGCTGCACAGCAAACTAAGTAATTGAAGACCAGAGCTAATGGGATCTGGGAAAGCTCCTCTGAGAAACTACTTTCATGACTACTTCTTAACTTTAAAATAAAACTTTTTCACCAGACCCTTCCCCTTTAAGTCTAGGCTTCAACGGGGAATTTTGTTTCAAGGTAGAAAAAATTTTCAATATTAACTACAGGAAAAATCAAGCTTGCTCTATGCAGGTGCCCCTCTACCTCTTCACTCCCAAATCTCTCTTTCTTGCAAGGTTATTATTGTGTAGCTCTGAAAAACATGTAAGATTCAGACCTTATCTTTGGACAGTGGTTGAAGAACAGTTATCCTTGCAACTATTTTTCATTCTGGTCTTAAGCTTTGGGAGACAGGTTTTAATGAGGTCTGCATTTGCCAGATTACTTCTTTACCTGTATTTATGGTGGGCTATAGATTGCTGTCAGAGGATGAGGCAACTCAAATGTTTAGGTTGGGGGATATCATGCTTTTTAAAAGGGAAAAAGGAGACTTTCTGTTGCAGGAATGGAATAATGATGGAGATGCAGAGAGTAGATGAATCTCTGGCAATGCACTGGGTGCTGCTGAGATTCTGGAATCATAAAATTCTCAGTTTGGAGGAAAAAAAAAAGGCAGCATGGTGGTAATAAACAATGTTTGCTTTAACCTTCTTATGTTTCTATTCTCACCTCTCTACTTTATTCTTGTGTAACTTGACAGCTACACGTGTTCAGCATTCATTATACACATATACTCCCCGGAGGAGCCCTTTGCAGCTCAGGGTTTACTTATTCTTGAAAAAACAAAAATGAAAATGAAGAAACTGTTTGAGCAGAGTCCTAAGGACAAAAGGATGGAGCGATGGCACCTGGAGTTTGTGTTTAACACTTTAAAGGGAAGGTTTCTCAATAGAAAGCCCTAAGGGTCAGCAGGATTGCACCAGTCCTGGAAAGGGATCACTGTAACAGACACCAATATTGTGACTTTAACCAAACTTTCCAAGAGAGGGACTTGCTTTCAACAGAGTGTTTTAGGAAACAGATGCTCAGATTGTATTCACGGAGAAAGTAGTTCTTCCAATGAGTATGCTCTTCCCATGGCACAAATAGAAATGGAGGTTCATAATCTTGTGGGGTGAGGGGGAAACACCAGAGTCCATCAGTGTGAGCTCCTGCAACACTGTGGGCTGTGCCGTTCTCCCCACGTTACCTGCCCCTTGGCTCTGGCTCCAAGGCAGGCATATGCACAGACTGGATCAGCAGAGGGAGAGCCTCACATCTGCCTCATATAAGCTAGTCTAGAGGTGAAATGTGAAAATGAGGAAATGTCAGAAAGGAAAAAAGTGCCTTATGGTTTCAATCTGTCTCACTGCAGTTTCAATGGAGAGTTTGGCAGATTTAATAGCCCACTGCAGTGAAAAATCATTTCTCTGTTTGCATGTTTATAGACCCAAAATGAATCTTGCTTTGTCAAACTGGTCTTTTCCCCTTTATTTGCCTCCTCTCTTCTTTGCCTCCTCTCTTCTTTGCCT